>CM073470.1:22720566-23033066 GCA_037074535.1 Gleditsia sinensis
AAAAAGTTGAAGGTTACTATTCACTCACTATGCATCTCTTTCGTTTTTCTCCTGAAATGCCTCCGTCCATCTGCGTTTCCCCCTTCCCCTTTCATTTTTTTATAATAATAATAATTATTATTTAATAATAGAATAATATGATTTTCTTTTATATAAATTCATATAAATTCCGTTTTTAATCCTAAAATATCTCAAAAATTCCTAAAAATTTCTATTCTCATAAATCTTTAGTTAAACTCTTAAATCATGATTTTTCTTGATAAAAATCATAATAAAACAAATCTCAAAATAAATTTCTTTATTGATATTAAAAGAAAGAATATTTCTAAAAAATATAATAAAAATTCATTAGAGGCTAATCTAATTATTTTAAGCAAACTAATAATTATTTTACTTAAAAGTCCACTTACTTTTAACAAATCATAATCATTTCTAAACAAATAAAAATAGATTTGCTTATAGCAAAATTACTATCATTTAAAAATAAAAATTACGCACCAAAACGTAAATTCTTATATTTTTTTTGTAATTATTTAATCCATGTAATAAATATACATATTTTCCACAGTTCTTATCTCCATTTTCAAAATTCTCTCTTTTATTCCAAAATTTCTTTAATTGAAATTTTTATTAAATTTTACGGTTATTACATTTAACCTCAACCTTTAAGGACAAGGAAAATAAATGAAAGAAAGATAAGGATACTGCAGATATAGCTCTTCAAAAGAAACACCAAAAGAAACCGAATGAATCGAAATGAGCATGTTTCTTTTGTGAAGTTGAAGGGCATAAGAAGAAGCAATGCACCCACTATCATGTAATAACCCTAAGATTTAGTAATTTTCATTTATGTATGGATTATTTAAAGAAATAAAGGAGTAGGAATGTAATTGAAAGGTTTTAAGGATGAAAATGAAAATTTATTAATATTTTTGGGGTCAAATTGTAATTTTTTAAAAGTTTAGGGGTTAAAATGTAAATAATAAAATTTATAAGGACTTCCTCTAACAATTAAAAAATTGATAATTGGTTCCTCCATCAATATAAAAAAAAAGAAAAAAAATATTCTTTCCGTAACCGATGAAATGAATAGTGAATAGTAGTTTTCTCTCTCTAAAGCTAGAGTATCTTTAAGTCTTTGATTTCAAAACTAAGGGTACCATTGGATTCAAGATAAAAAGTACTACGATATTGGCCGAATATTTTTTTAAATCAGTTGTAGAATCGCCGCAGATCGGAAGTAGAAAATCTTAAAAAAAGGTAAGTTTTGAAATTTCTATTTAGATACCTCAAATTGAAAATCTAATACCGTAGATGTATTTAAAAGATAAATAAACTATAGGATATGAAGTTTCACTATCATCTGATAATTTTTGGTGTCATAAACAGTAGCTCTAACAGGCATAAATAGTGATTCTGGTCAATGTAAATAGTATTTTTGGCCATGAACAATGACCATCAGTTGACTGGTGTTAACCGATATCCCGAAGTCATTTTTAAGGTTTTTGAATCCTCTGAACTCGTTTTTAAAGTCTATTTGGTCAAATTTATATTGAAAAAGTGTATTTTGGGGTTGTCCAACCTGGAACCCTTACCCTGTGAGTAGATAATTCTTTCTATGACTTACCCTATACTCTTCTTGAAATTTAAATATATAATTATTTTTGTTTACAAGTTATTTATACTTTTATATATCTCTAAAATGAATTAAATTACTTGATTTGTTTACTATTTGGCATATAGTTCAAGAAGAGTATGGTTTTGAAAATAGATTTTGAACTCATTAAACATGTGATTCTAAATGTATTTCTCATCATATGGTATAGAAAATATATTGTACTTGTGGCATTAATATGTAAAACTATAGGATTACCTTGAAAAAGAGCATGTATATGCGATAACCCTGATTGAGAAGTTTCTAACAAAGGAATTATACTGAGACTGAAAATTCTAAATTATACTGAAACCTCTGTTTTGAACGATATGACATATGTTCAAATATGATTTTTGTGGAGGAATTCTATTGAAAACATTGTTTGCTAACAGCAGGTGATGTTAGTCTTAGTGCATTTTAACACCTCAGTTAGTAAGGGTGGTGCTAACCTCATGTGACAGCCAACACGGGATGTGATATGTGAAGGAAAGTGAGGTGCATCATATCTGAGAAGATGTCGACTATATGATATGTGATTTACCCTTCCTTGCTGCATGCTTGGGAAATACTCATATTAGAGTCCCTTCGCATGTCCTCTTGAATAATGGTAGGATAAACCTTAATTGGGATGTCGTGTTTAGGCAAATCCTACATTACCAAAGTACGTAAGAGTTTGAATTCTGATATGGTGGTTCTAATATGGGATTCTCCTAATGTTTTTATGTGAAATATTTTGATGCATAACAAAATTTGTTTAATGATCATACAGTACAGTATATGATTTTGTATATCTGAATATCCTTTATTTTGAAAATATTTAAAATGTGGGTCTCACATAAATGTACTTCCGAACTGTAATTTTCTACGTGATAAATTTTAAAATATAAGTACATCCATATGTTAACCTAAAAGGTTATAGAATGTATTATTTGCTCAATGAGTTGTCAAACTTACTACACGATATTTCCTCATTTTTCAAATAAAAATACAGAGTTTAATCATTTTTCTTCAGATAGGTGATCAGTTAGGTGATATATTCTCTGGTGAGCCTATTTTGTTTCTAGAGCTCGTAAATTTTGATTTATATTGTACTTGTACTCTATAGTATACTTTGAATACCACAGGTAGGATCCTTGTTTTTGTCATTACTATAATATTTATAAACTTAGTCTGTATATTGTGTTTACATGAGAGAACATACTTGTATCTGTTTCTATAATAAACGTTTGTATTATACCTATTATAGTAAAGATCTATCTGTAAAGTATATATTTCACGTGCCCTTAAAAGTAGGAGCGTGACATATCACGCACGACGTGCTAAGAAATGTATGCTTCTTAATTTGATTTGTTCTAACGTTTATTTAACTTCGGTTTCTAGACATACATGGTGGATAGAATCTAATGCAATAACTTATATCAGTGTGTCTATACAGGGTTGCCGAAAGCTAAATGATGCTAAAAGATACATCTACATAAGTAATTGCAATACAGTGCAAGTAGAGGCAATAGGAAAATTTAGATTATTATTAAAGACTAGAATTTATTTGGATCTTAATGAAACATTTATTGTATTTTCATTTAGACAGAATTTGATTTCTATTTCTGGTTTAGACAGCTCTAGTTATTTTTGTTCATTTAAGAATGAAAAATTCAGTTTGGTTCATGATTCAAAATTAGTTGGTTTTAGTTCTTTGTGAAGATATGATAATCTATATTTAATTGATACTATTGCCTCATTTAATGGATCCCTGCATTTAAGTACTCGAGGTATGAAAAGAAAATTAATCAACGAGAATTCAGCTATGTATGGCACAAGAGATTATGTCATATCTCCAAATGAAGAATAGAGAGATTTGTGTCAGACAAAATTCTAGATCCCTTAGATTTCACATATTTCAATATTTGTGTTAATTGTATAAAGAGAAAACAAACCAATAAAAGAATATTTGAAGCCAATAGGACTTTAGATATCTTAGAACTTGTACATACGGACATTTGTGGGCAATTCCTTACGGTTGCATAGAATGATCAACAATACTTTATAACGTTTATAAACGATTTTTCCAAATATGACTATATATATCTCATTCATGAAAAGTCACAGTCACTCTACGTGTTCAAAACTTATAAGACTAAAGTTAAGAACCAACTTAACAAAATAATTAAAAGCATCAAATCTAATTCTAGTGGTGAATACTATGGTAGATATGATGGTTCAGGTGAACAACGTCTAGGATTGTTTGTTAAGTTCCTAGAGGAATGCGGTATTGTCTTATAGTACACTATGTCAGGTTCACCCACCATGAATGGTGTTGTTGAAAAACAAAACAAAACACTTAAGGACATGGTAAGGAGTATGATTAGTCATTTTACCTTATTAGAATGAATTTGAAGAAAAACACTTAAGACTACAGCATATATTTTAAACTGAGTTCCAACTAAGGCAACTGCCAAAACCTCTTATGAATTTTGGACAGATAAGAAGTCTAGTTTAAAGTACTTTCATGTTTGGGGATATCCAACTGAGGCAAGAAATTATAAGCCTAATAAAAAGAAACTGGACTCAAGGACGGTAAGTTGCTATTTCATTGGATACTCTGAGAAATCCATGGGGTACAAGTTTTATGATCCCATTACTAAGTTAATTTTCGAGTCGGAAAATGTTTGATTTTTTTGAGAATGTTGAGTTTATGGGGGTAGATATGGTTAAGGACTTTGTCTTTGAAGAGGAATACATTAATATTTCCACATATATTATTATAATTGATCAGGATCACATTCCTGAACTTGTCCAAGATACAACAGATCAAGACAGTGTCAAAGAACCTCCCGTTCAAAAAATATTCCAAAAGAACAAATTCTAACACCTCTAGAATCCATGCCATTAAAGAGACCCACTAGAGAGAGGAGAAGTGCAATATCGGATAATTATACTGTATTTCTTCAAGAGCACGAGGTAGACATTGGAGTGATGGAAGATGATCAAATGTATTTTTGTCAAGCCATAGAACGTTTTAACTCTTAAAAATGGATTAATACCATGAATTAGGAGATTAAGTCCATGAAGGACAATGACATATGGGATCTTGTCCCATTACCAAAATGTGTGAAACCCATTGGTTACAAATAGATATTTAAGACAAAGATGGATTCAAAAGGTAATGTGGAAAGATATAAGGCTCGTCTTGTTACAAAAGACTTTACACAGAAAGAAGTCATTGATTATAAAGAGAATTTATCTCCAGTTTCTTCGAAAGACTCTTTTAGGATTATAATAACATTGGTGGCACATTTTGATCTTAAGTTACATCAGATAGATGTGAAAACAACATTTCTCAATAATAAAATTGATGAAACAATTTATATAGTGCAGCCAAAAAATTGTGTGAGGAGATCCAAAAAAAATGGTTTACAAATTGAAGAAATCCATCTATGGACTCAAACAAGCATCTTGACAATGGTATTTCAAGTTTTATCAAGTGACATTTCATTTGATTTTGAGATGAATTTAGTCGATAGTTGTGTATACCACAAGTTTTGTGGGAGCAAACATGTTTTTTAGTTTTGTATGTCAATGATACCTTACTTGCTAGCAATGATATAGGTTTATTGCACAAAACCAAAAGATTTTTAGCTAAGAATTTTGATATGAAATATTTTGGTGATGCCTCTTTTGTGTTAGGCATTTAGACACACCTAGTTTGCTCTTGGGGTGTTTTTGAATTATCACAAAAGAACTATATCGAAAAGGTTCTTAAGAAATATAGCATGCAGGATTGCAAGGCAGGTGATACCTCTGTTGTTAAGGGAGGCAAGTTTAGTCTCAATCAATACCCTAGGAATGATTTTGAAGAAAAGAAAATGTAGAAGATTCCCTATACTTCAGTAGTAGGGAGTCTAATGTATGCTCAGGTTTGTACGTGTTCGGATATTGTGTATGTTACTAGGATGTTATGCAAATATTTAAGCAATCTGGGAATAGACCATTGGAAAGCAGCTAAACGAGTCTTGCTGTACTTATAGAGAACATAAGACTACCTGTTCACATATCAGAGGTTAAATTAGCTTAAGATTATTATGTATATTGACTCCAATTTTGTTGGATGCCAAGATAGTATGAAATCTACATTGGGTGATATCTATCTACTGCTGGCAGGAGGTGCCATCTCTTGGAAGCATGCTAAATAGTCACTTATAGCCTATTCTACTATGGTAGTAGAATTTATAGCATGTTATGAGGCATCCAATCACAGAGTATGACTGCGAAATTTTGTCACAAGGCTGTGCATTATAGATGGTATTGAAAGACCACTAAAGTTAATTTGTGACAATAAGTCAATAGTTCTATATTTCAATAACAACAAGAGCTCAACGAAGTCAAAGTATATAGACATCAAGTTCCTAGTTGTTAAAGACAAAGTTCAAAGTGGACAGTTGTCTATAAAATACGTTGGTATAGACTCCATGATTGCAGATCCGCTTACTAAGGGATTATCATCCAAACACTTTCATGAGCACACTACTTGTATGGATGTTATGTATATTAATTATATTCAATTTTAGTGGAAGCTTGTAATTTTAATGATTTTATAGACATTTTTTAGTTATTTTAGTTTATGGATATTTAAGGTTATTTTCTGTAGAAATAAAGTTTTGATTTATTCACACTATGATTTTGGTATGGTTTGATCTCACTAAAGTTTAAGGGTGGACTAATTAAAAATAATCATGTTAAGATCACATTATATGAAATTTTCATGCTACACATCCACATCATGATCCATGTCATTAAATTGTATTGGCATACGTGACCATTGATGGGTTGAGTTACGAGAAATGTAACAAAGGTTGTTTTGATCCTATGTTGGTATGATTCATGGACTGGATTGGTTAAAAGTTACATTTTGGTAATGGTAGCAAAGTTGAGCTCATTTGGTTATTTTTGCAAAATATGATTATAAGGTTACACATATAGCCCAAGCGAGAGATTGTTGGATTATTAATCCAACGTTGGGTTATATGTAAATAATCATGTGATGTAGACTGTCAAATAAGGTTGAGCCCAATTAAAAGTGATCAAATAAATTTTTGGTAATTTGGGCTTTAATATATTTGATAAGTTATGGGATTTTAATGTGTAAAGACTTAAGGGTTAATTTTTATTTTATGATGGGAAAAATAAAAATACCAAAGATAACTAAAAGTTATCTATATATATGGTGGTTATAGTCCCTAGATCACACATAATGTAACATCTAAATTTTAATAAATAAAAAATAATTTCCAATGGTGAAAGGAATGAAAGAGAATGAAATGGAACATCGAAGAAACCTTAAAAAAAGGGATAAAGTGGAATTAAAGCATTTGGAGAATTTGAGGAAGCCAAACAAAGTCTCACCTAATGGCATAGTTTAATTGTAATGGGATGGCAATATTGTAATAGTTGGATAAAGTAGGGTCTTGAGATAGGAGGATAATGGCTTGTTGAGAAAGATGAAATAAAATACATTATCCCTGCTTGACTCAAGGGGGAGTCGACCAACCAAGAGAGAGAAGAAGGAAAACCACGACAAGAAGGAAAAAGAGGAAGTCTTAACTTGGAGAGGAAGTCTTGGCTTGGAGAGGAAGCCTTGACTTGATAGGAAGTCTTGGTTTGGAGAAGAAGTAGACTAAAAAATCAAGGGAGAGGGAAGTAGAGGCCAAGGAAAAGAAGAGAAGAGAGAGAGGTCGAGAGAAGGAGAGGAACGAAAAGAGGAGAGAGAGAGGGGAGAGAGAAAGGCACAAATGTGAAGGTCCAAGGATTTTGTAGAGAAAAGAAGAAAGATGAGTGATCAAAGAGGAGAAAATCCAAGGAAGGTTTGTGGATAGAAAGAATCTCTAGTTTTGGTAGATTTAACATTAATATTTCCATGAAATTTCATGTATTTTGAATGATTTATAATTGTTGTAAATATCCTCTTTTGATGATGCATAATGGATATTTATGTTTAGCCATAAAAAGTGAGAGTTGAATGCATAGATCATACATGTGCTTGCTAAAATTGGCTTGAAAAGGGTGAAAATTGATACTCTGAATGGTTGATTCTATTGGTTATATTTTATGTCAAATTTGGAAATCTTTTCAAAATATTAGTTGTAGCCCTGTGTCTTAACTTTCTAATGCCTCTAAAATCATCTTAATCGTATTTATAATGAAAGATAAATCTCCTAATGAGTGAAGAAAGGTAAGATCTAACACATAGAATCGTGATGCTATTTTTGAACACTTTTTTAGCCTATTTATGTTTCTAATTTATTAAAGTGGTAAACATAAAAGTTGTAGATAATTATCTTAGCTTTTCATAAACACCAAAATCACATTCATCTGAGTTAAAATAAGGGAGTTATAGTCTTTTTAGTAAGAGACGGTATGGTTGGACAGAAATTTGGAGAGTAGGAAAACCCGAAGCACGACCATGGTTGGTGACACGGCCAGGCCGTGCTTCAGTTGTTTTGTGATTTTTTAGCATGATTTGCACAACTTGAAGCATGGTCGTGCTTGGTGGCATGGACTTGCCGTGCTTGATGCTGGAATTGCTCTACTTTGCATTTTAAAGGATTTAAATGAACTCCAATAAATGCATGATGTTAAGAGGAACTAAAATACAAATCAATAACTTTTTAATGATGCATTGTAGTGTGAATTCCATCCTTTTATTATGAGAAATTAAATCACATATTGTATATTGATGAGATGTATGTTTAATTTATGGATAAAAATACATATTAATGAGACATATGCAAGTGAATTTGTTATGTATTGATGAGATATATGTAAGTGAATTGCATAGGAGATATATGTATGATGCATTGTAGTGTTAATTCCATTCTTTTATTATGAGATATATGTGCAATGTATGGATGTAATGCATGTTGATTTGATGTCTATACTAGTATATCAATGCATGAGGATCAAATGATATAAGGCATACATTGTTGGTAAGTGTATTAATACATATTTATTAAATGATGTGGTGATGATATTATGCATAATATTAGTGATGAGCTTGGTTAATGCATAATCTTATTGTGATGGTCATGATGATTAAAGAATATGATGTGTACTTTATTATATGACAATAGAGGGGTTATTACATATTAATTATATGAAGAGACGAAGTTGATTGTGAATGGCAAGCATGATCATAAAAGTGAGTTGTTTGATGTATACGTGGTTATATGATGTTAATGTATATGGTTGAGATGTGGCTACAAACGATTAGTCACTGAGTGTGAAGATGTGGCTACAGACGATTAGTCACTGAGTGTGGAGATGTGATTAGAGATGTTTAGTCACTGTTTGTTGACCTTGTGGCTGCAGACGATCAGTCACCATGTAAGAAAGCATTGTAAAGATATATAGATACAAACATAATATTGAAGTATAACCTGGTTATTATACATGCCTGATATTGATGCATAACCTGTTTATTGAACACGCAAGCATGCTATACATTCTTGATACTTTATCATATACAAAGAGAAAATATTTTCTATAATTTATACAGCTGGAGATAACATTACGATTTTTTTACTTACCATATGATGCTTTTAATGTTAAACCTATTGGAAACTTCCGTTCTCATTATTGTTGGTGTTATGTTCAGATAAGAGTAAACGTCATGTTAGCTGCTTTTGTGCACATAATCATAGAAGATCTAGTGGATGGCGGTGCCTTGTATAGATCTCGATGCCAACACTACCTCCTCCACCCTTTACACCCAAGAGAGATGTGCGGTATAGGGTTCATTGTTAAGTTGATGTAGTTATGTGTTTCAGTGTCGTTTATGTATAAATATTAATCTCTGATGTAGTTCGGATATCATGATGATGGAATATTAGCTGCTTATATAATGTGTATGGTTCGTTGCTTGGAATGTGTTATCGGTCGCTATATATATATATATATATATAACAAAAAAAAAGGTCTTTACACATAACATATCACATATATTTTAATTTCTATCTTTTGATATCACATTGTCAGAGATAAGTTATAGAGAAAAGTTAAAGGGTTTTATGGTAAATATGTATTGATCTGGAATGCCAACCACACGACTATAAATAATGATTGAACGTTATGTACTCAGGTATGCTTCTGCATGTTTATCTTTATTTCTTGATGACTCAACTTGAATGATATTTTGTATTGGGTGATGGTTTTCACCAAAGTAAATAATTTCTTACATAAAGAAATCTTATTGATAAACGCTAGATGGTTCACAAATAAGGATGGTTTACAAATAAGGGGTAATTAATTTATATAGTCACCTCCCTTTGAATGAACAGTTAGAATTTATTTAATCTAACAATATATATAATTTGTACATAGAGATTTTTAATTTACTAATATTTATATATATCTCTACATCATTTTAAAGAATTCAACAATATACAACAAGAGTTTAAGGTGATGTTTGGTAAAGAAATTTTTTTTGAATTCCTGGAAAATTGAATTTGGGAAAATTAAATTTTCATGTTTAGTTTCTAAATGTTAAAACATGATTAGGAAATATAGATTTTTGGAAATAATTTTTTACAAGGATTACTATCAAAAGTTTCCCATGTGAGGGGGTGGAATCCAAATTTTCCATTTATGAGAATCTTTTTTAAATGTGAAATGATAAATGTCATCTATTTTCTTACTTTTTCTCTTACTCATTTCTCTCATCTCTGCACTCATTTTATCTTTATCACCTTAATATAAGTAAGGACAATTTTGGAAAAGTACTAACATTTTTAGGAAAGTTCTATTACAACCAAACGTAGTAATAAAAGATTATCAGATAAATATTTAAAACTAAGCAAAGGCATTTTGTACATTCCCAATAATCATTAATCTTAGAAAACATGTTTCTTGAAAATTATTATTCTCAGGAATGAAAAATCTTACTGCGTACGAAACGCCCTCTAAGAGTATTCTAGAACTCACTAGGTAGTTTAGTTGACTTGTTGCTTATGTAATGCCATATCATGTCTATGTCGTGTTTGCATGGCAATAACATAGCGAGTTGTGACATAAAACCTATGTGTCTGGCATATGTATCATAGAAGATTTATGCTGCATTTTTAGAATTAAATCCCATACCCATATTTATCATAGAAAGTCTTTGATGCATTTTCCGAATTAAATCCCATACTCACATATGGTTCAAAAATCCCATCCTCAATGTTAGATCCCAAGTTTTCAGCATTACTAACGTCACTATATACACACACACATACACACACACACACATCCCCATATTCAGTTAGAGCTTGATGGCCTCTTCCATCTTCCACATTTATCACTTGAACATCCATTTAAATCAAGTTATACTGCTAAGTTATTGAGTGCCTATTTCATGGTAATGTAAAAGCAATGAACCACGTGCTTTAGTCCTACAAATAGAAGGTAGGTGCCTTCTAAGTTGCCTGTGAACTAAATAAAAAACACTGTAGTTTAAGAAGATTAAAAAAAAGATCTTCAGGCATTACTTAAACCTTCTTTACAAAAGTGTTATTATTAATTCCTCTACAGATGTCTAAAATCATTTTCACTATAGAAATTGAACAAACGAGGAAAAAGAACTCCCAAAAATGAGCTTATCCAGATAATAATTTCTTATATAAGAGGCACCAAATTATGATATGTTTAAAATTATTTTACTAAAAAACTTGCAGGCCATTGAAGGGAAGAAGATGTTTATCTTAAACTACCATGATTTATTACTACCATATGTGAGCAAAGTGAGACAAATTATGGGCACAACACTTTATGGATCAAGGACACTCTTCTTTCTCACCACACAAGGCACATTAAAGATGTTCATCTTTGAACGATTTCTTGATTCTTGTAAGCAACATAGTTGCAATATTGTTGTAATTCTGATTAATTCAAATCCTCATTCTTTTATTTTGGATTACGTGTGTGGATATGAAATATAGATCTCTAGCAATTGATGCCTAGTGCAAAGGACAACTCTTGATCCTTCTAAGTTCGTATTTATTGATGCACTATCTTTTTTTACTTTATAAATTATATTGACGTCTTTTGAGTAAGTTGCATTTTATCATCGAACTTTGTTAAAGATGCTAGTTATAATGCTTGAATATTTTTTGTTAATATATCGGGAAGGCAGCGAAGAAGCTCAAGAAGATTTGCATAAAAAAGCAAAATTCCTTTTCTATGCTGCACTTCAGAACTTGGATGCTAATTTTATGTGAAAGTTGTAACATCCCTAATTTCGTTTCTTTTATTAATAAATGTGCATAAATATTTAATTAAGAAAATAAAACTTATTAAACAATTTTTTGATATCTAAGAAAAAAAATATAAGCCTTAGAAATTTTTCACCTTATGTGTATGCATAGAAAATGTTTCTAACATTAAGGGAATAGGTAAAGAGAGAAAATTTAATAGAAAAAAAAATTAGAAATAACATCCTAAAGAGAGACGAAATTCTTAGGTAAGGAAGATAAATTTTTGAAAGTAAGTAAAAGTTTTAAAATTTCAAAAAGATTGAATTAGGGTATTTTTTTCTAATTCAAAAGTTAAAGTTCTTAAGTTTAACATCTCTACCCATACATTGAATCTTCACCTATTGACACTTTAGAGAGTTTGTTTTTTCACTTCACATGAGTTTTTAACAAGCCAATTGGATAGCTCAAACAAGAGATATAATATAGATTTGAACTAGGATATAGAATGTGTACCAATAGCCCAAAAATCATAAAAATGTGACCAAACCCTCTATGAGATGTAGAATTTCAGTCAAAGCAAAGGAAATAGACAAGAATGAACTCAAATCTAAGAGAAAAAAAAGAACCATGTAACGAGTGTAATAATAATCAAGATTAAGTCACATGGAATTAGGATAAAACATCTATATCTTACACTAATAATTTCAACAAGTCATGCAATGATATAGTAGGTAATAATACATGGCATTAGGACAAAAAATTTATATCTTACACTAATAATTTCAGCAAGTCATGTAATAATATAGTAGGTAATAATGCATGGCATTAAGACAAAATATTCATATCCTACACAAATAATTTTAACCAAGCAAAGGAGACTCAAGGGCTGAAAATTTATTACATAGAAAAGCAAACCTATCATACTTGAGTGAGACAAAAGAAAAAGGAAATGAATCCCTAAATCAAAGAAACCTTGTCCCTTGTCTTAAGAACATTTTATCATAATTTTTAAATACAAATCTCTTTTTGCTATGCATATCTTGACTAAGGGAGAGAAAGACAAAAATATGAGTTGTCTTCCCCCAAAAAGTAACCAAGTACATCTTAATTGTGATAAGGTAGATCCATGATTATGAGAGGAGAACCACTTGATAATTTATTTAAACAAAAACCACCCTTATAACATTATAATTTTGTCTACGTGAGGGAAAAGAAAAATAGAAGCAAGGTAGAGTGAGGAAAGAAGAGAAAAAGAGGATAAGAGATGAAGAAAGAAAAAGGAGAAGTTTAGAGAACTAAGTACTTAAGGTAAGTTAACTTAATCTCCACTTGAATTTATATTTTTTCTTCATCCTTGGGGTTTAAAACTCAACCTCCCTCTCTTATTCAAATTGCTGAAAAAGTTAAGGGAATGAAAAATCTTACCACTTCCTTCAAGAGGAAATAAAAAAAAGAATTCACTAAATGAGTTAGAAAAATCTTTAGGTAGGCTTAATAATATCTTTTTTTGAAGAAAAGTTTTGAAATTTATAACATTTATATGGAATTTTGATCCTAGAACTTTAATGAAATTTATAATATTTTCTAATTTGATGATTGGCCATAGATGTTACTATATCATGTTATATGTTGATCTTACATGTGATGTTTGTTTGAATACTTAGATTGGTGTGGAAGATTCTATATAGGTATGGCTATGGGTGACAAAATTTTAGGGTTTTGTGCTGTTGTTATGTATATTTAAATGTAGTAAAAAATTAATGGGATATGGTTAGATTGATAAAATGAATATGGCTTTAAACACTTAGAAGAATACCATGAGATATTTCTATTGAGAAACACTCTTAATAATACATGATTTGATTTTTATTTTCTTGAGAAGTAGATGATGAAATATATTAAATTAAGTGTAAAGAATCTAATTAAAATGTTGAAATGATTAATCTTATGATTAGACGTAAATTAGAAAGAAAATGAAAGAGGACGTAATAAAAGAATGAACTAAAACCTTGGGAAGGGTTTGATTAGAAAATTTGATTTTGGAGTAACTAAGGAAGCTTATATTTTTGAAAATTTGAGAAGAAGGTTATGAATTAAAAGAAATAGTTAACATAAAAAATGTAGATATATGTCTCACAGATTTTTAGCCACTGGAATTAATCAATTTCGAGTTCAAATAAGAGAGATATGTTTTGACTAGTAAACAGTGGTCAGAAAATGGTTAACCAGAGAAGAATCTGTTAGGTAAATTTCTGTGTTTGAATTTCTAGAAAAAATCTATATGAAACTAAAAGAAATGGTTAACATAATATATATATGTCTCACAAATTTTTCGTCACTGGAATCATTCAATTTGAAATCCATATGAAGGAAATATGGTCAGAGTAAGCAATGGTCAAAAACTAGTTAACCATGTAAGAATATGTTAGGTAAGTTTTTGTGTTTGAATTTCTGGGAAGAATTTGTAGGGAATTAAAAGAAATGGTTAATATGAAAATATAGATATGATCAGATTAGTAAGTAGAGGTCAGAATTTACTTGGGAAGAAATAACATTGAATTTGAGGGAATAATGACACCACAATTCCTTATGATTTCACTAAAATGTTCAACATAATAGTTTTAGAGGTTTGTCTTAACTTTAAATGGACACCAAGATCGCCTAAATCGGAGTTAAAATAAAGGAGTTACGTTCTAATTAGTGAGAGATGAAAATAATATTTAAGAAAGAAGAAAAATCTTATAAATGAAAATAATAAATGATTAGTGCATGCGCTAACCATTGCCATTGCATGAACTCTCTTCCATCTTAAATGTGTAATTTTGACATAGAAATATTTTATAAAGTGATATTTAAAAATAATTATGTTCATGGCATGATTACTAATAATTTTTTATAATGATTATACTTTGATGATAAATTATAGCATGTGAGTATAATGAATATACTTGTTATTAAAATCATATTTTTGGCTATTAATGTGAAAAGAAAAGAAAAGAAAAGAGACGAACACGGTCATATGACGGTCTGTGTAGTGCACTAGTAGGGGACACCCTACTAATGACTATGATTATACTAATGAGAAAAGAAAGAGAAAGTATGTCATGTCGGAGTGAGAAAAGTCCGTACCGGAGAGTAGAGAGTACTTACCTTGACCGTGGTAGCTTAATATGAAAATAAGTTGATAGCCATCATATGATATTTTAAAAATAGTTATTCATGTCAAACATGTCATTACTATACGATTTTTATGAGTATAGATAAAGTGTAATCATGTGACCTAAAGTATTTGCTGTAAGTTACAGATGAACATGACATAATGAGTTATATTGATGATAATTATAATTTATTATTGAACTTACTGAAATTTAATTCTCACTATATTTACATATTATGTTCAGAAGACTAAATATGTAGATATTCTCTATGACCGCCTTTTAGCGTACGTTGAATCGAGTTGGTTAAGATTCCGGTGAAGGTGTAATTACCTGCACCCATATCCCTTGAACTGATCAATATGGATGAATAAGATATATACATATATGTGTTTAATTTTTGTATGTACGATTTTAATTAATGATGTGTATGTGAACTCAAAATTATATAAATGTTAATGGTATACCATAAATCTTATTTATATTTGATTAATTTAATTGAATATTATTATGAATTAAATAGTTAGAAGTAAAGAGATAATAACTTTATGAGATTTTACAAATAAATATATATGTATATATATATAAAAAATAGAGTTGTTACAAAAGTTGATGACAATATTGATCTTGATTTGGGCAAAGATCCCTTGCATATTAATGTCTTTGCTTAGGAGATCTTGTTTACGTCTAATCATATGTGAAGCTGGCAAATAATTCAACCATCTCTTCGCTTTATCTCTAGGTTACAAAAGGAAGAGTTTCAATCAATGGACATTCTTAGTAACACTATTATACTTTACCCTATTATAAATCTTCAGAAAATTTACTAAACGTGCATTTGGGTTATCATTAGGCATATCCCCTGCTGCATTCACATCTAGATTATTTGGATGATTATTGCCTTTATTGCAAAATTACTTGCTTGCATCGCTGACCTCTTAATGCTCATGTGAAGTCTTTCTACCAAGGGAACAATATACTTTCTTAAGGAATTATACTTGTCCTTCATTGGAGGTAAGTGCCTAAAAATTAAAAAATATATATATTTGAATTAAAATGGAGAAAATTAAATATTGATATACAATTATACAAGTGCACATATTGCAATTGTAGTACAATAGTCCGAATAAAAAATTATATCATATGAAAAATCCGTTAACCAATTAATTACCAAGCTCCTATTCCATAATTTTATTCAAACGATCGAAATTTTATTAAAAAGTATAAAATAAGACAAAATTAAGTAGATAAGATAAATCAAATATAATTCAACAAGCAGGTACGGTTTAAGTAATTCAACTTTTCTTTATATTACATCTAATTTTACTCTCTTTTATTCAACTATTCTAATATCATAAATTACTAACTAAAGCATTATCATATTTATAAGTCATCATATAAACATGTTCTTCCCTATCCAAGCTCCCATATTTATATAACAAATTAAGCAAGAATTTAGATCTTAGGCACAAGCTCTTAATTAATGACTACACAAAGCATGTATGTATATTCTGATATAAAAAAATCAATCTATTCAACTCATGCAAATAATATCAATCAAATGCTATTCAATTCAAGGATCTTTGACAAATAAGTCTATTTTCTTAGTAGATTACTTATAAGCTAATTATTCAATTAGAAGTATTAAAAATATGATTGAATAAACAATTCAAAATGTTGTCATTAAAAAATAAAAAGACCATCAAATTAGAACCATAAAATAATCTAGATAAACTAACTATTTTATTTTAGAATCCTAAAAATATCACATAAAGGTAAAAAAAACATATCATAAAGATGCAAAGAAGGTAGTGTGAGTCATAAATTTGTATAAGTATAATAAATTAATAGTGGAATTTTAAAAAATATATTTTCAGCCATAATAATTAAATTTTTCAGAAATACAATAATTAGATATAAGTTAAAATAGAAAAAATTTGTTTAATCTATCTAAATGAATTACATGTTTTCTTGTAGACTAGAGACCCTATCAAAAAAATATTTTCTAAATATTTCACGGTATTATTCTGTACATAAAAAAAGATGTATTTATATAATTGATGAGTGTTTGCCATAATTAATATGTACCGTTTCATATAAGAACATTTTTTTATGTAAAAGTACATTTTTATATAAAGACACTTTTTTATATAAAATTATCTCTTCTCATATAATCATATATTTATATAAGGAGATAACTACCATATAAAATGAGTCACATATATTTTTTAATTAATATAATTAACAGATAGAAGATAGAAAATTAAGACTCTTCTAAACTTCCAATTCCTTATTAATTAAAATCTTTGATCTTCAATTAAGGTATTGTTCTTCCACGCTGCATTCCCTTAATGTGACTCACCCTTCTTAACGAAGCCCTAAGATATCTACTTTTATAAAAAATAAAAACAAAATAGTCAAAATAACCATCAAGTTACGAAGACTCCCAACATCTCCACATTACATATATTAGGCGTCTCTTAAGTTTCTCGAAGGTTTCAATGTCACGACTTTAATCCAATGTCATGGCTTCCGTTGTGGCCTTCACATGTCTTCCTCTAGGCTTCTTGTTTTTTTATATGACTCTTGTCATTTTTCTTCTTGGGCGTATCTATTGATTAATAACTTACATCATAAAATAACTTCAGGTCAAGTTTTCATTAAAAATAAAAAATTAAACAACATAATTCAATATTTCTCATTTTATTTGAGAACAAGCCTTGAATATGAGTAGAAATAAAGATAAAATAACTCTTTAAAAGAGAGTTATGAATATGCTTTTGTATCAGCTTTTAAATTCTTAAATTGAACTTTAATTTTAAACACAAATAAAAGTAAAATAACTCCCTAAAGGTGAGTTATGGGATTTAGTGAGATTTTGTATTAACTTTTAAATTCTTAAATCAAATTTCAATTTCCTATTATTATCTACGTAGGCTTTTGAGCTGCTCCTTCTCACTAAGTATCTGAGATAAATTAATAATTAAAATAAAAAATAAATTGCTAAAAGTAAATCTTAAATAGTACATCAGTTCGATAATACATCTTAATTGAAGAAACAAATAGAGCTTTGAATTTCTGATTTCTCATTATTTTGTTCTTGTAAATTCTAACAAATTATAGTAGAACAAAACTCTCTCGGTTTGAATTATATTCTTCTATAATGATTGTCTAGCTATTAATATCCTTATGACCTTGGAGTATAGAAATCAAATTTCAATTAGTTTTTACCAAAACTCTTGTTAGAATTTGCAACTTGGGGTGAAGGGTTCTACATATTGGCAACATATTTTGGATAAGGAAGAAAAATGGCATTAAGCATGGTTAGGGACAGTGATTGTTCAAGGCGCGAGGAAAGGAGCATAAAGAGGACAAAGAGAGAGAGAGAGAGAGAGCGTTGCAGGGAGCAGAATAAAGAAAAAGAGAAAAGAAGATGTCACGTAGGCAAGCGATTTGACGGATGTGCTGCCATGATACACTGAACAAAGGAGAGATTAATAGAATTATTCTCGAAGACTTAAATGGTAACATCAAAAAACAAAAAATATTTTTTAGCACAGAGCAAAACTTTATTGGTAAGGGACAAAAATAATAATTTAGTCTACTAAGAAAAGAAGATCAGCCAGGTTTTATTTTAAAACCATCTTACCCCGTTGAAATTTTGCACGGCCTCTGTCTATATTTTGCTTTGAACGAAGACAACCACACCAAATTTGCAGAAGGAAAACATGGTCCCGAATCCCTACCTTTTTAAAAAAATATAGTTTTGTTTTGGTTTTACTTTTCATACTTAGTTTGCATTCGTTATCAATTATTGTCCAAAAAAACTCTACCTTAATTCCGATTTGATGATTTCCATATTGGAATGTCGCCGGGGTCGGTAGTTACCGGAGCTCCGGTGCATCCGACGATCCCACTGGTCGGGCTTGTCATCCTTTCTCCTTCGATTTTTCTGGGTGTTCTTCAACAAGCCAGTTTGAGCGACATCAAAGTTCTTCACACGAGATGGAACCATCCAATGCTAGTGATGGAGCTTCTGGGATTGCAAATTCGAATGCCAAGAATTCAAATTTTATATTCAGTACCCCTTCTGATTCGCGACCGGTTTCGGGTCTCTCGAGGCCGAGGTTGGTCAAGGTTCGAAAGCAGAACAATGCTCAGAGGTCGACGGAATTCGAGGAGAATCGGGTTGCGTCTGGTTTCAATCCATTTTGGCCTGTTCGTGATGATTTGGTTAGACCCTCCTCACAGTCGGGGATGGATTCGTCTATTAGTGAAATTGATGTTGGTCAGACTGGAAATGAGGCATTTGTCTTTGCAACGAAGAGGAGTGATTTGGGCTTAAATTTAAACACGGGCAACTCGGGTTCAGGAAATTTCGATCAGGGAATTGCTGATCTAATGAGAAATCTGAAATTGGGGAATGTGAATGAGGCTTCGAACGTTAAAATTGGGGGCGAGCCTAATTCAAATGCAAGTGGCATGGCGCCTTCCAGTGTCTCCACGGGGTCCAAGAAGGGTGGATTTGCATTTGAGAGTGGTTATAAGAGTTCTAGTCTTGATGAGAACTTGGTAGCAAAGCTTCCGGAAGATATGAGGAAGTTGAACATTGGAATTGATGACTTTAACAAGACCAAAGGCGCTGGCTTAAATATATATGCAGATGATTGTTCTAAATTCACGTCTTCTAGTAAAGACACCAGGAGTGGTTCTTCCAATGTCGAATTAGAACTCCAGAATGAGCTGAAAATGAAATCAAGCATTAAAGAAACTCAGCAGAGTGAAGGCGACAGAGCTGGTTATCTACATGTTGATAAGTCAACAAAAATAATTATCGACCAACTGAAGAATCTGAATGTGAAGGATTCTTTGGGTATTGATAATGTTGGGAAGAATGGAGTTGATGTCGTGACTGATGGCAAAAACAAATCTGCTTCTGGAAGCAGTAAAAGCAGTAAAACATCTAATAGTTATATTGGGGGAAGGACGGAGGCTATTCTGTTGCACAAAATGGAGAAGTTAAAGGTAGTCAGTGAGAAGGGGGACTCTACCGAACCAAATTTTTGCAATCCTTCCTCTCAGGTATCTGTGGGGGGAATTAACCAAACTGATATAAGTGGTGGTCAAGTTCTCTCAGACAAACTCAAGGAAGATGTCAGAATGGCAAAAAATGCTGCGTCATCATCCTCATTCTTATCTGGGGGCATGAACTTTCCAATGGTTGGTAATGCCTTTGGAGTTACAAAGGGAGATGAATTCGTTTTTACAGGAAAACAAGATAATCCAGGCTTTTCTTTTCTTGAGTTTAAAACACCAGAATCGAAAGTTAATCTATATGGCGGTGTTGATGAGAAATTAAATTTTACGGCAAAGAAGGAACCAATTAGCAACACAAGAATGAAGAAAAGGAGAGGTAAATTGAAGCCGTCTACCCCACTACAGCTGTGGCATGGACAAGATTTTGTTTCAAAGGAAAATGTTTCCCAAGATAGCCTAGAGGCTTCTGAGACTTATTCGCCAATGGATGTGTCTCCATATCAGGAAACATTGGCTGAAAATCGATGCTCAAGGGAGAATTCTGTGACATCCAATGAGTCATTGAGTCTTGATAACAACTCTACAGCTACTGATTTGGTGCAAACAACTTCTAATGATCCTATAGATGAAGATCTAATTGTGGAAGCACAGCGCTTATCTATAAATGAGTGTGATGCTGTATGCAGAGAAACAAAGTACCAAGCTTCAGAGTATCACATTCCTAAAAATATTCTTAGTGAAGACCCACAAGATGAATCTATTTCTGGGGTGGAAACTGAAAGCTTTAAGTCTGCAAATGATGAAGTGGATATAGCAAGTGACGTGGCTATCACATCAGCAAACACTGAAAGCAGCCCAAGGTCAAGTATTGAAGCCCATGGCAGTAATAGTATGTCACATCTCAGTTGTGCTTCAAGTTTGAGCGATGTAAGTCGGTTTTCCTTCACATTTGCTGCATCTTCCTCTGCTGAAGTTCAATCATCTAGCCCAAAACGCAACTTGAAAAAGAAAAATTTGGTAAAAGTTGGTCAGGATACTTACAGTTCCACTCCAAACATGAAGGTTTCTCATTCATCACCATCCATGGCATTTTCTTCATTTTCTGGAACTTCATCTCTTTTCACATCAGGGCATGGTCAGAAAGCCAAAGTATCCACACCTCAACCTAAAACAAGGGATTCTGAAGTTAACAAGGAGCAAGGGATTAAGGAGGAGGCTGTGTCTATTTCTACTGCAACCATTGCAGCTCAGGAAGCCTGTGAGAAGTGGCGACTCAGGTTAGTATGTTCTTTCACTGTGTTCTCATTACATTTACACTCACTTGTTTATAATGTAGTTAGTTTTATGATCCACATTATATTTGTTATTCTTGATACTGAAATAGCTTCACATCAGGGGAAATCAAGCCTATAAAATTGGAGATTTGTCTATGGCTGAAGATTGTTACACAGAAGGACTTAAATGTGTTTCTAAGGAAGAAACATCAAGGAGCTCTCTCAGGGCTTTGATGCTGTGTTATAGCAACCGTGCTGCCACACGCATGTCACTTGGCAAGATGAGAGATGCACTAGAAGATTGTATGCTAGCTGCTAAAATAGATCCAAATTTCCTCAGGGTGCAACTTAGAGCTGCAAAGTAAGGTTTTCATTTTGCATCTAATCTTTGTGCATACAGTGATTAAGTTGTAGGAATCAGTGTTGGACTGAAACTAGAGTAGTGTCTAAAAGGGTGTGAAGATCTTGTTCAAGTCAATATGCCTTTCCTTTCAATTGAGTTTCTTTTCTTAAATTTTTTTTGTCTAGCAAGAATGAATTTAACTATTAAATCAATCTTAATTATCTATTGATCTCATTAAGAATGAATTAAGAATGATTTAATAGTTAATAATTTATCTATTGATCTCATTCATGATAGGCCACTGTGGCGCCGTTTAATCTATGTATTCAACTTCACTTAATGGAAAAAGGCTTAGTTGTTGTTGTTTTTGTTAGAATGAATTTAAGTTGATCATTCTGACAATTATTCTTTTTTATGTGTGATTCAATGGATCTTCTCATGTTATTGATTTCTGATCATATATGTTGTGCAACTTTGTTTGTCCCTTGTTGGGCTACGTTCTGTTGGATTTTCTTAGTGTAAATCTTTTGATGGATTAAGAAGGTAGATGAGAAAAAATTGAAAATTGAAAATTTGATGATAAAATATTCTTAAGAAACATAAAAACTGAAAAAAATAAAAAAAATAAAAACAGGGAAGTTATAAAATCAATGCATTACAATAGTAATATTCCTTTCTTCCTTCTTGTTAGTCAGTATGTAGCACCCAAGAAGGGTGTTGGAATTGGATGATGTGAGTGTACTAGATTATTTTTGAAAAACTTTTTAAAATATTCAAATAGAAGCCTTACACTTTCCGATTCAGAATGAGAAACCTTTGAAAAATACGCTGATTTAAAATGTCAGTTTCAACTTCAATAGGCTCAATAGTTTAAACCTTTGCACACAAAACGTGTATAGAAGATGTTGCTTTGAAACTTCTGTTTATAAGACGATTTTACGCAAAAGGCTGTTTCTAGGATTGTATAGAAAACAATTTCTATCAAGATGTTTCAAAGTTTTTGTAAGATTTATAAGAGGCTATCACAAAATAGTTGAGAAAGGATAGAAGACAACACACCAAAATTTATAGCCGGTCCTACTCTCGAATAAAAGAGAAGGGTTGTGTTAGGTTTGTGACAGTTAACATAAAATTTTGTGGTATCTACGTGAGTATGGATCAACGAAGCAATAGTGGTATGGTTAGGTCGTTGCTTAGAAGAAGCGTGCTATATAGCTCGAGGATAGTGTTAAACAAGCAATAGCTGCTGCATCGATGTCTAGGTGTAGTGAAAAATATGTAAGGATTCTCACACTTTAGTGGACGAGTGTGGATAAAGAAGTTAGCTCATGAGAGTATGATTTATTTTGAAACATAGAATATAGGAACGCCTTAAAGAGAAATCAATGAAAATAGTTGATACTATAATTAGGAGAAGAATCAACATCATGTGCTTACAAGAAACTAAATGTGTTGGAGAAAAGGCAAATGAATTAGATATTTCGGGTTTCAAATTTTCGTGCACTGGTAAGACAAGAAGTAACAATGGGATAGACATAATAGTCGATGAGGAGTGGAGTAAAGTGGTAAATGTAAAAAGATTAAGAGATAGGATCGTAGTAGCTTTAAAGTTTATAGTGGAGTGGGACACTTTTATTGTGAGTAGTGTAAATATACCACAAGTTAGATTAGAGAAGCATTATAAGATAAATTTTTGGGAGGATCTAAAAGGTTTGGTTTAGAAAATACTTTTGGGAGAAATTTTTTTCTTAGAAGGGATCTAAACGGGCATGTAGGGAGTGAATTTAAAAAATACGAAATTATACATGGAGGTTTTGGGTTAGGGAAAGCAAACGAAGAGGATAAAACTATTTTGAATTTTTTTTAGCCTTTAACTTTATAATAGCAAACACTTGTTTAGGAAATGGGTAAAGCATTTTATCATGTACAAGAGTGGCAGAGCAAACTCTCAAATTGATTTCTTCTTGATAAGAAAATTTGATAGAAAGTTTTGCATGCAAAGTCATATTCGGAGAGAGTTTGGCTATCCAACATAGAGTTTTAGTTATGGAATACGAGTTAAGAGTAAAAAGAAGGTTCCGAGAATTAGGTGGTGGCTTTTGAAGATTGAATAATAAAGGAGCTTTCAAAGAAGTGTGGAGGAAGAGGGGTTTTGGGAGGAATATGGAAAATGCTAATGATATGTGGGATGAAGTGGCCAAAGAGATTAGGAAAATAGCAAGAGAGACATTTGGAAAATCAAGAGGTGTTGGACCAAAGGGTAAATAATTTTAGTGGTGGAATGCAGATGTGCAATATAGGATTAAAGTTAAAAGGAAGTGTTATAAAGCGTATCACTTATGTAAAGATAACTGTCGCAAGATCTAGGATTTATTTGCTTTTTTATATATTGAATATTGTTTCCTTTTTTATTTATCATATCTGCTAAGGTTTCTTGGGAAAGATCAGTTTCCTAAAACTAGGTGATTATTCCGATTGTTTGTTGATATTTTCTAGAAGGATATCTCTTCTTATTTTTTAAGAGATTGATTGCAATCTTTTAAGATATGATATCTTGGCAGTTTTGCTGCCAAGTTCATATATATTCCTGTACCTATTCTAAAAAAAATATATATATATATATATTAAAGGAATTTCTTTTCTATTCTAATTTTTTTCATGGTATTAGAGCTATACCAATAACCTCTATGGCAGGTAGACCTTGAGTATTTTTTCTTGGGAATAGCCATGAATAGCGTTGGGGGGAGTGTTGACTCAGAAACCTTAGGTTCTTTGTAGTCAAATCCCATAACAGCAGCACACATTCAGCTCACATACTTTGATAATTTTTCTGAACAAATTACCTCTAAAACTCACTGGAAAGAATTATTTGGCATGGTCTTAATCGATGGAGATGGTGGTGTGTGGCAAATTGCAGAGAAACCACTAGAAACAGATCCCTTATTCAAAACTTGGGATGCCCAAAACTCTATGGTTATGGCATGACTGATCAATTCTGTGGATGAGAAAATTAGTGAGAGTTTTTTGTGCTACAAGACAGCTTGGGACATGTGGGATGTAGTTAAATGCTAATGCTTAGACTTGGAAAACTCTTCCCAACTCTTTGTATCGAGGAATAGAGCTCAGAACTTACCTAAGGCTGAGATGGATGTGACCACCTATTTTAATAACCTCTCCAAACTTTGGCAAGAGGTGGGTCTTTTTCATAATGGCCATAAGTTGTGTGCTTCATATACTGAAAACTACTAAAAGGTAATTGATAAAGAAAGAATCTATGATATGTTTACTGGGTTGAGCAAAGATCTCGATGAAGTCTAAGGAAGACTCCTTGGTCTAAAACCCTTTCTAAGTAATAATAATCAAGTTTTTTTTTTCATTAGGTGGGGTCGGCTACATGAATCAAACGCCGCCACAGTAGTTTATTGTTAGAATTCCTGATTTTATGGGATTAGAGATCCCTGAACCTAATTTTATGGGATTAGAATCCTTGCTTTTATGGGATTAGAATCCCTGATTTTACCCTGATTTTATGGGATTAGAATCCCTGCTTTTATGGGATTAGAATCCCTGATTTTATGGGATCTCTAATCTCAGCACAAATCAGCTGAGATATGCTTGTTAGGATAGGAAATCTGGATTATCCTAATTGCTGATATTCTTGGGGGAAATTATGGGATTTATTTTCTCCTAAGATAGATGTATAACTACTGGTACATTCCTATACCTTATCAAGAGAATAGAAATAATATTTCTGCAGGGTGTTTTTTTTCTGTTTTCTCTCCTTTGGTTCTCTTTTTTTGACATGGTATCAGAGCTGGGATACCGTTGAGGAGAGAAAATGGCCAGCTTTAGGCAGGCTTTAACCGGGTTAAGCAAGGATGGGCAAGGGGAGCAATCTGCTGAGAACTCCGCCACCCACAGCCTTACAATTAACCCCCCTGCATTACATCAGTCCATCTCAACTTCCTTCGATAACACCCCCATTCCAAGAATAGAAGAGTTTTTTGTAGAAATCCGGAGGGAAGAAAGCTGGAGGAAGATTATGTTAAATGATGGAAGGAACACTCAATCAGAAGCTGCAGCTCTATACACCTCAAGGAAGGATGAACAGAACCGAAATAACACTAATGAGCAGAGACGTTCAAAAAAGGGGAATCTCTGGTGTGTTTTTTGTCAAAAAACCAATCATACCAGGGAAAACTGCTAGAAGATACATGGAAAACCTGCCAACCAGCAAAATCGTGAGACTCAGAAATATTCTAGGCGCTACCAGAGGGAGACCCGTGCATATCAAGCCACCCTGAAAACTCGGACCAGAAACAAGGGGATCCCATAGGCTGCCTCAATCTTAGCAAGGAACAATTAGAACTCTTTCATAAATTACTCAACCCAGAAAAACCCATTGGTACAGCTTTAATAGCTCAGCAAGGTAATTTTTTCTCTGCTTTGAATTGTAACAAGGAGGAACAACACTCATGGATTATAGATTCTGGAGCCTCGGATCATATGACAGGTTGCATCCAACTTTTTTCCTCATATACTCCAAATTTCAGTCAAACTAAAGTTAAAATAGCTGATGGGTCTCTATCTCATATTGCTGGGAGAGGAACTATTAAAATTAACTCAGCTTTGGAACTTAAATTTGTATTGCATGTTCCAAATCTTTTTTGCAATCTGCTCTCTGTAAGCAAAATTGCTAAGGATTGTAATTGTAGAGTCATTTTCTCACAGGAAAAATGTGAATTTCAGGACCTGGTTTTGGGGAGGAAGATTGGCAATGCTAAGGAACATAGAGGACTATATTACTTTGATGAAGAAATGGAAGAAGCAGAACAAGCTCACACCACTGTTTTCTGGGAACCTACTACAAGACAAAGCCAAATTATGTTATGGCACTATAGGTTAGGTCATCCAAGTTTTAATTATTTGAAACATTTATATCCTTCTTTGTTCAAAAATAATGACAATTTTCAATGTGAAATATGTCAATTGGCAAAACATCAAAGGGCTGTTTTTAAACCAAAACCCTACAAAGCCACTAAACCTTTTGCCATAATCCATAGTGATATTTGGGGTCTCTTACGATCTCATAACCTCTATTCAAAAAGGTGGTTCATAACCTTCATTGATGATCATACTAGAGTATGCTGGGTTTATTTACTCAAAGAAAAATCTGATGCCGAACAAGTCTTTATTAACTTCCACAAAATGGTCCAAAACCAATATAACTCAAATATACAAATCCTTCATACCGACAATGGGAGAGAATACTTCACACATATATTAGGCAATTACCTCAACAAACATGGTATTGTCCATCAAAGCTCATGTCCCAATATACCCCAACAAAATGGAATTGCAGAGAGAAAAAACAAACACCTTTTGGAAGTTGCTAGGGCCCTATTGTTTACCACTAATATGCCAAATTTTTTTTTGGGAGGTGCTGTCCTTACCTCTTGTTATCTCATAAACAGAATGCCTGCCCAAACTCTCCAATATCAAACTCCCATTAACACTTTCAACAAATATTTTTCAGACCATAAAACCATAAGCAACCTTCCATTCAAAGTCTTTGGATGTACTGTTTTTGCCCATAACCATGAACCTAATCGCAACAAACTTGATCCTAAAGCCCATAAGTGTGTTTTTATCGGGTATGCAGCAAACCAAAAAGGGTACAAGTGCTATTCTCCTGAAAAAAAGAAATTGATCGTAACCATGGACCTTACCTTTCATGAAACTACTTCCTTTTACAAAAAAAATTTCCTTCAAGGGGAGAGCAACGACGAAGGAAATTTTTTACCTTTTCTTCCTTTATCCGTGGACAACCCTCCCTTAGGAATTCCAGAACCACAGCCTACCTCAGAAAAAATTGAAACCGAAAACATTGATGAAGGACAAGGAGATAACCCGAGGAATGAGGAAAGCCCAAACAAAAACTTGGACCTAATTGAACCAGCAGACCAGAATCCAGAATGCTTTGATCAGGAACCTAAGATGCAGGTTTATACCAGAAGTAGAAGACAGCAGAGTAATATAGTGCCTCTTGTTTCTGAAACAAGCCAAGAATCTGACCCAGTTTCAAGCCAGGAATCTGACCCAGTTCCAGGTAACTTCCCTTATGAAAATGTCTCTGATTTCTTGCCTATTGCATGGAGAAAAGGAGTCCGAACATGTACCCAACATCCTATAGCCAAATTTGTTCAATATGAACACCTATCTCCTGCTATGAAGGCCCTTGCTGCTAATCTTGAAGAAGTAATAATCCCTAAAAATATTGAGGAGGCTCTTAAGATCACAGAGTGGAAAAAGGCTGTGGAAGAAGAAATACAGGCCCTAGAAAAAAATTGTACTTGGGAATTAGTGAAAAAACCAAGAAATGTTGTACCGGTGGGGTGCAAATGGGTATTTACAGTAAAATATAAGTCAAATGGGGCTATTGAGAGATATAAAGCCCGCCTAATGGCTAAGGGATTTACACAAACATATGGGATAGATTATCAAGAAACTTTTGTACCAGTGGCTAAACTTAATACTATCCGGATTCTTTTGTCTATTGCAGCCAATCTTGATTGGCCTCTTCATCAACTAGACATTAAGAATGCTTTTTTAAATGGGGATTTATCAGAGGAGGTTTACATGAAACTACCACCTGGCTTTACAAGTCCTACTCCCACAGGACAAGTTTGTAAATTAAAAAAATCTCTCTATGGCTTGAAACAATCACCCAGAGCATGGTTTGAAAGGTTCACTAAGGCCATTCTCCATCAGGGCTATGATCAAGCTCATTGTGATCATACCTTGTTTTACAAGCATGAAGGAGGGAAGACTACTATTCTTATTGTCTATGTTGATGACATCATTGTTACTGGAGATAATATAGAAGAAATAAATTCTCTGAAGAGCAGACTAGCAAATGAATTTGAAGTAAAAGATCTAGGTATGCTAAGATATTTCTTGGGAATGGAAATTGCTAGAAATAAAACTGGTATATCCATATCTCAAAGAAAATATACTTTAGATCTTTTAAAGGAAACGGGGCTACTTGGCTGTAAACCTGTGGACACACCAGTTGACCCAACTATTAAACTTGGAGAGCAGAATACTGGTACACCAGTTGAGAAGAACAGGTACCAAAGACTAGTTGGGAAGCTCATTTATTTATCTCACACCAGACCAGATATAGCTTATGCTGTAAGCTTGGTTAGTCAATTTATGCATAATCCCTATGAAGAACACTTGAATGCAGTCATCTGCATTGTGAAATATCTTAAAGGCAACTCAGGAAGAGGACTCTTCTTTAAAAAGGGAGAGTCACGAGAAGTGGAAAGCTACACTGATGCAGATTGGGTTGGGTCTATCACAGATCGAAGATCCACATCAGGGTACTGCTCATTTGTTTGGGGAAATTTAGTAACTTGGAGGAGCAAAAAGCAGAATGTTGTTGCCAGAAGCAGTGCAGAGGCGGAACTTAGATCTCTAGCAAATGGGGTCAGTGAATTAATCTGGATTAAACTTCTACTTGAAGAACTTCAAGTTACAAACAAATATCCTATGAAGCTATATTGTGATAATAAGGCAGCCATCAGTATAGTTCACAATCCTGTTCATCATGATCGGACTAAACACGTGGAAATAGACCGCCACTTCATCAAAGAAAAATTAGAAGAAGGGATTATTTGTATTTCACATATATCCTCAGCAGAACAGACTGCAGATGTGCTAACAAAAGGCTTGCCTAGACCTATATTTGAGAAATTGATTTCCAAGTTAGGATTGTTTGATGTATACAATCTAGCTTGAGGGGGGGGTGTTAGAATTCCTGATTTTATGGGATTAGAGATCCCTGAACCTGATTTTATGGGATTAGAATCCCTGCTTTTATGGGATTAGAATCCCTGATTTTATGGGATCTCTAATCTCAGCACAAATCAACTGAGATATGCTTGTTAGGATAGGAAATCTGGATTATCCTAATTGCTGATATTCTTGGGGGAAATTATGTGATTTATTTTCTCCTAGGATAGATGTATAACTACTGGTACATTCCTATACCTTATCAAGAGAATAGAAACAATATTTCTGCAGGGTGTTTTTTTTCTGTTTTCTCTCATTTGGTTCTCTTTTTTTGACATTTATTATAAATGAGATCAATAGATAGATTGTTAAATCTTTCTAAATAGTTTTACCAAATTTTTTTTTGTCTCCCTCTACCTTTAATTATTGGACTGCACTCCATCTGATCTACTCTTATCGATAGGATTTCTGTCAGTCTTCTTCACACATGGCCAAATCATCTTAAGTGAAATTTTATCATCTTTTCTACAATAGGTACTATTCTAACTTTCTCTTTAATGCACTTATTTCTAATCATATCTCTTATAGTGTGTCCACACATCCAGCGAAGGAAAAATATTTGTTGAGGTCCTTAGGGAAGAGACAATGAAAAGGGTCATGATGGGCATAAAACCAGGCACAGACAACTTGGCATTCTTATCCCATGGACAGGATAACTAAAAAACACACAAGAAAGATTTGTGGTTTGATTATTGTCAAAAGCCTAATCACACCCAAGAGAAGTGCTGGAAACTGCATGGCAAGCCTAACAACTGTAGGAATTACAAAGAGACCAAGGGGTATCAAGCTACAACAGAAACTGCCTCAAGGGAAGTTTATAGCGAGCTAACCCTGAACCGAGAGCCAAAGGAACAACTACAAAATCTTAACTCCCAGTTATCAACCCTGAGTAACTCCAATCTGGTTACATCTCTCTTAGCCCAAAAAAGTGCTTTCATTATTGCTCTTAGAAATTCCTCTTATTTTCAACAGCCTTGGGTAATTGATTTTAGAGCTACTGACCACATGACAGGGTGTGCTAGTGTTGCTTGAAATTCAATTTATGCAATGTAAACATGCAAGTGCACGTATCGCTGACAAGTAATAAAGTGATAAGAGAGTATCGTCTCAGGAGGAATTATAATAAGTAATTACTATAGAGAATTGACTCGAAAATGTGGTGAAAACTTGTAGGTGCTTAAAGGAAAATTTGGATTCAATCACAACTAAGAGAATGAACTAAATAAGAAATACTGAAATGATTACTTACAACACACTAGGTTAACAGAAAAAAATCTGATAATAAAAACAACTAGTATTGCTTTAGGGTTGATATGAGCTCTTGCACCGATTTTGTTTTAACTTTGCTACAGTAAGCGTTCCAGTAATTAGTTTTTTTTATCTTGAATGGATTCTTTCCAGAACTGCCGTACCCTGTCATTCTCAAGGTTTAGTTCATATATTTCTATATAAATCTACCTCTAGAACGTCATTTAATGTTTTGAAATCGTTGAGTTATATGGGACAACTTTATATTTCTATAATAGTTGCATTTTTTAGCCTAAACATGAGATTTAGCTAACCCATAATATTCAAATTTAGTCTAACCTCCATTAACCTTCTCAGGTTAAATGTTAGTTCTGTATACTACTATTGGCGATTAAGCAATGGTAGAAATCAAAAGTTGCAATACAGTCTGAACATCAAGAGCATTTACTGAAAACAACATCAATCAATAACTTAAAATACGCTTAAAGTTCATATCAACCCTTCTACAACCCTAGTTGGAGACTTAGCCCTGCACTATATCCATGTTATTTACACGTGAAAGTATTAGAAAAGCCATAACCACGAAAGAAACAAATACAACAAGAACATAAAAGAAAGTATCAGTAAGCAAGAAGGGAAGAAAGGGGTTCTATGAAAGGTTCCCTTCTCTTCCCCACGTTCAGTTGCTCTTTTTGTTCTTTGCCATGCAACTTCTTCCTTCCTCTCCCGAGAAGGAATACTCTCAATAAAACAGTCACTCTCTTCTTTTCCTATGCGTTTTTTCTTTTCAAGAGGTAGTAGCCGTTTGTCTCTTCCCCTCTTTTCTGTTGTGTCCTTTCCATTTATATACTAGGGTTGTGGTCTTGGTGAAGTGGCCTCATTTTGTAGCTTTTCTTTTTTTTCAGCATGCGCTCCTGCTGACATCCTTTTTCTTCCATGCTGAGTAGCTGCAATAGTAGCCAAGTGCCCCTGCCTACCTGCAGCGTACCACATAAAATTCAGCCCCCACTCATGTATAAAATATTAATAGGCTGAAAATACTTAGCATATTTTGGTTTGAGTGTCCTTTTTTCATGCAATGCAATTAGAATTTCACTATTAATGCAATGGGTACTCTTACACTCAGGAAATGCAAAAACCATATCTATTTAGGTGGAATTGTTACTAAATCAACCAAATTGCAGCATAATAAGCACGAGAAAAACATGTAATAACTCTAATAAATTAGAGTTATCGACTAGCCTCTTATGTTCCTATAAACCTAGTCTTAGAAATTTACTAATTAAAATTACAATGGATCCTTTACTACGGTTGTTGGTATTTGGTACCATCAGTCTCAGTCTCTCTATTTCTCTCAAGGATGCTCTTCGTGTTCCTAAACTATCCTGCAACCTTCTGTCTGTGAGTAAACTCACACAAGACCTAAATTGTGCCGCCTTCTTCTTGCACACTACTTGTGTTTTTCAGGACAAGATTTCGGGTATAAAGATTGGCAGTGCTAGAGTTCTCAATGGTCTCTACTACTTGGAAGAAAATGATAAACAAGTCTTTACTACTAGTTGTGAAGTAACTTGGAACAACAAGTTATGCTTCTGCATTCTAGGTTAGGGCATCTTAATTTTTCTTACATAAAACATTTGTATTCTTCCTTTTTTAAGAATAAAATACTTTTCAGTGTGAGATTTGTCATATGTCTAAACACCATAGAGCAAAATTTTCTATTCAACCATATAAATCTTTGAAACTTTTTGCCTTGATCCATAGTGATATATGGGGACTCTCACATATTCCTAATACTCCTGGAAAAAAATAGTTTATTACCTTCATTGTTGATCATACATGTGTCTCATAGATTTATCTTTTAAAGGAAAAAAATGAGGTAATCCAAACCTTCAAACAATTTCACCTTATGATAAAAAATCAGTATCAAGAAATTCAAGTCCTTCAGAATAACAATGGAAGAAAATATTTCAACTCCATTTTTGGTGAATACCTTTTTCATAATGGTATCATACACTAAAGCTCCTATGTGGGCTCTCCCTAACAAAATATAGTAGTTTGAAGAAAGAATAAACACCTCCTTAAAGTAACGTGGTCCATTATGATTGGAAAAAATGTTCCTCAAATTTTTTGAAAGGAAGCTATCCTCACGGCTTGTTACCTCGTTAATAGGTTTTCTACTCGAATCCTCAATACAAAATCCCCCTAAGTCACTTCCTTTAATTTTTCTTTACACTAGGTCACACTAGGTCTATTGATTTATTACCCTTCAAAGTCTTTGGCTATAAGTCCTTTGTTCATGTTCATGATAACGATCATAACAAACTTGACCTTCATGCTCACTCTTGTATCTTTGTGGAGTATTTTGTTACCCAGCATAGGTATAGGTGCTACTCACCCGAAAAACAGAAATATTTTATCACCACAGATGTCACCTTTATTGAAAACCAAGCCTATTATGAGAAAATTCTCTTTTAGGGGAGGGATGGTGATGAGACCAAGAGGGAAAGGGAAATCTTTATCTGGAGCCTAGTTGTGACATGGACCAATACTCTATAACCAGAACCTATACCTGTTCTCGTGCCTGAAGCTTATGCCTCACCAGAACTTTCACCCATAAACCAAGCTCCCATACCTGAACTCCCTAACCTAGATGAACCCGAAGAACCCGAAGAACCCACAGCTAAAAATGATTATGAAGCTAGGAAGGATTCGCAACTTGAGTTCCTTGTTTACACTTGGACAAATCAGTCAAAGAGAATTGAGAATGTTGAGGACTCTACACCTAACCATACTCATGAGACTGAGGCACCACCTAAAGTTAGTGATCTTAATTGACCCATAGCTCTAAGAAAGAAATCTCGCTCCTATACTCAGCATCCTATTTTCAATTATGTATCTTATAATCACTTGTCTTTTTCTTTCCAAGCTTTCATCTCTAACTTGTTTGAAGAAGAGATTCCTAGAGATATCTAGGAGGCATTGAGCAAACCAGAATGGAGGAAGGCTGTAATGGAGAATATGCAAGCTTTGGAAAAAACACCAGACCTAGAACCTCGTAAGGAAACCTCTTGGAAAAATTTCAGTAGGCTGTAAATGGGTGTTTTATGCATCTGATGGTACCATTGAGAGATATAAGGTATGGTTAATTGCAAAGAGCTACACTCAAGCATATGGTATAGACTACAACGAAACCTTTGCCTCGGTTGTTAAAATAAATACTGTCATGGTTCTTTTTTCAATTGCTGCAAATTTGGATTGGGAATTACATCAACTCGATGTAAAGAACACTTTTCTAAATAGTGATTTGGAGGAAGAAGTGTACATGGACCTACCATCGGGATAATCAAAATTAGAAGTATGGAATTATTTGTAGATTGAACACGACTCTCTACGGATTGAAATAGTCACCAAGAGCTTGGTTTGGAAGATTTATTAAGGTGATTTTGAAATAAGGTACAAGCATGTCCACATAGACCATACTCTTTTTACAGACACAATGAGGGAAGAATAGCAATTCTTATCATCTATGTAGATGACATTATAGTGATTGGGAGTGATGTTAAGGAGATAACCAAGTTAAAATCTAAGCTAGTTGTAGAATTTAAGATAAAGGACCTTGGGCCCTTGCACTACTTTCTCGGTGTGAAGGTTGCCATAAATCAAAAGAGGAATATCTGTCACCTAAACAAAAAATGTCCTGGATTTAGTAAAAGAAACCGACATGCTAAGTTGGAAACCCATTGATACTTCCATGGATCCCACAAATAAATTAGGAGACAAAGGAGAAAAAGTACTGATTAATATAGGGAGGTACCAACGCCTGGTTGGGAAATTGATTTATTTCTCCCACACCAGGCTAGATGTTGCTTTTGCTGTGGGCATGGTCAGCAAGTACATGCACTCTCCATATGAAGAAGACATGGAAGCAGTCTTACGCATTTTGAGATACTTGAAAGAGTCACTAGGAAAAGGTCTGTTCTTCAGGAAAAATGAATCCAGGAATATTGAAAGCTACATAGATGCTTATTGGGTTGGCTCAATTAAAAATAGAAGGTCAACCTCAGGGTACTGCATTTTTGTGTGGGGGAACCTAGTCACTTAAAGGAGCAAAAAACAGCCTGTAGTGGCCAAGAGCAGCCCTGAGGCTGAATTGATGGTAGTAGGCCATGGTACTTGTGAAATCTTATGGCTAAAATTAATGTTGGAAGAACTAGGAGCAAAAATGAGACAACCTCTAAAACTCTACTGTAACAAGTGCCATAAACATATCTCACAATCCTGTTCACCATGACAAGACAAAGCATATAGAGGTTGATACGCATTTTATTAAAGAAAAAATTGAAGATGGAACCCTATGCATGACGTATGTGTCAACAGTGGATCAAGCAGGCAACTTGACAAAACCTATTTCAAAGAGCTAGTTTGATAAGTTTGTTAGTAAATTGGGAATGTTTAATCTTGAAATCTAACTTTTGGGGAGTGTCGCAAGATCTTGGATTTATTTCTTTTTTCATATATTGATTATTGTTTCCTGTTTTATTTATTCTATATGTTAAGGTTTCTTAGGAAAGATTACTTTCCTAAAACTAGGTGATTATCCCGGTTATTTGTTGTTATTTTCTAGAAGGATATTTCTTCCTATTTTTTAGGAGATTGATTGCAAATTTGCAATCTTTTAGGATATGATATCTTGGCAGTTTCACTGCCAAGTTCTATATATATATATATATATATATATATATATATATATATATATATATATATATATATTCCTGTACCTATTCTTAAAAAAAATATATGAGAGGAATTTCTTTTCTATTTTACTTTTCTTCAATAATAAACAACAATAACAACGACAACAACTAAACTTTTTCACACTAGGTGGGGTTTTCTTCAATAATAAAAATTGAAAAAAATATAAAGTTGTTAAAAAAACTGTAGTGAAGCGAGATTTAGAGTTTTTAAAGGGTTTTATCAATTCTTAGGTATTAAGGATAGGGAAAGAAAAATTTTCAGGTTTGCGAAGGGTAAGAAAAGAAAGACAAAAGATTTAGATTAAGTGAAATATATTAAAGATGAAGAATGTAATGTCTTGGTGAGAGAGCAAGATATCCAAACAAGATGAAAGAATTACTTTCGAAGGATTTTTAATAAAAGATATGAGTTGGCTTGTTATTTTGATAGATTAAATATTATACATTTTATCGTAGAATTTAAGAATTTGAAGTAGAGAATGGATAATGACAAAGTAGTAAGACTTGATAATTTACCTACTAAGGTGTGGAATGGTTTAGGTAGGAAAGGTATAAATTGGCTCACTAAATTGTTTAATGTAATAATGAGATTTAAGAAAATATCAGATGAATGGAGGAGAAGTACTTTTAATTTCTATCTATAAAAATAAGGGTGACATACAAAATTGTGCCAACTATAGGGGGATTAAACTCATGAGCCATACTATGAAGTTATAGGAGAAGGTCATTGAGCAGAGATTAAGACAAAATACTCAAGTCACAGAGAATCAATTTTGTTTCATGCCAAAAAGGTCAACTATGGAAGTAATTTATTCATTGTGGAGATTGATAGAAAGATATCAAAGGAAGCAAAAAGATTTATATATGGTTTTTATCGATTTGGAAAAGGGAGTGTTGAGAGAGGTTTAAGAGAAGAAAGGAGCACTTATTGTTTATATTCGAGCAATCAAATATATATACGATAGGATCACAACTTGCATGATAACACAAAATTGAGATACAAAAGATTTTTTTACAACTATATGACTACATTAAGGGTTATATCTGACTTCATATTTTTTTAACTTGATTTTAGACGCAGTTATTGAACATATTTAAGATTTGGGGCCTTGATGTATATTTTTATAGATGATATAATCCTAATTGGTGAATCAAAAGAGGAAATAAATATGAAGTTAAAATAATAGACAGAAGTTTTGGAAACATATAGCTTTTATATAAGTAGAAATAAAATAAAGTATATGTAATGTAATTTTAGTAAAAGTTGAACAAATATGAATTTAAAAGTAAAACTTAGAAATCATCTATTAAAACGAGTCACAAGTTTTAAATATCTTGAGTCCATTATACAAAATGACGGTGCAAAATGCTGTTCAAAGTTAAAGGATAATTCTACTGCAACCTGTAATATTGTATGGTACTGAATGTTAGGCGGTTTAAAGATAATATGAAGTTAAATTCAATGTCGCAGAGATAAAAATATTGCGTTAAATGTTTGGATACACTAGAAGAGATATTAAGAATGAATATATTAGAGAGAAAGTTGGGGTAGCATCTATCATGGAGAAGATGGTGGAATTTTGCTTAAGGTTGTTTGATAATTAGAGGTAGATGGAGACTAAAGAAGATAATAGGTGAAACTATTAAGAAAGATTTACTAAATTAATAATCTCTCTATTAATCTAATTTAAAATAGACTACTGTGACGTTGTTTGATCCATGTAGTCAACTCCACCTAGTGAAAAAAAAGTTTAGTTGTTGTTATTAGATCTAAAACATAGCTTTTATGTTCTCTCCTCAAGCCCAATGCAAGAAAGTTCTTTTTATAAAATTTGGATAATCACCTTACGATCAAGGAGGCACCTAGCCTTTACACCTTCTTACCAAGGCATCTTTGTCACACTGAGTTTTCTAATGAGCTACCCTGAGCAAGCTTACAAAGAAGGAAGCCACTAAGGCTTTTACCACCATAAAACAAGGCAACCTTATAACACTATCAGCACACTAAATCTTTCACCTAAGAACTTAGCAATAGAATCAATAAGAAAGAAGAAATAATGCTCACACGAGCCTATAAGCACACAACCACTCTTTAAGTGCAAATGACAGCAAATTAAAGCACTCTGAAAATGATAGCAGAAGGAAGAAGAATAAGGAAATTCTCTCTTGAATGTGTTTGTCTTCTTAGCCTTCAATGCACCGAAGAAGGGTGTATTTATAGCATAGGAATATGATTGCCGGAGATGCATTTATGCCTCTGACATTACTGCAGATGCTCCTATTTGAGCTGTTGGCAAAGTTCCTGAATTTCTGGAAGTGTTAAGCTGGTATATTCTTTCTCAGGAGCTTTCTCTTTTGACATTTCTTGACAGATATAGCATAGCTTATGCCAGCTCCATATTGGTCCTTGAAACCCGTGAGTCTAGCAGCTTCTATACCTGAAACAGTCCCTCAAAAAGCAGCAGGATAGCTACAATATTTTTGGCTTTGTAGGTGCCCATAAATTGTGGAACAGTATGTTATCAAAAAGTGCTTCAGCCTTTTAGAAACTATAAAACCCATTGGATAAAGGCCACTAGTAAATAATTATTCCCAAAACCACAATCTACTATCCACCTTTTCACTTTTTGGTCTACCACAACCTTACTAAATTATCTGTCTTATTATGACCTGTCGTAGACAACATAAAATTTCTGTAATTTTATATTAAATGTGTTTTCTCTGTGTTTGTGTAACAAGGCATGTGTGGATTGACATGCTTCATATTTAATTATCAAGATCTTTATAACTGCTAACTCCTGTTATTTTAATTTTAAGTTGTTACCTTGCTTTGGGGGAAGTTGGAGATGCTTTGCAATATTTCAAGAGGTGCTTGCAGTCAGGAACTGATGTTTGTGTAGATCGAAAAATTGCTGTTGAAGCTTCTGAAGGCTTACAAAAGGCACAGGTTCGACAATATATGGTTATTTATTAGGATAACTGAATATATTATTAGTAACTTCAATTAATCATTTTTTTTGTTTTTTTCAATTGGCACTAGGCTGCACAGACAATGAGTTAATAATAGAAACTTATTACATCCATCTGCTCCAATATTCTATTATACACCCTTAAGGTGGGAAAATATTTTCATGGGTCCAAAGTACGTTTAGTCATCTCTATAGTAAAAGTTAATGCTTCCAGCATTTATTTCAATGTTCTATTTTGGATTACATTGAAGAGTTTGATACTTTGGGTAAGTTAAGTTTTTTATTTTTAATTTATTTATATATATATATACAAATAGTTGAATCAGGTCTCTTATACTCTAAGTGTTAAAATAGGTCTCTTATAAGTGAGTCTGTTTGTTTCTGTTATTTTGTTCTCTAACATTCTACTCAGGTATTTTTTCTTTTCTCCTCGTTGATGTTATGTCACGTGATCTGTCAGTTGCCTTTTCTTGTGTTTCATGGTTAAAACTTCTTTGGAGAAACGCTTACTTCACCTGTTCATCTTTTGGGAAGATTTAGGGAAGGTGAATTAACATAAGTGGTTAGTAATGAATCTTCCACGGAAGTAGAAGAAATTCAGGTGGAAGAAGTATTTGTTTTAAGCTATGGAATGCAAGTTGGTAGTTATGTTCTAATGTTTTCTAGACCATAATGGCTTCATATCCAAGTTTCTTTAAATCCTTTATGTAGAAAATTAAGACATACAAGTTGATAAGGTTCTTTCATTACCCTTGTGCGAAAGAAAGGCAGATCTATAAGTGTTAAAGATTTTAGGTCTATTAGCTTGGTTACCAGGGTTTATAAATTGATTACTAAGGTTCTTTCACACAGATTGAGGGAGTTGCTTAGAGATGAAATTATAGAGAACCAATGTGCTTTTGCCTTAGGTAGGCAGATTTTGCATGTAGTTCTAGTGGCAAATGAAGTGGTGGAAGATATGAGAAGACAATGGATGGAAGGCTTGGTTTTTAGGTCATGGTGTTCATGATAAGATTCTTGCTAGGAAGGTCTTTGGTGTTGAATGGAGAAATTGGATTACGAGTTGTTTATCTACTATTTGGGTTATTGTTAATAAGGAACCTAAGTCTTGGTTCCAAAGTTAAAGAGGAATTAGGCAAGTGGGCCCTTTGTCCCCTTTTTGTTTATGGTTGCGGTTGATGTGTTGAGTAGGATGATCTTTGCAACTGTGGAGAGAAGTCTTAGAGGTATTTCTGTTGGTTCAAGTGGGGTGATAGTATCTCGTCTAAGTGGGCCCTCTGTCCCCTTTTTGTTTATGGTTGCGGTTGATGTGTTGAGTAGGATGATCTTTGCAACTGTGGAGAGAAGTCTTAGAGGTATTTCTGTTGGTTCAAGTGGGGTGATAGTATCTCGTCTACACTTTGCTGATAATACTATTTTGTTTTTGTAAGATGATGGGAAGAGTTTTGCCAATATTCTTGGTATCCTGCAAGTTTTCTAGGCTATCTCTGGGCTTAAGATTAATTTGGCTAAGAATGGTTTGGTTGGTATTTGTCTATGACAGGAGGTCAAATTCTTTAGTGGCAGTTGGTTTATTTGGGTACTTCTTTAGGAGGAAACCCAAAGGCTATTTCTTTTGGGGATGTTGTAGTTCAGAAAGTTTCCAAACGTTGGACACCTGGATGGGTGCCTATTTCTTTTTGGGTGGTCAAATTACCTTGATTCAGTTCTATTTGTCTAGCATTCCACTTTATTATCTTTCCCTTTTTTATATCTGTATAGGTGTGGCATAGAGGTTAGAGAGAATTAGTCGGGACTTTTTATGTTTTGGAGTTGGCGACTTGAAAAGGGATCATCTTGTGGTATGAAAAACTTGTAGGTTGAGAAATGAAGTAGGTTTGGGTTCAGATAATTTGGCGGCTAAAAACCTTGCTCTCTTGTGTAAATGGTTATGGCATTTTCCTTAGGATACTTCTTTTTTTTTAGCATCGGGAAATTTGCAGTGAGTATGGTTTTTAAATCAGAATGGGTGGGATGTCAATTTGGTGCTTACAGCTACTCATGGGAGTCTTTGGATATTTATTTCTTAGTGTTATGATTCTTTCTTCCATTTTTTTTTCATTAACATTTGGTGATGGTTCTTGCATCAAATTTTGGAAGATAATTGGTTGGCTGATGTTTCTTTCATGGAGGCTTTTCCTTGTCTTTATAATCTTTCTTCCTTGCATAATGCACCGGGAACACAATTCTATATCCTTCAAGTTGCTATATGAAGTAATGGCAATTCTGGTGGTGGTATCCTCCCTTTACCAAGCATCACCATATTTCTTCGAAAACTAGTGAGAAGATGACGCTTTTAAGGAGCAAATTATCCTTTTAAATCATTTAGGGGGTGAGAGGGACAATCGGGACCCACACAGTTTGCTTGAGAAGCTGAATATTCGGTTATTAGATAAACTTGGGCGAGGGATAAAGGTGCAAGTGTCTCTAAATTATGAGAAGTAAAAAAAAGAAGGAAGAAAGCTCAGAAAGGGTTATAGTTGCTGATAGGACCCTCTAGACACTTAGACCCCTTTAACTCAACACACACACAGAAGAATAGTAAATGTACCTCTGTTAGTCTTGGAAGCCAATGGTAGCTATTCCTTGGATGCAGAGTAGAAGAAGTAATGCAGAAACGGTAATTGCAGAAAGGAAAGGTAATCTCTGGCACAGTATAGGCTGCCAGATGCCTCCCTCTGTCTTCCTCAGATTTTTCCTACCTCCTCCTCCTCTTCCCCCTCCTTATTCCCTAATTGACTTTCTCTCTCTGTAATCAAATTCCCTTCTTTCTCACCACTCTCCTCCTGACACATGTCATCCTCCCATTTATCACATGCTTCAATTATGTTTTTCTCTCCTTCGGTGCCCCCCTCCATTTCCTCCTTTGATACACTTTAACTATTGGGGGTCTAACAGTTGACAATGTCTTTGATAGACAAACAACTCCTGTTTCTTTGACCTGCTTCCCATGAATGGCCCCTTGGATATTCTTCTAGCTACTTTCTTTGGCCGCATCATCTAACACATGAAACGACTCCTAGCAGTCTTCAACCTACTTCTCTTGAGTAGTCCTCTCCCCTTGACCTTCTTCCAGCTGATTTCCACTACTTGGGTTGCACACTAGAGCACCAAATAACACAACTTTAGTCTTGAAGCCTTCAATTCATGAGCACACATTTAGAGTCAAACAATGACCACAAAACTTGTGACAACTTGTCACATACTTCAACTAGCAATTTTTCAAGCAAAGATCGCATAGCTTAGTCAAACAATGATGAGCTTAACCCACAAAAAACTTTAATTAACTTGTAAATTTGTATGGATCAGAGAAAAGGGGGATGAAGTTTCCTTGGAGAAGTGGTCGGAGCTCCGGCCTTGAAAACTATAAATCATTGAAGGCCTACTTTTCTCTCAAACAAGGCTCTTATACAATGTTAAAGTTTAGGGTTAAACAAACACAGCACACTGCCCTTGTGGCAGCCACTTCTCTTCTTTCTATAATAATATGAAAATGGAGTTTAACTACAAGATAAACCATTAAAAGTAGAGATGACTAAGAAAGCAATATGAAGATAAATAACTTTCCTATCTTCAAAATTAATCTCGATAATAGTCCTTAAAGATAACTCTAAGATTTCTAGATAAACAAATTCTTACTCCTATAGGAGTCTGACTTAACTGTAACACTAATCCTAAACTAATTAATAACTCTTTTAACAGTTAATAACAAGATCACTGTCTAAGATTAATCTAACTTCTAGCTACTCGTTTTATTTTTATTTTTTAAAGCTTGATGAAAATGTTAAACTTTGCATTTCTTTTGTCATTTTCCATCATGAGGTTTCAAGGTTTTCTTGGTATTATTTTCTTATAATGTTTGACTTGGACTTGACCTGGAAGGTCCCCTCTCCCTTTTCTGTACTGAATATTTCTTTTGATGGATGGCAGAAAGTATCAGAATTCATCAATCATTCTGCTGAACTTTTGCAAAGAAGGACAACCTCTGATGCAGATAGGGCATTGGAACAAATTAACGAGGCATTGACAATAAGTTCATACTCTGAAAAATTACATGAAATGAAAGCAGAGGCTCTTTTCATGGTCTATGTCTCCTTCCTATTATTAGCTGGAATTTTACTAAAATTATGTCATAAGTCAGTTAGTTGTAGGCTGTTTGTGCAAGAATTTACTATAATACCAATTAAGTCTGTGTTGGATAACTTTTGCGTCAAATAGCAGCTTTGTAGATTTGAGGAGGTGATTCAGCTGTGTGACCAGACCCTTGGTTCTGCTGAGAAGAATTTTCAAAAATTGGAGGATGAAGGCCAAGTCAGGAATTTAGAGAATTCACAACTCTCAAAAGGCTTCTACTTCAGGCTATGGCGGTGCTCAATGACACTTAAATCCTACTTTCACCTAGGAAAGCTTGAGGAAGGTCTTTCTTCACTGGAGGAACAACAGGCAATAGTCTCTTCCATGAACATGTAAGGATTACTAACCTTTGAGCCCATCCACCCTCCCTCTCTCCCCCTTTAAGGGAACAGAAGAAACAAGATAAAGAAATAATGGACGCGTTTGGTTGTGATAATTTTATTGTTTTGTGTACATGAGCTTTGATGCTGACTCTGCAGGAGTGGAAGCAAGGTTTTCGATTCACTGATTCCACTAGCTGTCACTGTACGTGAGCTGTTGCATCACAAGGTTAGCTTATACCTTGTTCTAACTCTAATAGTTTCTCTTTAAAATTGTTGTATGCTTTGAGTGTGTGCTTTTAATGCATCATTTAAGTAATTTGGCTGTCATTGTAATGTGTCTCTGAATGCTGATTCAATATACAAATAAAAAGGTGTGCCTATTTCTAGTGAATACATGTGATTTTGCAAATTCATTATTTGGTTTCTGGTAAGTGTCTAGTCATCAATGACTAAGGAGATTTGTTTGCTTGGGATATGAATTCTTTTAAGATCTGATCAGTTGTGCCTCTGACCGTTTAGTAAAGAGAATATGAAACCCAAGAACTTAAGGCTATGTTTGGTAGATGGAGATTTTAGTTTCTCAACTGGTTGGAAATCTAATTTTAAGATGTTTGAATATAATAAATTTGAAAATTTGAAAATTTATGTTAAATAATATAGAAAATATTTTTTTTTTATATTCTCGTGCTCAGATTTTTTATACCTAGATTTTCAAGTACATGAAAAATTAGGATACCCGTGCATTAAACACCGTCAAAGAAGGTGTTTTGTAAAGAGTTAAACTTTAAATGCATTGTGTCTGTGAGCACAAACAAACGAAGAAATGTAAGGAACATAGGTGAGCAATACATGTGAATTCCAATCCCCAAGTGTTGATAGATAAAAAAAAAGGATTTAATGAATGAGAGAAGCGAGATCTTATGACCCAATTGCAAGGTATGGTGTCTGGGGTATAGCTCTCCTAAAGGTTTATATTAGTTGGTACCAAAACATCTCAATAGTTCTCAGTTGTAATCATGTGATACAGGTGGTGACATCAATATTGCAATTTTTGACTGGGCTAGAAATCTGGCACAAGGCCCTCAGCACTTTAGAGCATAGTAGAATGTTATGATGCAATTGCAAAATATGGGACCAGAGTTCTACATCAGAAGTATGAGATTATGATGTGCAAGTAATATGAACCTTGAACTTTCTAACCTCTTGAACTAGCTTTTTATGCATGGCTTTGCCCAAGGTTTATATCACAAGATATAACATTGAAAGTGAAGAGTAAACTTCCCTATGAAATAACTTGAAATTAATTAGTTTATTTATTATAGTTATTTAAAATTTAATAGAGAAAGCTATGCGTGTTTCCTTGTATAGATATCTTGAGATCTTGCTGGAAAAAAATGTGAGCAAGAAAAGGTTTATAATTATAACTTATTGAACAAAGAGTGTTTATGAAAGAATAATTCTCCTTGTTTTCGATTTGAGACAAAATTACAAAATATGTACACTAGCGATAGCAAAAATCTAGGAGAAAATACAGGAATGATTGAGATATAGCTTCCCTAAACTACAACGACTAATCAACCGAAATAATAGAAAAGATATGCACATCTGCCACAATAAAAACAAATCTCAATAATTGCAATAAATATCCTAGATTTTCTCCAACATTCCCCCTCAAGATAGTGAATAGATGTCAATCATTCCCAACTTGCCAATTGATGCTTCAAATTATTGTTTGGGCAGTACCTTGGCGAAAATATCTGCTTCTTGATGCTTTGTTGGGATATAGGAAATATGTATTGTCCCTTAGTAAACTTCATCTTTAATGAAACTCCTATCAATCCTCACGTTTCATTTGGTCATGTTGCACAAGATTATGAACTATGCTTATTGCTAATTTATTGTCACTATACAACTTTGTAGGACCTTCTGTAGGGATTCTCAGGTCTATTAAAAGTTTTTGGATCCATTTTAATTCACATATTCCTTGTGCAATGGCTCAATACTCTGGTTCAGCAGTGCTTCTTGCCACAATTGATTGTTTTTCTACTTCAACATATAACAAGGTTTTCCCAAACCTTTGTGTAGTAATCGGTTGTGGATTTATTGTCTTCTGAACTAGCCCAATCAGCATCCGCAAAACCCTCAACATCTCTTCTGTTTCTTCTCTTAAATAGGATCACTTTGGCTGTAGTACCCTTGAGGTATTTAAGATTTCTATTGACTGCCTCCATACGCCTTTTTGTGGGACAATGCATAGACTAGCTTATTACACTTACACTGTGAGTAATATTTGGCATAGTGAGTGTAAGATATATTAGCTTTCCCATCAATCTCTGGTATCTTCCTTGGTCTATAGGTGGCCCATCTGCAGCTTTTTGTTTTCAATATCTTTCTGAAGTTGTGATAGCAGGGTTGCATCTAATTTTTCCTTGTTTCTTGTAGCAAGTCAAGAGCATATTGTCTTTGGATAACAAATATTCCTTCATTGCTTTGGGCTACCTCCATACCAAAAAAGCACCTCAGAGTCCCGAGGTCTTTAACTTGAAGTTCATTTTTTAAATAAGTTTTCAATCTTCTAATTTCTTCCTGGTTATCACTAGTAATTACTATGTTATCCACATACACGATGAGTATGACCTTTTTCCATTTTTTCCTTGCTTAATAAATAAGGAGTGGTCAGCTTGCCCTTGTGTGTATCCCAAAGACTTCATAACCGAGCTGAATCTGGTGAAGCAAGCCCCCTTGGAGACTGTTTTAATCCATAGAGTGACCATTTAAGATGACATACCTTAGTATTCTCATAATCAAATTCAGGGGACATCCTCATAAATACTTCCTTCTCCAATTTTTCATTTAGGAAGGCATTTTTAATGTCCATTTAGTAGAGTTCCTAGTCTAGGTTTGTGGCAAGAGAGAACAATATCTTGATTGAGTTTATTTTAGCTACCGTAGGGAATGTTTCTTCAAAGTCCACTCCATATGTTTGAGTGTATTCTTGACCTATCAATTTTACCTTGTATCTTTCTATTTCTCCTAGATTTTATTGTGAATATCCATCTGCACCTTACCACTTTCTTTCCTTGTGGTAGGTCAACAATCTCTTATGTATCATTTTTTAGCAGGGCTTTCATTTCTTCCTGTGAGCATGAGGGCATGAAATCGTGTATGTATTATTGAGTTAGAGTCGATACATATATACATAGAAGATGCAACAGAAAAACTACAAATAAGGAGAAAAATCAGGAAAAGAATCCTAATGGATTACGAATACTATGCTATCGTAATCTTTCTACAAAAGCGGCAACCATATATAGTAAACATATCCTTATAAATATTCAGTCAATGGATAGGATCAGATCACACTCTCCCTTAAGTTGAATCATAAATATCTATCATGTCCAACTTGTTGGCACATTCTTCAAAACATTGTATTTGAAACCCCTTTGTAAACATATCGGTTATTTGCCACTTGGTTGGCATATAGGTCAAGCATACAGTTCCCTCATAATATTTTCTTTGATGAAATGTCGGTCTATCTCCACATACTTAGTTCTATCATGATGAACAAGACTATGAGATATGTTGATAGCTGTTTTGTTGTCACAGTAGTGTTTTATAGACGTTTCACAGATAATTTGTAATTCTATCAACACTCTTTTTAACCAGAGTCCTTTATAGATACCTTTTGCTACGGCTCTAAATTTAGTTTCCGCATTGCTTCTAGCTATTACTTTCTGCTTCCTACTTTGCTATGTGATTAATTTTGCCCGTACAAAAGTACAATATCCAGTGGTTGATCTTCTGTCTTTCACTGAACTTGCCTAATCAGCATTTGTATAAATCTTTATGGTCCTCTGTTCTCCTTTTTTGAATAGTAACCCTTTTCTTAGTGTACCCTTCAAGTATTTTAGAATCTTATAAATTGTCTTAAGATGTCTTTCATTTGTAGAATACATATAATGACTTACCACACTTATAGAGAAAGCAATGTCTCGTCTAATATGTGATAAGTATATTAATTTTTCAACAAGTTTCTGGTATTTTTCTTGATCAACCAGTTTTCTATCACCCTTAAATTTAGTGCTCTCTATCAGTGTAGTACTTGATTTACATCCAAGCATATTAGTATCCTTTAAGAGGTCAAGAACATACTTTTTGTGCGAGATATAAATCTCTTTGTTTGATCGGGCAACTTCTATTCCCAAGAAATACTTTATTTTTCCTAAATCTTTTACCTCGAACTCCTTTGTTAGAGTTAACTTGAGTCTTTTCATTTCTATTGTATCATCACCAGTAACTATGATGTCATATATATAGACAATTAAAATTTTCTTTTTACCCTCTCTGATTCTAAAGAATATTGTATGATCTGTTTGAATTTGAACATACCCTTCAGATTTTAAAACTTTAGTGAACTTGTCAAACCAAGCTCGTAGAGACTGTTTTAAACCATATAGAGACCCTTTTAACTAGTAGGTTCTATTTTTTCTCCCTTGCTTGTCAAAGACTGGAGAGAGCTTCATGTAGACTTCTTCCTTCAATTCTCCATTTTAAAAATCATTTTTTATATCAAATTGTTGAAGAGGCCAATCTAAGTTGGCTGTTACCGACAGAAAAACTCTGATGGTATTCAATTTTGCAATGGGTGCAAACGTCTTCTTGTAGTCCAACCCATAGGTTTGAATAAATCGCTGTGCTACAAGACGGGCTTTATATCTTTCAATTGTCCCATTAGCATTATACTTTATTGTGAAGACCCACTTACACCCAACAAGTTTTTTTTTTTTGGAATATCAACCTCCTTTCATGTTTCATTCTTTTTAAGTGCTTTCATCTCTTCCAAGATAACTTCTCTCCACTCCTTTACTTCAAGAGCTTCTTGAATGTCTTTGGATATTTCGATTCTATTCAAGTTAGCAATAAAAGTACGATATCGAGTAGATAAAGCATCATAAGACACAAAATTTTCAATTGGATGCATAGTACGTGTTTTGGTTTTTTTTTCTCAAGGCAATAGGAAGTTTTAATTCATTAGTTACCTGCTCCTGCTCTTTTTCTGCATCCCATTGTTTTTTCTCACCAGGATCCTGTATCGATTCAGGACTTGGTACTGCCTCAGGTACAAAGGAGAATGTACTATCCACCTTTTTCTTCCGAGAGTAGACTTTCAATTCTTTATTTTTTATAATCTTGTTTGTGTCTTCCTCTTCATTAGAATTCACTTTTGTTGAGGCATAGGGTAATTGTTTTCAGGAATCCATAGGCTTTTTTTTTTGTAATAGGCTCAGAAATAGAATAAGGATCCAAATGTAGATTCACAGGCTGAGATTTACACGCAAACTCACTTTAGTACTCCCCTTAAATCGTAGATGGTGGGAAAAAAGAGTTTTTTTCAGAGAAGGTGACATCACAGCTAATAAAGATATTTCTGTTTTTAGGATCATATCATTTATATCCTTTTTGGATAGCCGAGTATCCAAGAAACAAATATTTTACAGCCTTAGGATCAAGTTTATTATTTTGATAGTTATGAACAAAAACAGAACATTCAAAAACTTTCAAAGGGAGTTTTGTTTCAAGACGATGAACATGATGAGTTTCTCTGAGTTTTTCAAGGGGAGATTTGAAAGATAGAACAAGGTTGTGCATCCTATTGATAAGATAGATGGCAATAAAAATAGCATTCTCCAAAAAATATTTAGGTACATGACTAGTGAACATAAGAGCCTTTGCTACTTCAAGGAGGTGCCTATTTTTCTTTTCAGCAATACTATTTTGTTGGGGACTATTGATACAGGTACTTTTATGAACAATGTCATATTCTTGTAAAAAACCATGAAGGTGTTTATTGAAATACTCAGTGCCATTATCAGTATGAAAAATTTGAATGCTGATTTGGAATTGACTTTTTATCATATTATAAAAGTTAATGAAAGTAGAGGGAACTTCAGATTTTTCTTTCAACAGATATACCCAGTCTAAACGAGTGTGATTATTAATAAAAGTGATACACCATTTTGAATTAGTGCGATTTGCAATATGGGAAGGACCCCAAAGATCATTGTGCACCATAGAAAAAGGTGTGCTAGATTTATATTTAGAGTGTTTGAAAGTAGTTCTCTTATGTCTAGCAAACTCACAGACATTACAATGAATATGATAATCTTTATTCAATGAAATCTTAAGAAACATGCGATACATTTATTGAATGTTTGGATATCCCAACCTCTTATGACATAACAAAAGTTCATCATTTTTAACAATAAATACATTGTTACAAGAGTTTTGTGAATTAAAATTACTCTTAGTCTTCAGTGAAGTAGTATACCCCTTTGGACTGCTAATAATGTTCTTCGATGACAGGTCCTATAAAATACAATAAGTAGGAAAGAAGTGAGCACTATAGTTAGCTGCTCTAGTCATTTGACTTACTAAGAGTAAGTTACATGTTAAGTTTGGGACATGGAGAACCAAGTTTAAATACACAGAGTTTGAAATTTTAATACTTTATTTTCCTGCAATAAGAGATAAGGTACCATCTGCAATTCGAACCTTCTCATGACCAGCATAAAGAGAATAAAAGATAAAGAGATGAGGATTATTTGTCACATGATCAGATGCACCATAATCTACTATCCATTTTTTTCTATCAGATACTGTATGTAAAGCTTGAGTAAAGATACCTTTTATAGTAACATTAATAGACTCACTCTTTTGTCCAGAATATTGCATGTTATTTAATATCTCAAGTAGAGTTTTCAAGAAAATATTTTGGTCAATACCAGGCTGTTTGTGGTGTTTTTCAGCCTTTTCTGAACCAATCTCATCTGAGACTTGGTAGCCTCTTACTTTTTCTTTCCTGGGCTTCTATTTAGGATGCTTTTCATGAATCTCCTAACATATCTCTTTGGTGTGACCATTTTTCTTACAATGATCACACCATTTCTTTTGTCTCTTGTAGCTCAGCTCACCTATCCTAGAAATTAAGGCAGAACCTTTTGATGCAGGAGTCAAAAGGGATTGGTTGTTCTTAGAGCATCACCTTTCTTCTTGCTACTTCCTTTCTTACCTCAGAGAAAACTTCTTTGGTTGTAAACAGGAGAACACGGCTCAAGATTATGCCCCTTATATCATCAAAACTTGTGTTTATCCCTGTTAAAAATTCAAAAACTCTCTCTTTTTCAATTTTCTGGCTATACATTACGGCATCCTCCTTGCACTTCCACATTTTATCGGTGAGAATGTCAAGTTCTTGCCACAATACAACCATGTCAACCCAGTATTTTGTAATTTCCTTGTCCCCTTGTTTTATCTGCCAAAGCTTTGTTTTTATTTCATAGAGACGTGAGGCATTTTCCCCGTTAGAGAAGGATTCCTTCACACCTTCCCATATCTCATGCGCAGTTGGTAGGAACATAAATGTTTGTTTAATCTATGGAATCATGGCATTGATGAGCTATGAAGAGACCATCAGTTATCCATCTCCCACTGTCGGGTGGCTTGCAAATTTGTTGGGTTTGAAGCTGTTGTATTTCCAGTGATAATACCTAGCTTCCCACGACCTCCAATGGCTAGTTAGATGGCTTGTGCTCATTCCTGATAATCGGTACCATTCAGTTTGTCAGTAATGATCACCACTGAGGACCCTTCGAGGCCAGAAATTGTTGATGATGGATTTTCGATTTGGCTCAGTCTTGGCGGAGGTTTCCTCAAGGTCCAAACTGGGTTCGTCACTCTCTGGGATAAACTCCAGTGTCTCAATGGTATGCTTTGATACCATGTGAGCACAAGAGCATGAAATCATGTATGTATTACTGAGTCAGAGTCGATACATATATACATAGAAGATGCAACGAAAAAAAAACAAATAAGGAGAAAAATTAGGAAAAGAATTTTAATGGATTACGGATACTATGCTATCGTAATCCTCCTACAAGAGCGGCAACTATATACAAAAAACATATCCTCATAAATATCCAGTCAACGGATAGGATCACGATCACACTTCTTCAACTGTTGCCATCCATTTAGGATTTTGAAGAGCGCTTTGAATGTCTTTTGGAATATTGATATTATTAATTCGTGTAGTAAAAACCCTGTACTTATGAGACAATTTTGCATAAGTGGTTAGATAGGGTATGTTGAGAAAACTTCCATGCCCTTTTTCTAAGAGCAATTAGAATAAACCAATCATCATCTATCATACCTTCTTTAGTGGAATTTGAACTTTGCTTCTGCTCTAATGATTGAGCAGTAGCTTTAGGAATTTTTGGCTTTTTGGAATAGACCATAACATATTTATTTGTGATAGATTCTCCCCCTTGATTGTGCCTTATTGAGGTGCTATTTGAAGGTGTCTCACCTGGTGTTTGTGAAGGGATGATTGAAGGTGTATCAGTTGTTATGGGAGAAAGGGTTAATTGAAGGTATTTTTGCTGAAGAAGGATCAGTCAAAGGTGTTTGAGGTTGATCAGATAGAGATATAGTGGGATCCCAATGTTTTTCTTCATTCCAACTCTCCCCTATTGGGATAAAATGACTGGTTTTCAAGAAAAGTGACATCATATGAAACCAAGAATTTTTGTATTCACGATAGCAACACTTGTACCTTTTTTGTGTGAAGGAATATCCTACAAAGATGTATTTGATAGCCTTAAGATCTAGTTTTCCTCAGTGGGGATTATAGTTGTATAGGAAGACCGTGTAGCCAAAAACCTTTGGAGGAAAAGAGTGAAGAAGATGGGCCTGGGAAAAAGAATCTAACAGGCAGCTAATAGGGATACGAAGATTAAGGGGCTTGGAAGGCAATCGATTAATAAGATAGGCTATTGTGAGGACAGCTTCTCTCCATTATCTATGTGGAACATTGTTAGTAAACATCAAGGATCGAGCAACGTCTAAAAGATGCATGTTTTATGTTTTACAATCCTATTTTGTTAGGGGGTATAAACATAAGAGTGTTGATGAAGAACCCCATGGTCTGTAAACTAATTAATCAAGTCATTTGTAAGGTACTCCCTCCCATTGTTCGGAAAATTTGAATTTGAGATTGGAAGACAGTAGAAACATATCCGTGAACTTGTCTAACAATGGAACTTTTTTTAAATTTATCTTTCATCATGTAAACCCAACTGACTCAGGTGTGATTATCAATAAAGGTGATAAACCACTTGCACCCGTAAGAGAGGATACACAGGTCAGACCCCATATATCATTATGTATAAGCTGGAAATGTTTTGTTGGCTTATAAGAATGAGAGGAATATGTTTTTCTGGTTTGTTTAGTTAAAATGCAACGTTCACAATTAAAACTAGAAATATTTTTATTCATGAATAAATGATGGTACAAAGATTTTAGTTAAGAAAAACTTGGATGCCCAAGGTGTTTGTGCCATAGCAAGATTTTAGAATTTGAAGTAGTAGATAAAGAGAATTTTCCAATCACTAAGAAAGTAAAGGCCATTTTGCTCCTTACACAAAGAGAAGGGAAGAAAGTTATTGCACAATTATGGTCTTTAGTAAGCTTACTAATTTAAGTCAGATTGAATTTCAAGTTTGGAACATGAAGGACTATTTTTAGGTCAAGTTCAAGGGAGTTTTATAGTTCCATGTCCTTTATCCTTTACCACTTTACCATTTGCCACAGTGATGTGTACATCATCCGCACAAGTTTCACAAGTAGAAAACATGTCCTGATTACTTGTCATGTGATCTGAGACATCGGTATCAATAATCTAGTCTTATGTGCTTTATTCTATTTGATAAAACAGGTGGAGAGCAAGTTATCTTGTTGAGCTACTGCTGCACTTATTGGAGGAGGGGCCCTGTGCTAAATAAGGATTGTTTTTAATGCCTTGATTTGGTCTGGAGTGAGGCTGAGTTGTCCTAGATTGTTGTTTTCAATAGCTATCGTGGCTGTAAGAGTTCTGTTTGGCATCCTTTGGCTTCATGGCTTCCAACATGTTGGTTTGCCATTAAGTCTCCAACAAGTTTCTCGAGTATGATTTGTCTTATAACAATGATCACACCATAGTTGTTCTCTACCTTCCCAATTTTTTGGATTCTTTTGATTTTGCCGATACTGTTGAATTGGCTGAACCTTGTGAAGAGGTATCTGGCCTAGTAGTAAACATGACCCATTTTCTGCTTTATTCTCTCATAACTTCAGTTAAAACTTCTTTGATAGGAAACGATTTCCTCCCTTGTAGTCTTCCTCTTACTTTGTCTAGTTCCTTATTTAACCCTTGTAAGAAATCAAACACGCGCCTTTTCTACCATCCGAGTGAATTGTATTCCATCTTTAGGAAACTTCCTTTTTATTTCATAAAATAGGTCCATTTTTTGTCATAATTTTGTCAGCGAGTTGTAGTACTAAGTGACAGATTTGCTTCTTGTTTCATTTCTCGCACCTTGGATCAAACCTCAAAATATTGTGAGGTATTTTCCATATCTGAGTAGATTTCTTTGACACTTTCATATATCTTTGACAGCCTTGTAAAACAAATAAGTTAGCCCTATTTTGGGCTCCATGGAATTAATCAGCAAGGCCATAATAATGGAATTTTTGGCATCCATGTGTTGAATTTTGGGTCAATTGAAGTAGGCATGGGGTTAGTGCTTGTAACATACCAACTTTTCCTTTCCCTTTAAGAACAAGGGAAACCGATTGGAACCATTCTCTAATTTTAGTTCTATGAGTTTGTGCTGGGTAATTTGCTAGGAATGGCTTTTGATGACAGGTTGATGCGTTGGATTAACAGGGAAACTTGTTTCACTAGTCTTTTGAGGGAAATCAATTTTTGCCATGGCTAAATCAGGCTATGATACCATGAACAAAGAGTGTTTAGGAAAGAATAATTCTCCTTGTTTTTTATTTGAGACAGAATTACAGAATATATTCAATAGTGATAGTGAAAATCTAGGAGAAAAAAGAGGAATAATTGAGATACAACATCCCTAAACTACAGCGACTAATCAACTGAAATAATGGCAAAGATATGCACATTTTCTACAGTTAAAACAAATCTCAATAATTGCAATAAATAACCAAGATTTTCTCCAATACTTATGTTATATAATAATGCTGTATAAAGAATATTTTAGCTTCTCGTGCAATTTTTTTCAATAGAAAAAGAAATTTTTTGAGAAGAGAAAGCAATACAGCAATGAAGGACAAGGAATCCTCACAAACCATGAATAAAAATATGGACAAACATTTAGCTTATAGCTCAAAGGAGCATTGTAATCCTTTTGTAAATCTATAAGGGACACCCCTTAACAAAATGATATACTAAAACCTGAAGAGATGCCAAAAAAATAATTCTTTCCCAAAGTAGAATTGGTAGAAGGAACTTCTAATTGAAAACTGTTGCATTCTATTTGTACCTGTTGTTCTGATGCTCGCCAAGAAATATGTACCTTAACAGATTGGTCCCTACTGAGGCTATTGAGAAATTAGTAATAAGAAAAGAGTTACCTCCAAAGGGTTTCAAAGAATGCCTTGAGGTGGCCTACTGCCAAGACAAGATGGAAGAGTGGTAAGGGATTATATCCTAAAGATGACCCAAGGGTAGGTCAAGTATAGCCAATGGGCGTTGTGAAGGCCCACCATTCACACCATTACGGTGCTTCAAGCAAATAGACATTAAGCCCTTCTTGGGAAAAAGAAAGTCCCTGAGAAGGAAACAGAAGGAAAAAAATATTCTAACAAACTGCACTGTGAAGGTCCACGTTCACACCTTCACAATGAATAATTTTTATTTTATTTTAAAAAGAGCATATGGGTCATGGGTTTGAGATTAAGGCCAAAAGAATGACCAATTAAATTTAGCTTACCTCATGTGGCCAACCCTTGGGGTGGATGACCCACTTGAAACGAGTAAAAGAGCCACAAAGTAGTAATGCATTAGAATGAAAGGAAAGGTGAGCAAGAGACCTTGAAGCTTTCCTTCGTTAAGCTTCACCGTGAATAGTTCATGGTGCAAAGTTAGTAAGAAACAAATTCAAAGGTCTCAGGCTAAGGCAGTGGCTAAGGCGCCTTAGGATAGAGAACAAGTTGTGGTAAGAGCTTGGTTGGATTAGATGAAAGCGCACCAAAAAAAGTTTAGGCATAGGAATGAGTTATCTTGGGTTGCTTCATTGTTACAAGTTGGAACCTATCCCTTTCCAAGTTGGTATTCCCAGTTTCTAGTTGCCTTTTGTCTTCTTCTAGTTAACCTTTTTCTTTGCTTTCCTGAGCTGTTGACATCAGGAGTTGACAGGGGACCACCTATGTGAGTATAATGAAGTTCCTAGGTGTACTTACATGGTCCCTCTAGTGCATCTTTGCCTTCCCTGCTTAGAAGAGACACTTAATCCTGGTTTGCATTAAATGACCATACCTAGGATTTTAGCCATGCATTTAATGCAGGCCATGCCTTAATCTCCAGTGTCTCTTTTTTCACTAGATGAGCTTCGCCTAAATTTTATTATTATAAATATTGCATCATAACTCCATCTTCTTCATCAGAACCTAAGCATTGAGGAGAGTTATTATGCTTCCCAGTTGTTAATAGAAATCATTAAGCAACCATGAAGCATTCCCTTATTGAGTAGCAATCTAAGTAGTCATTAGTGATATGGAGTGAGGACATTTACTTTAGATTGAGATCTTTAAGTTCTCATTCCTGTCTGTCTGAATTCAATTTCTCAGAAGTTCTTCTTGTTACCAACCAGGAAACATCATAAGAGTTCTTGTTTGGCATTTATTTCACTAGAAGCCCTTGAATCCACTTTATTTTCTTTTATTGTTTTAAACACCTGAAACATTGTTCTAACCATAGACACCATGAGCTTGCAAATGCAATACCGCCAAAGGACTTTATGCTCCTTGTTATTCCCTAAAGCCTTGAACTTAATAGATGAAAAAGATCTAAATAAACTTGTCAAACCCACGGCTGATTAAAGAGGCCAAATAGTCTATTGTAAATCTTCCATGCCACTTCACAATGCAGAAATAGATGACTGTTTGTCTCAAAACTCCAATAACACATCTCATAACCAGCCAGTGAAATAGAATTATTGGGCATTTAACTCTTTCTATTAGTTTCAGCTTATTGCATGTTATATTCTCCTGTTATTACATGTACTTAACTCTTATTAATCTATGAGATAGTTTAGGAGATCGACAAATTATGTCACTACCTCATCTCTTTCTCTTCCAACATGGTATTAGAGCCTTTTTGATCCAAGAACCCTACAAACCTAGCAACCAGCCGAAAAAGTTTGATCCCTATTGTTGGAGTGAAATGCCAATATTAATGAGAATAAATTGTTGCTGATATGAATTTTTAGGGAGCTGTGTATTTGGCTTTTTTATGGTTTTTAGGTAATGATCTTTCTAGTGGGATTTTTGTCTGATATGCAGAGGGATATGTGAGATGTGTTGTTAATTTTGTTCTCTTTCTTTTTGATTCTTGTTCTTTTTAGTTTCCTTTAAGATGATATTTTATCCTTTGCCTTTGTATTTTTCTCTTCCAACATGGTATTAGAGCCTTTTTAATCCAAGAACCCTACAAACCTAGCAACCAGCCAAAAAAGTTTGACTGATACCACTCTTTAGGGAGGAAGCTGTGTAGTTGGCTTTTCTTATGGTTTTTAGGTAATGATCTTTCTAGAGGGATTTTTGTCTGATATGCAGAGGGATATGTGAGCTGTGTTGTTAATTTCGTTCTCTTTCGTTTTGATTCTTGTTCCTTTTAGTTTCCTTTAAGATGATATTTTATCCTTTGCCTATGTATTTTTCTTCTGTTCATACAATTTCTTCTTTTATAAACATTATAAATAAAGCATTTATATGCCATGTTGATGATCTGGTGAACTTATATCAGCTGCTGATCCATTCTGTAAATTTTCTATAGCATAAAAATTGCTTTTGTCTCAGGATTTAGTTAAATGTATTCAACTGCAGATTGCAGGGAATGAAGCTTTTCAGGCAGGAAGGCATCAAGAGGCTGTTGAACATTATACTGCTGCTTTATCATGTAATGTGGAGTCTCGTCCATTTGCAGCTGTCTGTTTTTGTAATCGGGCTGCCACATATAAAGCATTAGGTCAAATTACTGATGCTATTGCAGATTGCAGTCTAGCTATAGCTCTTGATGGAAATTATTTGAAGGTTATTCTCTTCAACTGAAACTACTTTTTATGATGTTAAAAGCACACATTACTAAAAATTTATAGTCCTTTACGGGTCTTAAAGGCAGTTTTTTGAATGTCTATGGGGCTCTCTTTTCTCACAGGCAAAGAAACTTTACTAGAGAGAAAGAGAGAGACAAAAAAGGAGGATAGCAGTACAGCCTCCTAAAAGAAAAGACAACCAAGAAACCAAAAGGAAGAAAAGAAAACTAAGATTAGATACATAATAAAACCATCCCCTATTTAAATCTTCTGACAAAGAAACTCCCTTAAAATAGCCATGGATGGAACACCAAAGGGAATTGAGAGAAATGATCCTCTCCCATGAAGCATTCAAAGGCAGCAACTCTCCTTTAAAATCCTGAGCATTATTCTCCAACAAATACACCAAATCACAGCAAAAACAGCACATTGCCACAAAACTTTACAATCTCTATTATGGCCTAAGCAATTATACTGTGGATCAATTAAAACTGATCCAAGCTCTCTGGGCAAATCCAAATCTGACTAAAGACACCAAATAGTTTATTGCAAAGAGAAGTTGCCAAACTACAATGTACTTCTTTCTGAATTATCCCTTCACATGAAACATATGTTAGGGGAAGTTGCCAAATGTGTCTTTCAAAGTTGCAGCATGTCATTAGTATTCATCCTATTAAGCACTGCTGTCCACACAAAAGACTTCACCTTTAAGGAGCTTTAGATTTCCAAATTGGCTTCTCTAGAAGAAAGGTAGTCCTATTAAGACAAATAAGAAATTCTAAACAGGAATTAACAAGAAAAAATACCAGAGAATCTAAATTCTAAACTCTTCTATCCACGGAGGAAGAAGTCTGCAGGATTCGTTTGAATTTGATAATACCCAGCATGCAAGCCCAGCTTAAAAATAACAAGCATCATGCAACTCATCTAATAATTCATCCACAACTGGCATTCAAATTTTTTTTTTTTACTATCTGCTTGTTTTAGCATCCTATAATCCACAGTAAAACATCAAGTACCATCTTTCTTCATGACAAACTACTAGAAAAGCAAATGGACTATGAGTAAGTCTGATAACTTGGTTATTTAACTTTTCTGTCACCAATCATTCAGTAACATCTTTTTGTATATTGCCATACCTATAGGGCTTCAAATTAATGGACTTGATTGTATGATCTCATAGGACTATAGGGAGAGGTAAGTATTAAGGATCCCCAAACACATTCGAATATTCAAATAACAAATCATTCAAACACAAATTTGAACTAACCTCTGAATTTGAGTTCATATTGATGAGTAAGTAAAGGGGAAAATTGAAATTCATTTTCTGAGTGGTACAGTGAAGTAAGAAAGCCACAAAATGTTGCTACCTGCTAGACATTTATATGAAATATTCTGGTGCTCAGTAGTTGTCAAAGGAGTGCAACCCCCGATTGTTAATTGCTGCACATCGGCAAAAATGTTCATTGTTTTCTCTTGAAAGTCCCAAGCAATTGTACCCAAAGTATGTATCCACTGTACCTCCAATACTACCGTGTAACCTCCTAAAGCCATACTGAAGAAATCAGCTCAAATTCTGCTTCTTGTACCTTTCAATGAATTCCTTTACAGATTGATGCGATTTGTTGTTGCTGGCCTGTGGCAGCAGATATACTAATTCTCTGTATCTCCCTAGTTCTCAAATCCAACTTCTTGCCTAAGAAAGCAGCTAGAGAGTTATGTGTGCTACCAGTGTCAACAAGGATAAACTCCTGCTGTTTCTTATTATTCCTTCAACATTCATTAAACTAGATGTGTTATTGCCTACCAATGCTGGCAATGCATGAACCGGAATTCAAGTTTCAGTATCCAATTTTTCTTTTGAATGCTCCACGTCAGCAAATTGATCCATCATCCTTGTATCATGTTCTGCAAAATCTGTCTTATCAGATTGAACCACTAACTTATGTGATGGGGGGAGCTCATATTTTTTAGTAGCTGTAAATTTTTTAGGACACCAATAACAAAGCCCTTTCTTTCTCCTATCCTCAATTTCTTTTTTTGAAAACTGCGTATATGATTTGTTGCTGGGAAGTGCAATTGCATCACTGGTTGTGGTTGGCTGTGGTTTAGTCACGAGCATTTTTTGTGGTAGCAATGTATTGCGTATTAGAATTGGTTTTATAACTTGAAAATGAGGATTGAAACTTGGACATGAAGGCTAGTATTAGATATTATAATATAACTGTTCATAGACTTTCGTTTAATAACTTAAGCTTTTGAGTTGAAGTGATACATGACATGGTATCAAAGTCTCTATCAACAAGTGGTCAAGAGTTGATCCTTACTGCTCTTGTTCTCCTAATTAAAAGTTGTTAAAGCGTAAGGTACAATAGGCTCGTGCAATGTTCACTCTTCAAAGTTCAACGGGCTTTATTAAAACTATTCATGAGCCTTCACTTAACATCCTAAGTTTTGAGTTGAAGTTGTCCTTGAAAGTAAGGAAGTATTAGGAATTCTAGTTATGACTAATATGAAATTTCTTATTATCATTGAGAGCATTGATAGTTGGTTCTCCAACCAGAAAGATACATTGCATTAGAGAGTGTCTTTGGAGTGAACATTCTCACCAATGCCTCAATTGCATCTTTCAGTCCACCCAAGAACAGACTTATTACATAATTCTCAGAGTTGTAATTGGGCTAGTAGCTCCTAGTGTTCTTCTTGGTATTGCAACATAGACCTAATTTGCTTCAAATTCTTCAATTTTGATCAGGGGTTAAAATGCTTGACATTGCCAAATCATTCTCCCATCCCTCTGGCATAATCTTGACATATCCTTTTCATTACTAAGTTTTTACTCTCATTTAGTTGGGGCCATTGCAAAGCCTTCCCTCAAGATATAGTGAGAAAAGTGATGTTTTGATCCTCTAGAATGTTGTCATTGTCAAAGAATTGTTTACAATGAAAAAGTCTACCTTTAAAATAATCAGTAAATCAAGGAACTTCCTCCTCCCCACCTTCATTTTGGTTATGGCTTTGGGAATTACCATGAGAATAGCTTTGATTGTCTGAAGGATGATTTAATAACGTGTTTGGGTTTCAAGCCTTGCCAATATTTCTTCTATCCTTGCCATGGTAACTCAAGCCTCCATATGCTCTTCCTTCAAGTACACCATGAAACATTTTGAAGCTCTAATTTATTTTGAGCTGTCATCAAACCTCTTGCTCCAACTCTCTAAACTTGTGCTGTGATCTGGTGTCCTTCACCTTTGACCCAGGATCGAGCTGAGATACCATGTTATAGAGAAACTGCAAGTGTTACGCTTTTGAGTATTCTGAAATTTTATTCTAGATTATATCATAGCAGTGTTTAAATCCTGATTACCTACTCATTCATGCCCAATACATGCCAACTAAACATTTCGACAACCTCCTAATTCCCAGCTACCCTCACATGCTTCTCATGCACTCTCATATAGCACTAAAGCTATTACAAAAGGCCATTGAATGATTTTATTAAATTTCTCAATTAAGAGATTTTAATAATTTAGGAAAGTCTGCTAGGTTTTACTGTGTTAAGAGCTATTGAGTATTTAGCTAAGTGTAGGTTATGAAAATAGTTACTTTTTGTACACCCAAAGTAAGGAGTACAAGTGTCTTTGTGTGGTTGTAGTACTAGAATAAATGTAGGTTGAGGGGTCAGTGTTAAATACACATCGTCATTGAGATTTCCAATAATATTTTTTTTGGTGATCCCTTCTTATTCTTCCTGGCTTCTGCATTCCTGATTTTCTCAACAATCTTTAACAAAGCCCTTTGGGCTTAAAGGGCAAACAAAGCACTACCCCAAAAACTGTGTTGAAATTTAATTTAATTATGGAGAATGAGGGCAACAATTATTGAACTTTCAATTTCTTGTTTATGAAGGTTTTGATATCATATAAAAATTCATTTCATCCTGTAGCCGGAAGCTGTCAAGATAAGGCTGAATTGTTTATATATATATATATATATATATATATGAAACTCGAAATTGAGTAGGCTTGAATATGATGAAACTTAGAGTTAAGATTTTGAAATGAAAAGAGACATTAAACCTAGAGGAATGTGGCTTCTGGTATGGAAATTCAGGAGAAAAACTGATAAAGCTCTGTGTTTTGGTACTGCAAAATTTGCAGCTTGTGCCATACTCATAACAGAGCCATATTAGCTTGTATTTGATCATACCCACGCCACACAAGAAAATATCTGAAGCAAAAATTTCAAGAAAGAAAAGCATTGTATGTACCCATTACATATTTTGCTGTCCTCAAGCTTGACCTAAACCCAATATTCATCTGGTATGAATATTGAATGAGTTTAGCTGTACCTGTTCTCATAGCTGGAATAATTTGATCTTCATACTGTTGTTAAAGGTTTTCAATTTTCCAAATTCTGTTTTATTTTTGTGTAAAGTTTCCTTGTAAACCTTGATGAAAGAAATACACTTTTGAGTGGAATGTGTTTAGAAGTAGTATGGCCCAGGGAGGGTATAATCTATATTCAATTGTGGATAGAAGTTCCTGAGATATGCTAACTTTGGGATTCTCGTGAATCAGTTACATTGATGGTCCTTTTTGTTTCTTAAAGATTTGTGATAGGACCCAAATCCAGAATCCAGAGGTGGACAAGTGTTGGATCATAGGGGAACAAGCCCAAAACAAGACTTGTCTACTCTACGAAGAATAAGACACATGATGAAGCCTGAAGGAACTTGGATTCTGTTATGTTAGCATGTGTTAGTCAGTTATGTATTTATGTGGCAGTTTTTGTTATGTTAGTATGTGTTAGTCAGTTATTTATTTATACGTGCCAGTTTGTGTGACAGTTATGTTAACAGTTTTAGAGTTAGTGACTTAGGTGTATGTGGTGGTAATTTAAAAAGGTTAGTCAATTAGAGGAGAGTTAAGGGAGTTCTTACAGTTCTGGTGTATGGTCTGGGAAGTGTGTCAAAATAAGCTTTGGCTTAGGGTTGGTTGTGAAGTTTCTCCAACCAGATTGAACTAGTTTCTATTGTATTTGGTGTTGAATGCAATATATTACATTTTATTTCTGTTTAATTGTTTTTGGGATCCTAACATTGGTTCGACCTGCCAGATACGAGTGGGCATTGTGAGTTTAGAAGGGATGCTAAAGTTGTTAGATAGGGTGGATGTTTTGGAGGAGAGGATGGCTGTGCAAAAGGGTAATATGGAGGAACTGAGAGCCATTATGCAGCGAATAGTGGTTGAATTGCAGCAAAATAGATCTCTTTAACAAGAGATCAATAAACAAGTGGGAAAAAGGAGGGAAATAGCACCATTTGGGAAAACATCTTCCTCTGATGCTCAATTTGCCCAACCCAAGATGTTAGAAATCAGGGGAGACCATGTAGAGGAGTATTGGTTGTCTGCTAAGAGGGTTGAATTGCCCATATTCGAGGAGATGGATCTTGTGGCTTGGATTACTAGAGCTGAAATTTTCTTTGAGTTTCAAGACATCCCTGATTAAGTCAAAGTGAAATTGGCGTATGTAAGTATAGGTTCCACCATATATTGGTTTAATCTCCTTAAGGAGATGGAAGATAATTTGATTTGGGAGAAGTTAAAGAGGGCCCTTATAGCAAGATATGAAGGGCATAGACATGATAATCCTTTTGAAGAATTGGTAGCTTAAAAACAGAAGGGTGATGTCCAGGAATATATTAAAGCATTTGAGTTAATTTCAGCCTTGAGGACAAGGCTTGAGTTGCAGTGGGTGGTAATGATAGGACCCAAATCCAGAATCCAAAGGTGGACAAGTGTTGGATCATTGGGAAACAAGCCCAAAACATGACTTGTCTACTCTAGGAAGAATAAGACACAAGATGAAGCCTAAAGGAACTTGGATTCTGTTATGTTAGCATGTGTTAGTTAGTTATTTGTTTATGTGGCAGTTTCTGTTATGTTAGCATGTGTCAGTCAATTATTTATTTATGTGTGACAGCTTGTGTGACAGTTATGGTGGCAGTTTGTGTGACAGTTATGTTAGTAGTTTTAGAGTTAATGACTTAGGTGTATGTGGTGGTAATTTAAAAAGGTCAGTCAGTTAGAGGAGAGTTAAGGGAGTTTTTATTGTTCTGGTGTATGGTCTGAGAAGTGTCTCAAAACAAGCTTCGACTTAGGGCTGGTTGTGAAGTTTCTCCAACCAGATTGAACTAGTTTCTGTTGTATTTGGTGTTGAATGCCATATATTACATTGTGTTTCTGTTTAATTGTTTTTGGGATCCTTGACAAAAATGGTTCTATATCTTATTCTCTAATCTGAGCCCCTATTACAAGATAGCCACCTACATATATGTCGTAGTTACAAACACATCCCATGATTTAAGGCAACAAAGAATCATATCCCATGATTTAAGGAATCAGGGAATTAATGCTAAACATATGTCCCTATACAATAATTAAGCTAACTATAAAGGAGTAAATTAAGGAAGGAAATATCCGTTGACAGCCCCTCTCAAATTGATGCGGGTTGATCAACGAGCATCAATTTGCTACTGAGGAAGCAATGGCGATGACGAGTGAGGGCCTTGGTAAAGATATCAGCAATTTGTAATTCAGTGGAAATGTGAGGAAGAGTAATAACACGAGTTTTAAAGGCTTCACGAATAGAATGACACGAATAGAATGACAGTCGACTTCGATATGCTTTGTGCGCTCATGATAAACAGGATTGGCCGTGATCTGAATAGCACTTGTATTATCAGCATGTAACGGTGTAGGATCGGTGAAAGAGAAGTTCAACTCACTAAGCAAACCCTGAAGCCAAATAATTTCAGAACAAGCAAGAGACATGGCTCGATACTCAGATTCAGTAAAGGACTTCGAAACTCTGTCTTGCTTCTTACTTTTTCAGGAGATCAATGCAGCACCTAAAAACACACACCAACCAGTGATGGAGCGACGTGTATCAGCACAACCAGCCCAATCAGCATCACTATAAGCAACAAGACTAAGAGAATTGCTTGTGGGAAAGAATAAGCCTCGGGCAGAAGTGCCATGAACATAGCGGATGATTTGACGGACAGCAGCCAAATGAAGATGACGAGGAGTCTGAAGGAACTGACTGACTTGCTGTACAACAAAAGAAATATCAGGTCGAGTGATAGTGAGGTAAACAAGGCTACCCACCAATTTGCGATATAAGCTAGGATCATCAAGTAAGTCACCCTTCTCTTTGCGAAGCTTGACATTTAATTCCATGGGAGTATCGATAGAGGTTGTTGCCTGCAATCCAGCTGTAGCCACTAAATCACGAGCATATTTATGTTGATTAAGGGAAATGCCAGAAGCACTATGATGCACCTCAAGACCAAGGAAATACGTAAGAGACCCAAGATCTTTCATATGAAAGGAGCTCGAGAGATGCGTCTTGAGTTGGACAAGTAGAGCAGGATCAGAACCAGTGATTACAATATCATCAACATAGACCAAAAGGACGACCAGACCCTGGTCTGATTGCCGAAGAAATAAGGAAGTGTCATACTTGGTTTGCGTAAAAGAAAATTGTAATAAAGTGATTCGAAATTTATCAAACCAAGCCCGTAGAGCTTGTTTAAGACCATAAAGAGAGCGACGGAGTTTACACACATTGGAGGTCGGAGAAGAAAACAATCCCGGAGGTGGCTTCATATAAATACATTGTTTAAGATCCCCGTGAAGGAAAGCATTCTTGACATCCATCTGATGTATCGGCCAATCTTTAGAAGCAGCAAGAGCTAGGATTAGACGAACAGTGGTCATCTTAGCCACAGGAGCAAAAGTCTCCTCATAATTAACACCATATTCCTGATTGTTCCCAAGAACAAGAAGCCGAGCTTTATATCGATCCAAACTGCCATCCGAGCGAACCTTGACTGAGTAGACCCATTTGCAACCCAGAGGAACTATAGTGGAAGGGCAAGGCGCAATATCCCAAGTGTGATTGTCCTCTAAAGCAGCAATTTCTTCCTGCATAGCTCGTCGCCAACAGTCATGCTTAACAGCATGTGAGTAGCAGGTGAGAATATCAAAAGTAGACAATGTAGCAGTAAGAGCTGAAATAGATGAGTCAGGAGAGAACCCATACCGATCGGGGGGTACAGACACTCGAGAAGAGCGACGTACTCAAGGCACTGTCGGAACCTGGTGCATGTGAGGATCAGATATCGGGAGAGTCACCGGAAGAGACTGTAGGGGGGGTCGTCTTGTATACACCATACCAGGTTTAAAGCGAGACCTGAGTTGATGGAGAGTAGGAAAGTGTTCCCAAAGGAGGGGAGGACCACAGTGGAAGAAGAAGAAGAAGAAGAAGAAGAGGAGGGCACAGAGGATACAGGAAAGAAATGTTGATTTTCAAAGAAAATAACATTTCGAGAAATACGTGTACGATGTAAAGTAGGATCATAACAAACAAATCCCTTATGACACACACTATAGCCTAAAAAAGCACATCGAACAGATTGAGCAGATAATTTATGTCTCTCAAGAGAAGGTAAATGAACAAAACATACACAACCGAATATACGAAGATTATCATAATTAGGTGCCTTAGCAAACATTCGAAAATAGGGAGATTCCATGTCTAAAACTGGGGAAGGTAATCGATTAATCAAATAAGTAGCAGTCTGAAGAGCCTCAACCCAAAACATGGATGGAACGGAAGATTCTAACAAAAGAGTACGTACTATATCAAGAAGATGACGATTCTTGCGTTCTGCTACTCCATTTTGTTGTGGAGTAGAAGGATATGAACGTTGATGTAATATTCCGTTAGAAGCCAAGAATTCCTGAAACTTAGTAGACAAATATTCACCACCAGAATCAGTGCGTAAAATCTTAATAGTCGTAGAAAACTGATTATGAACATACGCGAAAAATTCGGTGAAAGTACGAAAAACTTCAGATTTAGAGCGAAGAAAATAAACCCAAGTGAATCGACTATGATCATCAATAAAAGTCACATAGTATTTAAATTTTGCATGAGAACTAACGGGGGAAGGTCCCCAAACATCACTATGGATAAGATCAAAGCAACGAGAAGCTCTATTAGTATGCAAAGGAAAAGAAAGAGTTTTGCTTTTACCAAATTTACAAGAATCACACTCAAGAGAGAAAGAAAAATGTTCTTTAGTACCAAGAATGCCAGATTTCAATACATAAGATAAAATTTGAGTATTAGGATGGCCTAAACGACGATGCCACACCATACTCAAAGTAGGAACATTATTACAAGCAAAAGACGAAATAGAAGAAACTGGAACAGGTAAACACAGTGGAAACAAGCGCCCCACTTTAGGCCCCTTCGCGATTGGCTGCCCCGTTACCTGATCCTGCACAACACAACCATCAACAGAAAAATTAACAGCACAATTGTTATCAATTAATTGACCAACAGAAATAAGATTGGTGGAAAACTGGGGAGCAAGAAACACATCAGTAAAGGCAGGTGAGACATTGCCGATAGCAGTGATGGGCAAAGTATCGCCATTAGCAGTCTGAATAGTAGATTGACCAGCATAGGGTCGAACATGCGATAAATTTTTAGGAGTATGAGTCATGTGATTAGAAGCCCCTGAGTCTACAAACCAAAGTGTAGCAGAATTTTTACCTTGAAACCCCATGGCAGATAATGCAGAAATTAACATTTGTTGCACCATCTCTGGAGTGCAATAAGTAGCTGCGGGAGATGCAAGATCAGAGGAAGCACTTGAGGAAGAACCATATGCTGCAGGAGGCATGGCGGGCGGAGTAGTTACAGATGTCTGAAATGTTTGGGCCTGACGATTCTGGGGCCGAATACGACATTCTTTGATAATATGACCTTTTTTCTTGCAATAAGAACAATATTTTTTAGGACAATTGGCAGCAATATGCCCATATGTTTTGCAACAAAAGCATTGCAAATTTTTATAAGTCACCGATGGGCCACGGGTCTGGGCAGCATAAGCCATAGGTGGCATCTCGGAACTACCTTGAGGTTGTTCGAGAATAACTTGAGTACTAAGACGTTCTTCGCGAAGTAATTCTCCAAAACAAATATCAAGAGAAGGAACAGGAGATCTATTCAGCAAAGACGAGCGAATCGATTCATATTCTGGTCGAAGTTTCATAAGAAACTGATCACGCTGACTAGTTTGGTGAAGATTCTGAATTGTCGAAAGAGCAGCAACAGGAATGTTTGCTGTAACCAAATCAGTATATTCATGTCAGAGAGTCAAAAATGCTGAGTAATAGTCTTGAATGGAAAGGCTACCATGTTGAAACATTGCAATCGCATGTTCCAACTGAAAACGGCGAGCATCGTTAGTTTGATGATAAACTTGCTTTAGATAATGCCACATGGATTGAGCAGAACGATGAGCCCGCAAATTAGTAATAATATGGGGCTCTACCGAACTAAGAAGCCAAGACATAATTCTAGCATCAAACACAGCCCAAGAAGGAGAAGACACAGAATCTTTAGATTTATCAGGGTCAGATGTCGGTGCAATATCTGTACCATCAATATGGCCCCAAAGGTCTTTACCTTTGAGAAAAAATTCAAATTGAAAGGCCCAAGTAGAATAATTTTTACCCGTAAATTTAACACATACTGGTGCAGAATCCATTGAAAATTAAATTACCCAAAGACAATGACAGAAAAGCAATAATCCAGTAAACGGAACCAAGAGAATGACAATGTCCAGGTAAATCAGAAACCAATAGCCGAAGATGCAGAGAAAAAAAAACAGAGATTACCAAAACCGAAAAATACCCAACACAGATTGTCGCAGCCCAGGAGACACAACCCAGCTACCACTGCCCAGAAAGACCCGTACGTTTGGATTCCGCAAGTGATTCAGCCAGAAACGCAGCTTGGGACGCGACCCAGGCCAAAGAATGCTCAGAAACTATCGAGAAAGAGAATGCTTGAGACCACCGAAACCCAGGGAGCAAGAACAGCCGCAAGCAACTCACCCAAAACACCTCTCTGGGACGCGACCCAACCCAGAAAATGCGCAGAAAGTGCCGAGAAAGGGAAGGCCTCAGACCACCGCAAGCCAGGAAGCAATCGCGACCCAACCCAAGCAAGCGCGATCCAGGAAGCAAGTACAGAGACACTCGAAGGCCTGTGCCAGTGGCTATGGTGGTTACGGTCGCACGCCTACACAACCGAGGCTGAGATATCCTGCTGTCGATGCCAATACACGAAGCCAGAAAAAAAATTACACCGAAGACAATAGAACAGGCTCTGATACCATGACAAAAATGGTTCTATATCTTATTCTCTAATCTGAGCCCCTATTACAAGATAGCCATCTACATATATGTCGTAGTTACAAACACATCCCATGATTTAAGGCAACAAAGAATCATATCCCATGATTTAAGGAATCAGGGAATTAATGCTAAACATATGTCCCTATACAATAATTAAGCTAACTATAAAGGAGTAAATTAAGGAAGGAAATATCCGTTGACAATCCTAACAATTTGAAATTCGTCAACCATTTCCTTTCTGTTATTTCTGGTGTAGTTCATGTTTGACAATTTCAGATACGTTTATTTTGCATTTTATTTTGATTTATAATTTCAATTTCAGGTTTGTTCAATGTGATTAAGAGTTTAGTGTTTTTCATACTCTTGCAGGCACTTTCTAGGCGTGCAACTCTGTATGAGATGATCAGAGATTATGCCCAAGCTGCTAGTGATCTTTGGAGGCTTATCTCTCTTCTCAATAAAGTGGTGGAGGATAAGACCAATCATGTTGGAATGTCTGATAGATCTATTAATTATGCTAATGACTTGAAACAAAATCGTATTCGACTTTCTAAAATAGAGGAGGAAGCCAAAAAGGAGATTCCTCTTGATATGTACCTCATTTTGTAAGCTCTTTTACTCCTAATTAGCACTTATTTATTATAACATAATTTAAAGCAGTATAACCACATATTTGAGCTGTCAGAATCATATTCCATAAAGGCTTCTATCTTAAAAAAATAAAATAATTTTCCTTGTTTTCTCAGTATTCCTATGTCAATGACTCAAAGCTATAAGGTATACCAATCCATTTATGAGAATGAAATGGTGAATTTTTGTTCATGTAGGAAGACATTAGAATCTTCCTTCATTTGCTGAATCAGTAATGGGAAGGTTGAAATTTGATAACAGTGGCTCATTTAGAATGAATAGATTAAGAGTTTATTCAAAGCTTGCATTTAGGTTTTAATTCCCTCAAATGTGCGTCCATAATCCAAGAAAAAAATAGACAACAAAGGGGCATAAAATTTGGAAAATTTGGCATGTATATGCTGTTTCTGAGCATTGCAAATAAGGCCAAAAGGATGAGGTGATGGAAAACACACTATGCATACATATTTTATCCTTTTTATTTGGATCATGTTATAATATGGTTATTTTGTAACTAAGTCATAAAATATACTAGATGGAAATTACTGGCAACTTTGTTGAAGGCTGGATTACAAATAGAGCTTATAGTTTAGATTAATGCTGTGAATAACTTTAATCTGTTAGTATGTTAATATGTGCTGCAGTCATTTTTAATATTTCTAATTACATATATAATCGCAACCTTCAATTTTTTAGATAAATAAATGGAATGTCAGCTTTTTGGAAACTTTTGGAATACAAAACTTAGATGAAATACTGCATTCTGGTACTTAACTGATAAATGATATTTCTATCACAGTGAGGGGAAGCGGTCTTTTCTCACACTTGTAGCATATGCTGCTATTTGGTGGTGGTTATCACCATTCAGTTCTTTTTGAATAGGCTAGTGAAACGTACTCTAATGCAAGTAAAAATGTCAAACAACATTGGCTCTATTTGAAGTTGTTTTGCTTTTATATATTATGGTCGTGTTTCAAGTGGGACAGAAAAAGCTTCTTGCTATTAGAGCTACCCATATGTTGCTAAGTTAGGTCAATAATATCAATCATGTAAACCATCTGCTGATTCAGATTATGATGGCAGGGGAGTTGAACCATCTGTTTCTACATCTGAAATCAAGAAGGCCTATCGGAAAGCTGCCCTTAGACATCATCCTGACAAGGTTGTTTATTTTGCCACTTGCTTAAATTCTCTTACATTAATCATCATTTTAACAAATTTTGTAACATTGTAGGCTGGCCAATCTTTGTCAAGAAGTGACAATGGTGATGATCAGATGTGGAAGGATATTGCTGAAGAAGTACGCAGAGATGCTGATAGGCTTTTCAAAATAATTGGAGAAGCATATGCAGTGCTATCGGACTCTACCAAGGTATTTTGTTTGTGTGGGTTATTCTGTTTTTAAATAACAAGTTTTGTTGATAAATGAGAAAGAGAAGAGTAGAAATTAGGGGATTAAAATTCCTCCTAAGAGGGTAACTGTGTTTCAAAGGCTATTGGATCCAAGTTTGAGGAGTCAAAAAGGCCTGAAAAGGTGGGTACCAAAGCAAGTGACACAACCAACTATCGCGGGTTCTATGATTCAGTTTGTGTAATGGATCTTGTTCCATACATCTCGAATCAGGCTGAAAAATACTAAAAACCAAGTGGGTTGTGCTGGGTGTGAGGTTTCGTTAGATGGGGAGGGTGTATCGGTAGGAGAGGTGCATCAAATACAGAGATTAGAGTTTGATTTTCTTGCAAAGATTGGGTTATGCTGTTTGAAGGATAATTACTGACGGTAAAGGCTATCAGCTCACCAGTAGCATCTCAATGTTGGAAGTGGCTTGAAGTAGGGAAAGAACTGGCCAAAATTTCAGGTCTCTGCTAGGTTGGGTATGCAATAGATGGTGAGGGAGGTGTGGAGGGTGTTGTAGCCAATGAGGAGGAAGCAAAGGAAGACCAGAATTCGGTTTGTGATACTAGTCAGATGAGTCAGCATCTTCTAGCTCTTCTGAGAGCTCTGAGAGTGAGTTTTTGGATGAGGACTTTCAGAAACGGATTTTGAGGAGGAGGATGGTTTACTCATTTAATAGATTACTGTTGAAATAGCCAAGAAGGGAAAAGAACAAACTAAGGTTGAAGGAATTCTGACTGAATTTGGGTTTGATGATGATGATGGGTGACTGTGCTAAGGAGAAGGAAGATGATTTAGAAGGAGTAGCTCATCTTTTTGAAGAAGTGCGCAATGGGGACAGAGTAATTTTCTCTGCGGTTGATGTTATGCAGCAAATTGGTGTGAATGCTTTGGCAACCTCTTGCCAAACGGATCCTTCATCCATGTTGGGAATTTCTTCAAATTTAAAGGAAAATGATTCTGCTTTATCTTCTTTAACAGTTTGCCCTCCTAATTTATTTAATGATGTATCTTCTGATACTTTTGTTGACTAGTTTTTAGGGGCTATATGCAATAGTGGCAATCCTGGAGGTGGTATTCTCCCTTTACCAATGCATTACCAGTTTTCTTCGAAAACTAGTGCAGAGAGTGAAGCACTTAAGGAGAAAACTATTCGCTTAAGTTATTTAGGGGGTGATAGGGACAACCAAGATCCACAAGCTTTGCTTGAGCAGCTGAGTTTTCAGCTATTAGATAAATCTGGGCGATAGATGGTGCAAGTGTCACTTCGGACCTATGAGTGAAAAAAAAGAAAGCTCAAAAAGAGTTGCATAGCTTAGCTGGCTCAATCAACTATGGTGATATAAAAGGTAGTAGAGGTAAGTCTATCAAGTCATGAAGATTCTTTGTTAGAATGTTAATGGGTTAGGAAACCTTTATAAGCATAGAAAGGCAAAAGGAATGTTTAGTATGATAGATCTTGATGTAGTTCTTTTTCAAGAAACCAAGATGGAAGAGATAGATAGGTTTTTTTTTATTAGAAGTGTTTGGCCTTCTCGTTTTAAAATTTGGGAGTTTATTCCTTTCTCTAGTTCTTCCGCCCGGCAGGGGTTTTGGTTGTTTGGGATAGACAGGTAGCCACTAAAGTAGATGTTTCTTAGGGTTGTTTTTCCTTGCAGTTGGTGCCAGTGGGTTACTTTGGTTTATGGCGCTAATCATCCTAGGTGTCGCCCTCAATTTTAGGAGGAGTTATCTTATGTGCATGGGTTGTATAGTCTGCCCTAGTGTCCAGGGGTGGGGGTTAGGGGATTTCAATGTTGTTCCTTGTCCTTCAGAGACATTAGTGGGTTCTAAGATCACTATGAGTATGAGAGCTTTTGATGATTTTATAAGAGATTGCTATTTATGTGATATTCCTTTGCCAAATGCCCAGTTCACATGGTTAGTCATAGGGGAAGGATTATGTCGTAATGTATTGATAGGTTCTATTTTACTTGTGTTGGGAGGATTTTTTTCCTAGATTTGATTAATGACATCTTCTCGTATCCAGTGTTTGATCTGACCATTTCCCAATCTTCTCTAGTCTAGAAAGGTCAAGTTGGGTCCAACACCTATTAGATTTGAGAATATGTGGATTCAACACGGCTCTTTTTTTAATTAAGTTAAATCTTGGTGGGAAGAATGTTCTGTCACAGGTTGGGTAACTTGGTGGCCAAACACATTGCTTGGGTGGGTAAATGGCTATGGGGTTTTCCTCAAAAGACTTCTTCCTTATGGCTTTAAGTAATATGCAGTATGGTTTAAATTAGAATGGGTGGGATGCCAATTTGGTGCTCACTACTACTCATGGAAGTACTTGGAAAGATATTTCATAGTGTTATGACTCTTTTCATCCATTTATTTCCTTAAAATTGGTGATGGTTCTCGTATTAGATTTTGGAAAGCTACGGGCTGGGTGGTATGTCTTTCATGAAGGTGTTTCCTTGCATATATAATCTTTAGTCCTTGCATAATCCACTATCTCTTCATGGTGCTTCAATTTCTTGGAACTTTCATTTTTTAAGGAATCTTAATTATATAAATACTCATGATGTGCAGTCTCTCCTTCTTCTCCTTGAAAATATCAATCTTTTATCTGTTTTAGATAGGAGAACCTGGACTATTGATCCTTCTAGTGTTTATTCATGTATTTCGTTCTTTCATTATTTAATCTGTTCTCATAGGGAAAAGTTTGTCCTAGACAAAATTATTTGAAAATCTGAAGCTCCTTCTAAGGTGAAGCTTTCTGTTTGGAATGTGGTACTAAATAGGATTAATATTAATGATTTATTGTAGATTCAGGGGCATAGAACAGCCGTCTCTCCTAATATTTGTGTTATGTGTATGTACAGTTCAGAATCAGTTGCACATCTATTCTTAAATTTTCAAATTGTTGATTTTTTGAATAATAAGCTGTTTGGTGTTTCTGGAAAAAGCTGGCTGTGTCCATACTCTTTAGAGGCTTTTTTTGGTCAATAAGATTTAAGGGGTTTGGAAGACAAAAAGAGGTCAAGACATTTGGAACTATGCTGCATTTGCAATTCTAGGGCATTTTGGTTGGAGAGGAATGCTCGAATCTTTCAAGGTGTGACAGTGTCATTGGATATGTTGTGGTAAAGGATGCAGTTTTTGGCTTCTCTTTGGTTTATGGCTCATGGTCTTTTAAGGGGGTTGCCGTTTCAAATTTACAAAGAGATTGGGCTGCTATTGTGCTTGTTTAACCTTTAGGATTTGTTTTCTTATTTCATTGTAATCTTCTATTTTAGTAGTTTTATTGTGGAGGATATCTTATTCTCCTCTCTTTGTTTTTCTCTTCTTAATGGATTTTCTTCTTGTGTAAAAAAAGTTTATGAAGAAGTTAAGGTTTTTGAAGAAGCTGAAAGTTTGGAATAGGGAGGTCTTAGGAGATATTAGGATTAAATAAGAGGGAGGTGATGAATGTTTAGTTGGATAAGATTGAGAGTGAGGGCAGATTGTTAGAAAACCAGCTTGCACAAGGTTGTTATTAAAAAAGAACTGGATGAGATGCTCTACAAGAAGTACATTAGATGTTGGTAGAAAGCTAGGTTTAAGTGGGCCTAGAGAAGGGGATGCTTATTCTAAGCTTTTTAATATGATGGCAAATGGTAGGAGGTAGAAGAGTTGGATTAAGGAGTTAGAGGATGATAGTGGCAGAATTGTTAGAGATGAGGAGAATATTGTGGAGGAAATACCAGATAGACTTTTTTTGCAGGGCTTAGATTGGAATCTGCTAGTGCTAAGGTTGCTTGGATAGAGAGACCATTTGGGGAGGAGGAGGTTAGGAGTGCAATTTTGAAGATGGATAAGGAGAAGGCTCCTAGCCAAGATGGCTTCAATATGGGTTTTTCCACACTTTATGGTGTTTTGTGAAAAATGATTTGATGAAGGTTTTTAATAAATTTTTTTTTAATAGGTGAAATTATTAACAATGATTTAACAGTTAATAACATATCTATTGATTTCATTCATAATATACCACTGTGACGCCGTTTGATCCATGTAGTCGACTTCACATAATAAGAAAATGTTTAGTTGTTGTTTCCTCAATGGTAAAGTTACTATGAGCATGAAGTCCACTTTCATCACTTTAGTCCATAAATGTAAAAGTGGGGAATATTTTCCACACATTCATTTGAAACAGAATTGTACATAAATAGTGGATTGATGATAACAATAAAAAATAAGGGCGGCTCAGTGCACGAGACTCTCACTTGGTAGGATTTGGGGAGGGAAGATGTAGACAGCCTTACCCCCGCAAGCAGAGAGGCTATTTCCAGAACTTAAACCCGTGACCTCCAGGTCACAAGACAGCAACCTTACCGTTGCGTCAAAGTTGTTTCCAGGATTGATGATAACAATCAATCCCAACAAATTTGCTCTAGCCTAATCTAAGTAGGGGTGAGCATAATCCGATTAAACCGTTTTAATCCGTTTTAACCCGATGAAATAATTGAATTTTGGGTGGAACAAATCGGGTTAATGGGTTTAAACGGGTTATTTTTTTCAAAATTTCGGATTCAACGGTTTGGGTCGGTTTAGGGATTTTGAATCCGAAATAACCCGACCCGACCGATGAGTTAAATAAAAAATCCTTAAGCCAAGATATTGAAGCGCCTGTGCCTCAATGGCATGGGTTTGTGTTTTGCTTCGCGAAGCCTTGGGTTCGAATCGCGCAGACCGTGGTAATTAAACTTCAGCCTTCGTTTTTTTTTGTATACACAATGATGTCGTTTATCCAAATATATATATATTTGCCATCATTTTCACAACTCACCCAAATTCCCAAACCTTACCCTAGCCGCTGCATCGACCCTCACCCCTCATCCCTCTCCCCTCGGCCTCCAGCATCTAAGCTAGACTGTCTAGCTCCAGCCATCGACTATCCTCTGTCCTAGCATCCTTGAATCGTTGCCCAAGCATGATTTTCTACCATTTGCTTCAACCTCCACCGCGAGTGACTACTCACAAACCGTCAAACTCTTGGCCTCCACCGCGAAGACGAAACCAAGCCAACAAACTTCGCCGTTTGCTTCGACCTTCCTTGTGAGTGACTGCTCACAAACCCATGGCCTCCATCGCGAAAAAGCAGACTAGCCAGAAAAGTTTAAGATCTAGAGTCTTTCAGATCCAGAGACTCTTCACAGGAAATCTTCCGACCTCCACCGTCATTTTCTTAGGGGTTTCGTCTTGTATATATAAATTTTACCTTTTAGTCTATTATAGTATATTGTAAATCAATGAAAAATTTGTTTTGTTAATTATTCCCACCGTGCTATCTTTCTGGGAATCATGGATGATTTCGTATATTAATAGGTTTGATTTTTGCTTATTTTGGAAACTTGCTCTTCTTGCTTTGATGGAGTTCTCGGGTGACCCGCCAACCCGACAATGATATCCATAAACCGATTAAACCCGACTTGTTCGGTTTTCCTGAAGTCATGGTCAGGTTCGAATAGGTATTTAGGCAACCTGATCATTGTACGGTCGGATTGCAATTTTAGCCAAATCCGACCCTACCCGACCCGTGCTCACCCCTAAATCTAAGGGATTTCATTTAGGATAATAATCCCTAATATCTATCTAATAATTACAAAATAAATACAATTATGATAGATCAAATATCTCTTGATTCTCGGGATTATAATTGTGATTTCCAACACTCCCCTTCAAGCTGAGGCATCGATATTGATCATGCTTATCTTGCTTGTTAGTTCCTCATCCTGAGCCCCAGGAAGACCTTTAGTAAGCAGATCAGCAACTTGCTATTTTGTGGGAAGATATTTTAGAGTAATGTGCCCATTATCGATCTTCTCTTTAATGAAGTTTCGGTTAATCTCCACATGCTTGGTTCTGTCGTGGTGGACTGGGTTGTGGGCTATGTTGACCGCAACTTGGTTATTATAATATATTATCAAGGAATGAGTGATAGGAATCTGTAGTTCACTTAGTACTCTTATCCAAATTCTTCATAGATTCCAGTTCTGCCTTTGCTATACTTCTGGCTATGACTAATTGCCTTTTACTCCTCCACGTTACTAGGTTCCCCCATACATAGGTACAATAGCCAGAAGTTGAGCGTCTATCAGAAATGGATCTTGTCCAATTGCAGATTGCATCCAGCTTCTTTAGGAGAATTCATGTACTAGCTCACCATACTTATAGCAAAAGCGATGTTCAGTCTTGTGTGTGAAAGATAGATAAGCTTTCCCACAAACTGTTGATATCTTCCTTTATCAATATCTCTACCATCGTCTTTTCCCCTTAACTTCTTATTCGGTTCCATAGGAGTGTTTGATGGTTTACAACCCAACATCCATGTTTCTTGCAATAAATTTATCACATATTTTCTTTGTGAAATTAAGATCCCAATGTGATTCCTTGCTACCTCCATCCTAAGAAATATTTTTGAGATCTTAGATCCTTCATTTCAAAAGACTTACTAAGATAACACTTTAGTAGGCTAATGTCGGCAAGATCATTTTTAGTTATAATCATATCATCCACACACTATGAGAATGATGATTCTTCCTCAAGATGAGTGTTTAATGAACATGGTGCTATTGGTTTGAGCTTGGCAATACCCCTTATTTTTCACAACTCTTTGCAAGTTTATCAAACTATGCTCTAGGGGTCTGTGTTAGCCTATAAAGAGCCTTTTTTAGCTTGCGTACCTTCCCTTTCGATCCTTCAAATCCAGGGAAAATATCCATATAAACTTCATTATTCAATACTCCATTAAAAAAGGCATTTTTAACATCTATGATAAAGGGGCCAGTCTAGGTTTGCTGCTAAAGAAAACAACACTCTCATAGTATTGAGTTTTGCAACAGGTGCAAAAGTCTTTTGGTAATCAGCGCCATAGGTTTGAGTGGATCCTTTTGCAACCAATCTAACCTTATATTTGTCTATGCTGCCATTGTTTTTGTATTTGATATCGAACACCTATTTACATCCCACTATTCTCTTATTAGTGGGAAGTTTTCTGAATTCCCAAGTTCAATTCTTTTCAAGGGCTTGCATCTCTTCCAAAACTGCTTGTTTCCATTCAGGTTTAGAGAGAGCTTCATTTATGTTTTGGGGAATAACAGGATTGGAGAGATTAGAAGTGAAAGCATAAAAATTGGGAGATAATTGGCTATATGAAACAAATTTGGAGATTGGATGTTTAGTCCATGCTCTTACCTCTTTTCTGATAGCAATAGGAAACTCTCCCATGATTTGATGTCTTTCTGGTTGCTGCAGCATAGTAAGTTGAATTTCTGTTGATTGCTGTGTAGGGTAATCCATATTAGAGCACACTACAGGTCCTACTGTTTGACTGTGCTGTGTGTCAGATTTGTCCTTATTTGAGGTATGATTTTTCCTTGAATAAACAAATAATTTTGTGGGTCTTTGAGAATCTTTTGTATCAGTAGTTTTAGATTGACGAGGAATAATAACAGGTTCAGTGTCTATGGTACGTTTAGTAGAAGTGGTTTCGAGAATGGGTAGAGGAGGTGAAATGACAGGAATGATAGGCCTAGTTTCAGGTTGAGTTAGTTTCATATTTACCTTTTGATTCCTGACACACATCTTCACTTATAGACTCCCTCTGAAGAGAAGTGGAAGGAAAAAAGATTTTTTTTCAATAAAGTAATATCCTTGGATACAAAAAAACATTTGAGAGTAGGAGAGTAACACTTATACCCTTTTTGAGTGGATGAGTATCCAACAAAAACACATTTATGTGCCCTAGGATCAACTTTGGATTGGCTAGAAAATTGGGAGTGAACAAAAACTCTAGAACCGAAGATTTTAGAAGGAAGAGTAGAAGGCGTGAAGTATGGAAAATACTGCTGGAGAACTGAGATAGGAGTTTGAAAACTTAGAACTTTAGAAGGCATTCGATTGATGAGATAGGCTAAGGGTTACCCCACAGATATTAGGGACATTCATAGTAAACATAAGAGATCTAGTCACTTCTAAACGATGATGGTTTTTTCTCTCAAATATACCATTTTGTTGTGGGGCATTGGCACAAGAACTTTGATGAATTATATCCTAGAAAGCAAGATAATTTCCAAGAATCGAGTTAAAATATTCCTTACCATTATCAGTCCAAAAAATCTGCATAGTGGCTAGGAATTTATTTTGGATCATGGAATGAAAGTTTTTAAAGATTTGAGAGGCTTTTGCTTTTTCTTTTAGGAGATAAATCCAACAAATTCTAGTATGATAATCTATATAAGTTATGAACCATTTAGCCCCTGAAATATTTTTCACACAAGATGCCCCCAAATATCACTATGAACAAGAGCAAAAGGTCTAGATGCAGTATATGGTTTAATGTTATATGAAGTCTGGGTTTGTTTACCTAACTTGCACACATCACAGGATAGAGAATTCAAATTTTCATTAAAGAATAATTTTAGAAACAATCGCTTGAGATACAAGAAATTATGATGTCCTAACTTATGGTGCCACATCATGATTTGGTTAAATCTGGACACGTCTACAAGATAAGCTTGTTTATTAGGATGTTCACTAGTTTTCCACAGGTAGAGACTGTCTGACACACTAGCACTACCAATTATCTGCCTGTAAAATACAACAATCGGGGGTAAATTTAATTAGGCACTTTAAATCCTTGGTTAACTTGCTGATGGAGACAAGATTGCAAGTTAAATTAGGTACATAAAGAACATAATGGAGAATCAAGTTTTCTGATAATTTTATTGATCCAAACTCAACAACTAGTGAGAGAGTGTCATTTGCAACCTTTACTAGATAGTCATAGGTACATGGTTTATAAGAGGATAGGAGAGAAAGATCACCTTTCATATGATTTGAGGTTCCAGAATCAAATATCCAGGGAGCTTATTGGTATGATATAGAATTAGAAACAATGAAAGCAATACCTTTGAGAACAAGAGTGCAGGTAGGAGAATCAGTTTGGGTATTCAGTAATCTGTGGAGGGCTTCTAGTTGAGGTTTAGTGAGCTGAACACTATAGACTTCAGCATCCTCACATGACTCCTCAGAGGCAAAATCATAGGAGACATGATGTACTTTTTCTTTTTTCTTGTTTTTCAGTTTCCATCCTGAAGGAACTGTTCCCATGGAGTTGGAAGCATTTTTCTCAGGTGTGTCCTACCTTCTTATAGTAGCTGCAGACTGATCATTCCCCAAGTTTTAGTTGCTTATTGTCCCCTGTAGTTTTAGAATCTTGGCTGCTTCTGGTATATAGAGCAGTAGTTTCAGCAGACCTCTCACCTGGGTTTTTATCTCTTACTTCTCCAAACATTACCCTCTTCCAGTTTTTTTCACGTTTGAGTTCAACAAAAGCTTCTATTGATGGCAGATATCTGGCCTCGTACCTCATCCAAATCCCTATTCAGACCTGCCAAAAAATCATACAGTCTGTCTTTGTCCAAATGTCACTTGAGTTGAGAAGTGTGTTGTAAGTCTAGGGACGGGGGGTTGGGTCTTTGGTAATATGGTGTGCAAAAACATTTCTCTAATGGCTAAGTGGTTAGGGCAGTTTTTTTTCGAAACCTAATTCTTTATGGCACAAGGTGACTATGAGTAAGTTTGGTATCCATCAAAATAGATGGGATGCTAATTTTGGTATTGGTGCCCCTCATGCAAACCCTTGGAAGTTCATTTCTGAGGTATTTGCTTCCTTTTTCTTCTCATTTTTCTTATCGCATGGGTCTTGGTTATCAGGCGAGGTTTGGGAGAACCATTGGGTAGATGACCCCTTGTTTCATGAACTTTTTCCTAGATGTTATCTGTTACACTCTTTGCATCAAGATTTGATTTCATATTTTCTAATGTTACAATATATTGGGTTGTCTTGGAATTTTAACTTTTCTAGGCATCTTGATGGTAGAGTTATTGATGATCTTGCTATGTTGTTGCATATCATTGGTCCTTTTCGTCCTTCTTTTCTGCTCAATACCAGGATTGGGGGTTTAGATTGTTTGGTGTTTGGGTTCATACACCTGTGGTCCATTTTCCAATTTTTTGATTCACACTCCAAATGCTTAAAACTTTTCATTGTCTGAATCTTTTTAAAAGTTCAACGGTGAAGAGTTTGGATTATGATTCTCTATAGAATACATAAAAATGATTTGCTTCAGGCTCATAAAGGCAATTTCTTCTAATGTTTGTGTGATGTGCTACAATAAGTCAGAGCTAAACAGTCATTTGTTTTTACATTGTGAAGTGGCTTGGCAGGTGTGGAGTAGGGCTTTTGGCATTTTTAATGAGTCTTGGGTCTGTCAGCCTTATTTAGAGAGATTTTAGCTACCATGTTTAATGGCTGAGACAAAGAAGGAGCATAAGGGTCTGTGGTAGTGTGCATTTTTTCATGTGGTGTGGTGCGTATGGTTGGAAGAGAATGCTGGCTTTTAATTAGAAACTTTTACACTTGCATCTTTGAGAGAGAGTTACTTTTTTGGCCTCTATAAGTTTTTGGCAATGATTTTTATAGGGGTTTTCCTTAGTGGACATACAAAAAGATTGGCAAGCTCTTTTGAGCAATTAATTGTAATGGATTTATTTTTCTGGTTTTGAGAGGACTACTTCTCCTCTAATATTATACTAATCTTTTCCTCTCAATAAAATTCTTTTTTCATCCAAAAAAAGAGTCCTCCTACTATGATAAGTGTAGAAAGAGAAAGAAATGAGATACTGACTTAATTAGTCAACCTCTTGTACTATCTTATTTCTAGATTGAGAGTGAACTACATGAAATACATCCTACTAATAACAGAAGAATATAACATAAGTCTCACCCCGAAAGTCCATATAACACTTCCTTCAAAATCGAGCATAGATGCTAATCATGCCTATCTTGTCACATACAAAATCAATTATTGTCTCATTCATGGCTTTAGTGAACAAATAAGCTAATTGCCGCCCTCTACAAACATATGAAGTTGTAATTAGATTTTGTTGAATCTTCTCACCGACAAAATGACAATCTACTTCATTGTGGTTTGTTCTTTATAGAACACAAGGTTGGATGATATATGCATAGTGGCTAGATTATTACAACGTAGCTTCATTGGAAAATATATGTTAAACCCAATTTAACACAGCAAATATTTGACCCTCATAAGTTAAATTCAAAATCTTCCTCTTTCTGGGACTCCTCGTTCACAAAATGTCTCAAGTAGTTAGATTCGTGGAAGGGTTCATACTTTTCCTTAGGTGGAAGGATTACTATTATTCAGTCTTGTCTTTCTACCATACCCCTTTATTATCTTTCTCATTTTATAGTCCCTGTGAGTGTTGCTCAAAAAATAGAAAAGATTATGAGGGATTTTCTTTGGTCCGGATTAGGTGAGTTATGGAAGGATCATCTAGCCCGCTGGGAGTTGTATTGTAGGCCTAAGAAGGTGGGGGTTAGGTTTGGGCAATTTGATGTCCAAGAATATATCCTTGTTAGATAAATGGCTTTGGCATTTTCCTCAAGAGGTTTTGTCTTTATGGCATAGGGTTATTCTGAGTAAGTATTGGATCAGAATGGTGGAAGCTAAGGATTAGGTTTAGCATCTTCTTCTACCTAGTCTAGCCCATGGAAATCTATTTCTAAGGATTACGTTTCCTTTATATCTCTTATATCTTTCAAAGTCGGTGATGATCTTCGTATTAGGTTTTGGGAGGATGTTTGGAGAGGGGATGTTCCTTTTTGTGATGCTTTTCCTAATCTGTTTCATCTTTCTTTGTTGCATAATTCTCCCATTTTTAATTTTAGTTCTTTTCAGGGAGATATTTTTTCTTGGAATCTCCATTTTGCTATAAATCTCTCTGATAGAAAAACCCATGAGTTTGAGACCCTTATTCTTCTTCTTGAGCCCTTTTTGTTTTCTTACTTCTTCTTCAAATAGGAGAGTGTAGAACTTAGATTCTTCTGGTTGATTTTATTGGAACTCCCATTTTTATTTTCTTACTCCGTCTTCTAGTAGGTCTTCTTTCCTTCTTGAGAAGTCAATTTGGAAACCTAAAGTTTCTCTTAAGATGAAATCATTTGTGTGGACAGCAGTACTCAATAGAATTAAGACTAATGACAGTTTGGAAGGCCAAATCTATCTATTTCTCTTAACATTTGCTTAATGTGTAGGGCTATGCATTTGTTTTTACATTGCAATGTAGCCACCTTTCTTTGGAATAAATTGTTTGCTGTTTTTGGTCAGAGTTGGGTTTGCCCAGAGAGGCTGGAACAGTTTTTCTTAATTAGATCTAATCAGCTGGATCTTACTAGAGTCAGAAAAGTGTTGTGGCATTGTGCTGTGTTTGCTGTGATTTGGTGCATCTTGTTGGAGAGGATTGCTCAGATTTTTAAAATGAGTGTCACTGCCTCTGAATGTTTAATAGGATCGGGTTGTTTCTTTGGTCTCTTTGTGGTGTTCTGTTGGGTGGTTCTTTAAGAGTCTCTTTGTCTGACTTAAATAGAGTCTCGGCTGCTTTGGTAACTTTCTAAATTTTCAGTTTCGTTTCTGTCTTCAGTTTTGGTGGTTTTTTTGTTCTTGAGGAGGCTGTCTCATCCTCCTTTCTTGTACTTCTCTTGATAATGAAGCTCTCTTTTTCTATTAAAAAAAATCCATATCGCTGAGTAGAATAGTATTGAGAATATCAAAAGAGCTGTTGGAAAGAAGATCAAAGAATTGTGCGAGCCATTTGTCTGTTGAGGAAATCATAAGAAGTTGCTTAAGTTCTTACATCAATGGTTGAGTTATTTTATCAGTCAGTTATTGTTCTTTGTTTTCAGCTGGGTTTTATTTGTTACAACTTACAAGCTGCAAGCTTTGTAAACTTTTGAGTAGAGAAATATTAAGAACTTAGGAATGTCCTGTAGGTTGAGAAAAGAGTTACCTGTATAAGAGTTATTAATTTAAGAATGTAGGAAAATTTAAAGGTTAAGGAGATAGTTACTTATAGTAAACTCAAAATAAAGGGTATAAATGTCATTATGCGGTTATAGTACTAGTATAAATAGAGGTTGAAAGTTAGTTTTAAACATAATTAGAGTCTTCCAATAATATAATATTTTGTTTGGTGTCCCTTCTTTTTTCTCCCTAAATTTTACTATCCCTATTTTCTTAACATCTTCAAATAAAGACAAGATGTTTACTGTAACATGATCCTGGATAAAAACGGAAAGAGAAACTTTCATATATATTTTATCGTGGGTGTCATTTAATAAGCAAAAGCTGTGAAATTGCTGAATGATAAACATGCATACAGTTATACAGATAATGGCAATAGATTGAGAAATTGTTGACAATCCTAGAAAATGAGTTGCTTCACTTCTCCATTTGTGCAAGAACGCTCCATAGCAATTATACTCAGCACTGAGGCTTAGTTACCTTGAGATGCCCTAAATGCCTTCGTGCTTTTTCCAAAGTTGTGTATTTCATTTGGTCATTGCTCCTGTTTTGCAGCGTGCACAATATGACGCTGAAGAAGGAATGAGGAATGCCCAAAGGAAGCGCCACGAAGTTAACGTGGCTAGAACTAATGTTGATACCCAGTATTACCCATATGAACAAACCAGCGGTAGGAGACATTGGAGAGAGTCATGGAAATCATATGGTAAGTCATCTTCTAGAGGTTCTGAACCTGGCCGATCAAGCAGGTATTAAAAATCCTTGTGGAATGTCAATCCATAGCTAGAATCTGAATTGCAGTTCGACTCTTTAAACATGGCCCAGTTACATGATTTATCGGCTGCATTTCACCTGCTAAACATATGCATCTATGTACACTCTGATCGGCAATGCCTTTGTTCAGCTGCTACTTGGCTTCAGTGTGTGAGGGTAAAGAGCTCCAGTAGTTACACAAATTTATGATCAATAGCATAGCCATTGGAGAATATTGGTTGGTCAATCCTTGTGATTGCCTTGGGACCACAAGATTTTTTTTATTGGCAAGAGAAAGAGAACATGCCTGCACTCTATGTTCGTTATGTTCTTTTTACCGCTGGCTTTCAACTCAAGGGTTTTGGGGATTGAATATTAATGAGCTTGGCTGAAAACCAAGCGAATGAAAGAGAGCTTGAAATTTTGTAATGAGACCGAGAGGTCTGATTTTTTTGAGACATGTAAATGCTATATAGATACATCCCAAAAGATGAGATTTGAGATGTACAGAGGATATTATATTTTGTTTACATAAAAGCTGACCCTAGCATGTAGCCAGTTGTGCCTAACACCATACCCTGTAGGTGGATTTTCCTGTGCCTAATTTTGAAGTGGGACAACATGCAATGCTTAGATAGACTGTTAAAATTAGACACTTACGAACGATGTCATTTATTTATCGTAGATTATTATTTTTAGATTTTTTCATTGATTCAAACACTCCAATTTTTTTTTTGGACTCATCTATTTATGAAATATGATATTTTATTTTATTTTCTTTACGTTTTACTTTTTAAAAAATTCATTGATTATTCTTCATCATTATTATTGTATTTTCAGAAGTTACAAAATTTGTTTAATTTGTCTTTGTTTTATTGTTAGTATATATATTTTTTCGTGAATAAATAGAGATTTTCCATTTGCCAAAAAAAAGAAATAAAGGAAAGAAAAGGTAGGCATTGATAGATGTTTACATAACGCTGAAGGAAAGTTGGTGGATGGGTCATGGGTGAGCCTTTCTGGCTAAAGCAGTTAGTGCCTACATGACTGAGACTCTTGCGATCAGGATAGCCTTGAACGTGGTTCAGGCAAGATTTGCAGGGGATGTTGTTGTGGAAACTGATTGTGCTAAGTTGTTTGATACTATCTCTAATAATGATTCAAGCAAAGACTGGGCTAGTTCTGCCATTGTGGATGACATTCTGCAGATCAAGGGAAGGTTTCCTGGTGTTACTTTATCTCTGGTTCGGAGACAAGCAAATATGGCTGCCGGTTCGCTTGCTAGAATGGCCACAAAGGGAGTGTGCCCTCTTGGTTGGAAGTTTTCACCCTCACTCCCTCTGGTTAAGATTCTAGAGTGTTTTTTTTTTTTTTAATGAAAAGCAGCAAAAATGTATTAAAATAAACCAACCATACGAGTTACTGCGAAGTAGGCGATTTAACAGCCATTCTCTCCTCCTCCCCAAGGGTACAAAATAACAATAAACATGAGTTACTAAACCAGAGCTTGGCAACTTGATCATTGTTACGTATGGCACCTAAAACACTGCTGCGAAGTGGTGTTTTGACAAAACTGCCGCTAGAGAGAGAGCATAACTAAAAGAGTAGGACCAATGGACGAGAAGGCATGGCCCTTCAAAGTCTTTGTTAACTATAATATGGAGAATGAGGTGAACAAGGACCTCTAGAAGTTTATGAAACCATATGAACGCCTGCCTTACTGGCATAAACTTTAGAACAGCATATTTGCATATTATTCTGAATCGCCAACTATATGTAATGACGAACTATCAAGGGACTATTGAAACCCTGACAACTCCAACTTCATCTTCATGGCATTTGGAAAAGCTTATAAGAGTTCACCTTTTTGAATAGAGTCGATTTTGCACTAGAGTTTAACCTAGTAGAATCTATATCCGTAAAATGATAAAAAAAAAAAAAAAAAAAAAAAGTCATCACATATATTAGAAATAGAGTTATCACCATGACATAAATTATAAGCATCCAAAGTCTTTAATTTCTTAAAAACACTAATCCTTGTCTAGAAAACTATCCAAAAGCAAATCATATTTGTTCCTCTTCCATTTTTTCCTATTGTTCCATAAAATAAAGCCGTCTTTTCCTTAGAATTGAGGAAAGACAAAACCTGTCCTCCATATTGAGCTGTTGTCTTCTAAAAGTTTCCCAATTAACAGGGAAGGACCAGGTGAAGGGGTTTAGCAAGAATGAATCAAGATAGCCAAGGATAAAATATAAGCAACTATGAGAGTAACAAGTATGACAAAATCCCTTCATAGACTTTGGAAGAGTACTCCAGCTCATTACGTTAATGGGAGAGTCATGTAAGACTTGGCTAGAAGGAGTGACAGAGGAAATCTGATCCAAAAAGATCCCTGCAGAATCTTCATTCACCGGTACATCTTCACTCACCTGATTGCCATCATTAAAATGCACAAATTCAATCTTAGCAAAACTAGTATGGGGATTCTGGAACTCTTAAGATCATCAACCGAGTCTATTCCAAATTCTGTAATTGGAACATCCCCAGTAGAATAAGTATAACCCTGCAAATAAACCACTGATCAGACCCTAGTTGCCCATCCTCTTATCTTGTAATTAAAAAAACTGGCTTCACTAACAAAATGTACGTTCTGAAGGTCAACGTGAAATTCTGTATCAAAGTGCTTTATGATGGATCTCATCTGAACAGCTAAGACCTCTTGTAAACGTTCTTTTGTCCAATTACAACAATTAGCTTTATGTCCAATCCTGCCACATTTCCTGCAAAACTGAAATACTATTTCATATATGCACTACACCCAAATCTTCTGTTGGTCGTCCAATCTCAATATAAACACCATTATCAGTGGCGTATTCGGGTTAACATGAACTCTAACTTGCATAAAACTTATATTCCTTGAGAAGACATCAACCCAATCCGTCTATTGAACCTCACCCAAGATAGAAACTAGATGTTCAGCAAATTCAAGCAATTGTTAAGAGAACTAGCATACCAATGGGGAGCAATCTGTGTTCGGCAAGCAAAGCCCAGAAAAGGAGCTGTGTTTTCTTTGTTATCTTCAAAGTGTTCAAAATTAGCTTGAGGTGGCTCGACATAAACATTTATATCATCTGGCCATCTCCTTTTCCTGGAGTTAGTCCTAGAATATTGCATGTTGAAGTGGAACCGAGATGACCAGTATGTACCCCAAAAAAACCAACAGCAACCACCAAACCAAAACTAGGTAAGGCTGACACCCAAAGACAACAGAAACACAAAAGAATGAGTTCCCGAACATAGCACAAAGCACTGCACAAACCAGAATGAGACACAAACTGTTAAGGGAAAATACAATATTTATCTATTAAAAATAAAAATAACAACTTTAAATACCTTTACATAATATCAAATTATTAAAGATTTACACACATAAATAAATATAATACCAACATTAGATAGAAAAAAAATGTTTTATCAACATAATAATATAATTTCAATGCAATAATTTATTAAAAATTTTCAATAATGTAATAAATTAATATAAATATAAGGGAAAATAATACTTATCTATCTTTATATATACTTACCAATTGCAATTTTCTCTTAATATAAAAATAATTGCAATGTCCTCTCAATCTATGAATCCATTTCAAATAGCATCCAAATGATAGAAATACTCCTCTCCTTTTTTTTTTTTACTGAAAATTTTGGTTAAATTGCTATCTAGTTCTTTAACTTATTTTTTAATTTATTTTCATCATTTTATTAAAAATAATTTTTTTAAATCTTAAAATTTTAAATTTTAAACTTCAAATTTTAAATTTTGAATTTTAAATTTTATACTCCAAAACCAAATATTGAAACTCGAAAACATCACGTCTCAACCCTCAAACTAAAAAATTCAAAATCAAAACGTCAAAGTCAAATACTAAAATCCTAAGTTATAAAACATCAAATTTCAAATTATAAAATACAAAATCCTAAATTTTTATTCTTAAATTGTAAAATTTCAACCAAAATACCAAACTCCAAACATTTAAAATCCAAATCGCAAACATGAAATATCCTAAATTCAAACCTGAAATACAAAAACCTAAAACACTAATGACTAAACCCTAAATACCAAAATCCCAAACCTCAAACTCTCCCTCAAAATCCAAACCCCAACACCCATGTGTCAAAACTTAAAAACACCAAGCCTCAAACTTCAAAGCAAAATATTTCAAACTTTCGACATTAAAACCATAAATCATCAAAATCCAAACCTAAACTCTAAATTTTAAAACTCCAAAACTCTAAACATCAAACTCCAAATCTCATACACCAAAACAATAAAACCCCAAACAATAAACTTTAAACTCCAAAACTTCAAAACTAAAATCTCGAAATTTCAAACCCTAAATTGAGAATCCCAAATTTTAAACCCCAATTCTCAAACCTTAAACTACAAACCAAAAAAATTTTAAACCTTTAATTTTAAACTTAAACCCCAAAACTCCAAACTCTAAACCCCAAAACCCCAAACTTTAAACTCTAAATTCTAAATATCAAATTTCAAAACCCCAAACTCTACCCAAACCCTAAACCTCAAATCTTAAAACTTTAAACTCTATACATATTAGGGTTTATAATTTTAATATTTAGGGTTTAGTGTTTCAGGGTTTGGGGTTTGGCTTTTAGGGTTTTTGATTAATGGGTTTAGAGTTTAGAATCTTGGAGTTAAGGGTTTGGGTTTTGAAATTTTCAACGTAAAAGTTTAGGGTTTAGGGACTTTTGGTTTTGGGGTTAGATTTGTAGCTTGAGATTTGGGGTTTAGATTTTTTGTCTTTGAGGTTTGGATTTAATGTTTAAAATTTAGAATTTAGGGTTTTAGGGTATGGAGTTTTCACTTGATAGTTTAGGGTTTATAATTTGAGATTTTGGAGTTTGAAATTTGTGGTTTTAAATTTTAAAGTTTAGAGTTTAAGGTTTTGTGGTTTTAGAGATTTTAAGTTTGATATTTGGGGTTGAGTTTGTAGTTTAGTGTCTAGAGGTTTAAGGTTTTAGGGTTTGGTTTTGGAGTTTATGAGTTCAAATTTAGAGTTTGGTATTTAGGGCTGAGATTTATGGTTTAAGGATTATTGGTTTATGTGTTTAGGGTTTGGAGATTTTGAATTCGAGGTTTGAGGTTTTAAAATTTAGAAATTAGAGTTTGGAGTTCAAAATTTTAGAATTTTTTATTAGGTGTTTGGTGTTTGAAGATTGAGAGTTAATAATTTTAATATTTTAAGTTTAGAATTTGAGGTTTAAAATTTGAATTTGAATTTTTGAATTTAAGGTTGGAGATTTGATATTTGAATTTAAGGTTTTAATGTTTAGAGTTTAAATTTTGTAATTTTGATTTTTTATAATTTAAGATTTAGAATTTAGAGTTTAAATTTATGATATAAAATTTTGATTTTTTAAAAATTAAATTTTTGAGTTTATAATTTAAAATTTTAAAAATTTAAATTTATAGTTTAAAATTTTTAAAATAATTTTTTTTTCTATTTAAATTAATGGCGTCAGTGAAAGAGATTCAAAGTATGATTTTCAAAATAATCCTACTGCACCACATGGTTTAAAGCCAACAATTGAAGACTACCCTTTTGCCAATAATGGTCTACTCATATGGAATGCCATCAAAGAGTGGATCAAAGACTATGTCAGCCACTAATATCCAAACCCTAGCCTCATGGATTCTAACCATGGTGGACAGAGATTAGAACAGTGGGTCGTGGAGACAAAAAGGATGAATCATGTTGGTCAAATCTCAAAACTCCAAAAGACCTAATTTACATCATCGCCATCAAAGCTTGGATAGCTTCTGCTCATCACGCAGCTGTGAACTTTGCCCAGTATGCTTACAGAGGCTACTTTACCAATAGACCCTCCATTGGCAGAAACAAAATGTCCATAGAGGATCCATCTAAGGAAGATTGGGAGAAATTTATGAACAAACCAAAGGAAACCCTTTTGGAGTGTTTCCCATCACAAATCCAAGTAACCATAGCAATGGCAGTTTTTGAACTTGTTAGATCATTAACGAGATGAAGAGTATATTGGGCAATTCATGGAGTCATCATGGGTTGAGAATCCAAGTATAAATATTGCATTTGAACAGTTTAATAGGAGACTTAAGGAGATTGTAGGGATTATAGACTCAAGAAATGGAAACAGTAATTTGAAGAATACAAATGGTGCTGGGATGGTGCCTTATGAATTGTTGAAGCCGTTTTCTGGGCCTTGTATCACTGTAAAGGGGATTCCTTATAGCATATCCATTTGAAATTGGTGACCTTAATTTAAACAGAATTTTGATAAGATCTCGTGCATTAGTCAAGAGTGATTATAATCGGAATTTGAGATTTTAAATAGAATGTTGATTGATTGATACTTTCTTGTGTTATGCATTTGTTGGGATCTTCAGTAGAAAGCACATTGATTCACACAAGTGTTCTGGTATAGGAATGAAAACCATGTCTCCCACATTTTGGATATGGACAGGACTTGTACTGGAAATTGCTCATCCTTTTTCAATTGTTCATCATAAAGTTAAGGAATAAATTCATAAGCTCTTGCCAAAAGAAGTTTCTTCATAGCCAATTTCATGAAAACAGTATTCTAAATATTATAAGCCATTTTTGTAATACTCTCAATTTACGTTACGTAAAATAAATATTTTTTTTAATAATTTCTGCAATAAAATATTTTTCTTAAAGATATATAATTCAATTCTTTATCATGGAAACAAATCCATATAAAATCTCTCATGTATACACAATATACAAATCAAGTCTATAAGCATCAAAATACAGCAGAAACGGAGATTCTGTCTGTAGCATTCAGAGCACACTCTAGAATACAAACACAGTATAATTCAAAGACCGTGAGTCTTGGAAACAACGTAGACTCACCCAGAGAATATATCACCTATCTGCTGAATCAGACTCTGATATTTTTATATGAAAATATGGAAATATTGTGTAGTGAGTTTGACAACTCAGTGAATAAATAATTTCTCCTATGACCTCTTAGGTCAGCATATGTACTTATATTTTAAAATGTGTCACATAGAAAATACAGTTCAGAAGTATATTCATATGGGACCTGTATTTCAAATATTCTCAGATCAAAAGATATTCAGATATCTAAAACCATTTGTACTATGTTATAATCATTAAACAAATGTTGTTATGTTCAGTTGTATAAACTATAGTAAAATATTATAATTTGAAGGTAAAATCATTACTTTTAATGCACTTGCCTCACTCGACAATCTGGTCAATGCAATGAAAATATAACTCATTTGCTATACGCATAGTGATCTCGACCCCAGTCACAAGAAGTGATCAGGGAATGTGAGTACATCACTCTCCTGCCCCCTCATATTACCACTGTCACCTGGTTGGAGCGGCCCTCCCCTGGCTCACTCAGGCTAATAGGACGTCCCCTATTCGATACCGTTACAAGCCATACAACCAGCCGATATTCATCAATACATATAAATACATGTAAAATTATCAAGCAACTCGCCATGAGCTTTACGCTTGTCATATTTATTAAGCAACTCGCCATGAACTTTACGCTTGCCATTCAATCTTATTTATAATATGACATGCATCATTTTCACAAGTATATAACTTTACAAATCAATGCATCGTGCACATAATATTCACTTTATCAAATAATAATAAATACATTTAGAACCACATATTCAATGAGTTTCAAAATCAATTTATAAAACCATACTCTTCTTGAACTATGTGCCAATTTGTAAATATAATAGATATTTTAACACATTTAATAAACTTATAATAGCATAAAAATTTATAAACAGAAACAATAATACATTTATAATTCAAGAAGAGCATGGAGCAAGTCATAAAAAAAAAAAAGTATTTACTCACAAGGTAGGGCTTCTGGTTGGACAGCCCTAAAAATATAATTTTTTCAAGTTGAATTTGACCAATTAGACTTAAAAAACGTGTTCGGAAAATCCAAAAACTTAAAAAATGACTTCGGGAGTTTGGTTACTATTCACCACTAAAAAATACTATTCACTCATTGGAAAATACTATTCACGACGAACAAAAAGTTGTCAAATAGCTGAAAAATTTCATATCTTAAGGTTTATTTAACTCTTGAATCCATCAACGGTGTCAGAATTTCAATTAGAGATCTCTAAATAAGAGTTTTAGAATTTACCTTTTTTCTGAAATTTTTTACTTCAGATTTACGGCAATTCAACGGCTGATTTGAAAAATTGATCAATCAAAACTGTAATATTTTTTGTCCTGAATCCAGTAATACCTTTAATTTTGAGATCGAAAGCCAATAAACACTTCAGATCTAGAGAAAAAGTTGAAAGTTACTATTCATTCACTATTCATTCACTATACATCCGTTTCAAAAAAATTTTTGATCTGTGTTGTCTCCGACCTTCCCCCTTCCCTTTTTATTTTATTTTTTTAATAATAATAATAATAATTTAATAATTAATAATAAGATTTTCTTTTATATAAATTCATATAAATTTCATTTTTCATCTTAAAATTTTTCAAATTTTTTTTAAAATTTACATTCTCATAAACTTTTAATTAAACTCTTAAATCATGATTTTTTTATTATAAAAATCATAATAAAACAAATCTCAAAATAAATATATTTATACATATTAAAAGAAAAAATATTTCTAAAAATATAACAAAAATTCATTAAATACCAACATAATTATTTCAAGCAAAAAAATAATTATTTTAATTAAAAATAGATTTATTTTTAACAGAACATAATCATTTTTTAACAAAAAAATATATATATTTTATAACAAAATATTATTATTTAAAAATAAAAATTATGAAATATTATAATTTTAATCAGCATCACATGGTCATATTTAGGGATAGCAATGAAGCTCCCCTACCACTGAATAAATTAAAATAATATAATTTTGAATTTAAATATAATTATTTAAAACGGACATATATTAATGCTTATTTGTATAATTTGTAAATGTATATTAATTAATATAAATATATATTTATTAAAATAAGTGAATAAATAAAAATATTTTAATAATTTTAATATAACGGATTTGTGTAAGAGGGGAGATCATTATCCTATTCCTAATATTAGGTAGGTGAAAATTTATTCCCATTTCTATTTTCATTGTACCAAAATTTATTTCCTGGGGCGTGAGTCCGGTTCGACTCCTATCATTGTACCCAAAAAAAAAAAATATTCGATAAAACTAAATCCACCTTTCTTTTGATTTTGGGTGTCAACCAAACAAACAAGATTCTAGTAATTTAAAGTGAAAAGGAAATGCAAACCTTTACACTTCAATCTAGCATTTGTTTGGACATTAGCAAATGAAATATTTTTTTAATTTTATTTTATTAATTAGGGTTTAATTTAAGAATTTGAATAAAAAAATTTTGACTCCAATCTTTTTTAATTTATTAAACTTATTTAACTTTCGATTACTAATTAATAAAAATGAATAAGAGTTGTTTAAGATGTTTTTTCTTTGATTATCCACCACTAACATTCATGGAAAATAAAACTTAGTTTCCACTAGGAGTTATGGCTTCTTCTTTTTTGTTTGTAAAATTAAGTTTGTATTCACAATTATGTGAAATTTCATGGTATAAGTAATTATAAATAAAATGATTGGAGAATGGAGTTAGTACTGTGAATGATTTTGAATAACGAAAACTAGAAACAAAAGGACCAATTTCAACTTTCAAGCAGTGTCGGTTGAAATTTTGAAATAATAGAGGAAATCTGGAGGAATTAAAAGAGAGAGAGAATGACTATATTTGAATCTTGGTTAGGGAAAATAGGATAATTTTAATTTTGTCATTGAAAAAATATATTGCATAATAAAATTTTCAATTTCTTTTATTTGAGTTGAATTTAATTTTTTATTAGCTCATAAGAAAAACAAAATTAGAGTAGATGTACATTACTTTTATTACAAAGTATTTTTTGCTATTTTTAATATACACAGACTTTCTCTTAAATTAAAATGTGCTATAATTTAATTTATACTTATTTTTTTAATTAAAATACCTTCGTTAACATTAAGTATTTATTTAATGTCAAAAGCTGATATATTTATATATATAATCTTAATAATTAAAAAATTATTATTATTATTAAAATTTATTAATTAATTTTATAATAATATTTAATTTTATAAAAATTTATATTAAAGAATTAAAATATTATTAAAAATAAATAAATTAAAAATTATATTAATTAAAATCTACAATATATTTATAAGATTATGTGAAAAATAGAGGGTTAAGATAAAAATTGTGTATAAATTATGTATATAAAATAAGTTGTTATTCTAAAATTTTAAGTGACTCTTGTTAAATTTAAATCATTTAAAAAAAAAATTCTTGACATAATAATATAGTAATTCAATTAATTGAATTTTTATGTCAAGAATGTTATGATAAATTTTTTAAGTTGCCTTTAAAAAAAAAAAGATGTGGGTAGGAATGAGAAAATAATGTACATAGTTATTAGTAGTCCTTTTAAATTTTAAAACTATAAAATATTTACTTATTTAGAATTAATAATAAAATTTATATCGGTGAGTATTTATCTAAAATTAATAAGTAATTATTTTAATTTTAAAAAGAATTATTATTTTTCCTTTTAAAAAATATAATAAGATAAAAAGTAAATTAACTTGCGTACCAGTAGTCATGATAACTTTATAATGCCCCATATGAATATTCCAATTTCTTTATTTACTAAATATCGTAGTATATCAAAATTATTTTATAATTTTAAATAATATTCTTGCTTCTGTTTCTCATTTACGATTATCTGAAATATTTTCCATTTTCCTCTTCTTTTTTAATAGAAACATATGAAGTTTTCAAATGTTTGCTATCAAGTTTTTTTTACATTAAATTATAACATGTGAAAGAACATTATTATTTAAGTGAAGGATGAGATGTTAAATTGAAAAAAAAGGGTCTAAAAAACTTGATATCAAACACTAAACAAATTGTATGTAAATTTTGTCCTTTTAAGTGCTTGCTACCCAATTTACAGCTACATTTTCATAATTTGAGCTTAATTACAAGTATAAACACTACCATATCTAACGGGCTAAAAGCATACTAAAAATTTCCATTCCCTTCAATTGGCACTATAGATTTTTATGCCAATTTCTTGAACTGAAGCCCTTTATACACATTATTCCAAGGGACCAGCTGGCTGCCAATGGGCAGGCTGACTGACGGCAGGTCGGGTCGATGCCAGTTTTAGAACTGAAATCCATTTCTACACATTATTACAAGGGCCCAGCCGGCTACCGTATTGCAAGCCGACTGGCGGGAGGTTGGGTCAAGATGAGGTGGTGGATATTCTGGCTTCCTATAAAACAAATATACTGCCTACCATATACTGGATGTACAAATATGTTAGAGAACTTCTAAGCCAAGCCATTCTTCTATTGAGTAGTCACCACACTGCCATAAAGCAGTCACACACCTACCTGGTTATGATACGAAAATCTGATGCTTTACTTCCGATGCCTTTTCAATATAGGCTCTGGAGGTGGATCCTCCTGCCAAATTTTGACATATAAGTGACCATTAATAACCACAAAGAAAGCTTGAATATAATTAATGAAGCACTCCCATGTTATGACACATATTTTAGGTTAAACAAATGTAAATTGTACCAAGGAAATTGTCACATACAGGATAAACTGGTCTCGAATTACAATGTAATTTGTAACATACAAACATTGACACACAGAAACTGAAATCATTACAGGATTATAAAGATTAGAGTAAATGAGCAATTTAGTCTCTAAATTTGGAGACTCATTTAGATTTAATCTCCTAATTTTCTTTAATGTACAAACTAATCCAGAAAAATATCAATGTTAGAAACAAGTTTGATATTTTTAGAAACTAAATCATGTATTAAAAAATATTCGAAGAGTAAAACTAACTAGATTTATAAATAATAAAAAATCAAATTATTAGTTTACTCTAAAGATTATAAGTAGTCATGATGGTCTCTTTGTGGTGCTCTGCACTTAGTTTCTTCAAGAGAATTTTCTTATGGTGGTTTTTGGTAGGTGGTGATCTTAATTTCCCAAGCACTTAGGTATCTTTATAAGACGTTTAGGTAGATATATGAAAATTTTAAGATTCTCATGTTTGATGTCATCATGTCATAACTCATAACCAATATGAGGATCATGAATTTTTTATATACCTACCCAAATGTCTTATAAGTAGGTTTTCAAGTATTTGAGAAATTAAAAGTGTTCACTCGCGACCAGATGCTAGCTATAAGATATTCAGAGGGATAAGATTGCTTTCTAGTACTGACAAGCTTGAATTTTTTTCTGTGAATTTATTGTTTTACTTTTTGAGCCTTTTCCAAGGAAAATAGTTTATCCTCATTCCTTGTATGATTTCTCTTCCTAATAAATATTTTTTTCTATCTTAAAAAAATTCAAAATGTCAAAAGGTTGCTGCAATCACAATTTCTGGATATAAGAAATGTTACAATGCCCTGAAAACTCATTTTCATTGGAGCAATGAGCTTATTATTATAATCTAAATAATAATTATTTTATAACTCATGCAACACTATATATAACAGGGACACGATAACTTACAGCAAGAGAAAGTTGTTCGCGAATATAGGCCATTGACCGTAGCATTGCACTCAATGTGTCCCTAGACACTTGAAACTTTACTTCAGACTCACCAGAAGTTGTCTCGGTATCCTGAAGCTGAAACAGATCAAATAATTTCATTCAATAAAACTTGTTAAAATACCAATGAAAGATCACAGAGAACCATTTCAAAAGTTGAGATCCACAGTGCAACTTATGACACATCCACATGTAAAGAAAGAAATACCAAGAACTGAAACCAACATAAGTTCCAAACATGCTGATGCTCGCTTATAAGCACATTAAACATAATCTCTCCCCCCCCCCCCAAAAAAAAAACAAAACAGAGGTACTGAGTGGTCTCAAAATTTGGCTTCCAAGTCGGAATGCAACTTAACATTTGGTTGCAAGATAGCAAGGAATGCAACACTATTTTTGCCTCTGTAGGTTCTTTATATTTCAATCTGAGTTTGGTGAAAATATTTTATAGCATATAAGTGTTGAATGCATAAATTTTTATGCCTTACCAAAGATAGTAAAATTTATATGCCTTAATTAGAATCAAGTCCTAAAAGTCACAGGTGCAAGTCTTGAAAACAACTTCTCCGTTTGCAAAAGTAAGGCTATGTACATCTACCCTCCCCAAACTCCACCAGTGGGAGTATCGTACACTGAACCATCCCTTTTTTTTTTTTTAATTAGCATCATCATCATTTCATCTCATAAGGCTACATTCTCAATCAAATAAAAAAAAAATCATATGCTTGATACTTTTTATCCAACTTGCCAGTATGAATACTCTTCTTGACAACCTTCTCAGTAGCCAATCTCATTTCCTTACACCGTCAGCCTCTGAAAATGATTGACAAGTTCAGTTCCCTTGTCAAATCTTCCAAATTAAACTAAGATCAGATTCTCTTCCTCACTAACCTTATTGATAGCAAATATATAAAAACTTTTCCCACCCCTATACCACTTGTAGCCAATTGGTAAGAAGATAAGAGTTTTAAGGAACTTTTAGTATGGATGTTCAAAGCAGCACAGATCTTTGCTTTTTCTAGCAGTAGAACAATGAAGCAACATAGCTAATGGACAGGGAAGGTTTGAGAAGAATATCTCTAAATATAAAATCACATACCTTCAGATTTATAACAGCAACCTTATTAGCTGGTGTTGAGAGCTGTTCACTGATATAGGCCATAGACTTCAACATTGGTTCCAAAGAAACTCTTGAGAGCTGAAACTTAACCTCAGATTCGGCTAATGGAGTTCTGCTATAATCTTGTAACTGCAATGGTGATATTAAAAAATGTTAAAAGACTTGAGCTACTCGGTGGTTGTCAAATATGTTGTAAAAGAATAAAGGAAAATTACTCTCCCAAATAACTAAGTGCTATAACCAAAAGTGGCTTAATTTAACCTGGTCAAAGAAACTTCCCAATTCCCATGTAAATAAAGCAATTGTATCTCAATTAACTTTAAAATAAACAAAAAGAATACCACTATCAGTTTTTCATGGGTTGAGACTAATATGGGCATACCTTCAGATTAATAACAGCTACTCTATTCCCAGGAGTTGAGCTCTTGTTCTCCATTACCCACGTCATTGATTTAAGACATGGAAGAACCACCTACGAGAAAGAACCCAAGGATCAGCTCAATTCCATGCAGTCCTAATTCAAAGCAAAGGATATCAAACAATAGAAACAAAAAACAGAAAGAGTGTTTTCTATATACCATGTTTTCAGGTGTACCATCATCTCGCTGAAGAGACACTGGGGCCATTCGTGGCAAATTCAGATTGGCACCTGATTGAATTGGAGCACCAACATCATTAAGATTAAACCTTCTTGCTATTTCATCTTGCTGTGGCCATAAAAGAGGGGATGTATCTGATGTTGACATAGGAGCTTTCCTGTCAATATAAATAGTTGCACCAACCTGATTAGTAGGAGGTGCAACTTTAGCAACACTTTTCTTCACAACAGCAACCTTCTTTCCACCTTCTCTAAGAGCATTCATTGCAGCATTATAAGTTTCCACAGCTATTGCCCCTTCCTCAGCATATCTGATGCCTTCTCGACATAGATTGCTATACCTTAATAAGAGAAATTCCGGTCCATTTAGCTCACCAATACGTCCTTCTGATCCACCACCACTTTTTGCATTTTTTGTCCACCGTTTAAGGATGTAATGGGATGGTAATGTAAACACATTTGTCACAGTGAAAACAGTTAACACATGCCTGCAAAGAATGCCAGAATACTCAAACATTTGGCAACTACAGTGAGCTTTCAACTCGGGACAATTTAATGTGACAATATATGCCTTTTGGTCATCCTCAAATTTTGCAACTCTGAATGTGCCACTTGCCCCATCACCTTCAATTCTATTGGCAGTGTAAACAAAAGTTTCAACCAGCTCTTCTTGAAATTTTGAAAATACTTTTCTAGTATAAACATTAGCAGCCTGTTTCTCCATAGGTGAAGGTGTCCTTAAAACTGGCATGGTGCAAATGGTCTCAAAATCTGCTTCTATTTCCTTTTCAAACCAGTTCTCTAAAGCTCTTTCATACTGCCTAAAGAACAATGGTAATGTTGTCTGTTGGTTGACATAACCATCAAAAAATGAACCATCAAGCCCCTGATCAGGAGATATTACAGCAAAAAATGAATCACGGAAATATGCTGGAACCCATTGGGCACGAGCGTTATACAACAACTGAAGCCAATCATTTTTTTTGAGTTCATATTTATCAAGTATAGAATTCCAAGATGACTCAAAGTCCTCAATGGTTTCTGTCAGGTTAATGCAATTAAAAAGTTCAACCAGAAAATTTGGATGCGCATGACATACATGGGCCAACTTTTCTTGGCCTTCTCGCAAGACATGCCACTTGCTTATACAGTGGCGAGTTTGAGGGAAAACTTGAGAAACGGCTGTCTGTATGGCTCTATCTTGATCAGTAATTATAGAAACAGGGTGGCGATCATTCATTGCAGTCAGAAATGTCTTAAAGAGCCACACAAAAGAAGCTTCAGAATCATCCAAAAGCAGTGCACAACCAAACAAAATCATCTGACCATGATGGTTCACCCCTGTAAATGGAGCAAATGGCACTGTGTATTGATTTATTCTGTATGTTGCGTCCAGAGTAACAACATCACTGAAATGACTGTAAGCTGTCCTTGACCTTGCATCTGCCCAAAATACATTAGACATGTGATTATCTTCGTCAAGTTGTATTGCATAGAAGAAACCAGGGTTCTCAGCCTGCATTTTCTTAAAATACTCCAGCATATTCTGAGCATCCCTTCCTAATGTCCTCCTTCGAACAGGTGGCCAAGCAGTATAATTCACTGATGTAGAATTCTTAACTAGGTAAATTGGTTCAGAAGGAGGAGGAATATTCCTAATCCCACGACTATTCTCAGGAGAGATGCGATTCCCATCCACAGATACATACATGACACCGCTTGGAACAAGTCCCACTCCCTGGTAAGTTTCAGGCATCTTCCTTCCAACACTTGAAAAATGCTTACGGGAGCGATGGTGATGCAACTTATTGGAGCTCACCATGGAATGACTGTGCTCCTTCACAAATTTTGTGACAATCCATTTATTTTGACCCTTTAACTCTATCCTAAACATTGCATCACAATTTTCAGTAAACCTTCTTTTCAAACCTTCCCTGCCACAAACAAACTCCCGAAATATAGTTGCTCCATCAGCTTTAGAATGACCATGCTGGCCAACTTTGGAGCTGAAACCCATGCGTCTGGCATATTTATCATAGAAAGTCTTTGCTGCATCTTCAGAATTAAATTCCATACCCACATATGGTTCGGAAATTCCATCCTCAATGTGAGATCCCAAGTTTTCAGCATTACTAACTTCACCTTCACTAGTTTCAGCATCCCCATCTTCTGCCAGAGCCTGATTACCCCTTCCTTCTTCTACGTTTATCACTTGAACATCCATTTAAAACAAGTTATACTGCTAAGTTACTGAATGCCTATTCCATGGTAATTAAAAGCAATGAACCACGTGATTTAGTCCTATCAAATAGAAAGTAGGTGCCTCCTTAGTTGCCTGTGTACCAGATAAATTCACAATTAAATACTGCAGTTTAAGGAGATTAAAAAATGATCTTCAAGCTCTGCTTAAACCTTCTCTACAAAAATGCCATTATTACTTACTCTACAGATATCTACAATCATTTTCACTATAGAAATTGAACAAATTGAGGAAAAGGAACTACTAAAAATGAGCTTATTCAGATAAAAGTTTCTTATATAAGGGGCACCAAATTGTTTTGTCTGATTAAGACCCAGTCTTCTATGTGTTTGAAGTGCAGTTTATTCAAAAATTGACAATTTATCAATCAATCAATCAAAGTTTTAATTTCAAATTCCATGTGACATATCCATTAAAAAAATCAATTTATTTAGGATAAAGCAGAAAGCTATCAAAGTTGTAGAAATAGCAAAGCTTTGCATAAAATGGAAACAATAAACTATTAATTCGACAAAACCGTCTCACAAAAATTGATAAAGCGGTTGATACATGCGATTATATTGTACAAACAGAACAAATTAAACTGGAAAATTGACCCAAAAACAGAGATAATTACAGAGTTCATCCTAAATGGTTTTGTACAAACCAAAATGGGAAATTGAAAAACCTAACTTACAATAATGAAATCTAATTCCAGCTTTAATCCACAGAAATTAGGAGCTGACGAAATTTGAATTGATTCAGAGTCTTCCGATTTCAAAGTTGAGGTCCAAGAAAAAAAAATACCAATTCGAGGGAAGTTCTTCCCTTCCGAAGGTTAGCAGAATCGCCGTGAACGCTCACGAACATTGAGCTACGGGAATTAAACAACGGTGCTTTTGGAGGAAGCTAGGGTTTCTCCAGCTCCGGGAGAGATTGCAGAGTCGGAAGAGAGAGAGGGAGATAGTGTATACGTGTCACGCAGATTCGATATGACTTAATACACTCACCGTTTGATTTGCATCACCCGGTCAGTGTTCACTTAGACCAAGGCCCTTTCTTTTGCCATCAAGATGGGATCTTGATTCATTTTGTCTTTTGTGGGGGGATCCCTCAAGTGCATGAGCGTCTGCGGGCTCCTTGACACATGAGCTTCTTGTTTTTCGTCGCCAAAAAAATGTAGCTGCTTCTTTTTATTAAAAAAACACCTATATATACTTATGAAATTAATTTATTATACATAGTGAAATTGTCTCTCTTTTTTCCTTTTTTTTTTTTACGAATTTTTAACATTTTAGAGGTTAATTTTTACATGTCTTTTTAAATTATTTTGAATTGTTTCAATAAAAAAATTGAAAAATCATTCTTTAAAATTTCTATTTTAAAAAATAGTTTCGTGTCAAAATTATTTTTTATTTGTTTTATTAAAAAAGATGAAAATTATTTCATTTAAATCATACAAAAATATATGAAAAACATGAATAATAATAGTTTAAACTTAACTTTGAAAATTATTTCATTTAAATCATACAAAAATATATGAAAAACATGAATACTAATAGTTTAAACTTAACTTTTAATTTTAAAACTTTTATTCATATTTAATATTCAATTAAATATTTTTTTTTATTATTTTATCTATTTCATTTTTTAAAATGAGATTCTCAATAATATAATTTTTTTTAAAATAAAATATTTCATAAATCAAAATACACATAAACAAAAATGTTTGATTTTGATTTTAATTTTAAAATTTTTAAGACATTAAAGTATTACACTCCTATCTATTTTATATATGAAATATATCTAAAATAAAAATAACACTCTCCATTTTATTTTTATTTTTTCTATAAAAAAAACCAACTCAGTGACAGTGGAGTGTAAGTTGATAGTTGAATTGATTTGAGCAAGTAACTTAATTAAACTTGACCTACATAGTTAAGTAAATCCAAGTCATTTTGAGTGTTTTGGTTACTCTAAATCCTCAATTTCAGGTGACGATAAGAATAGTTCCATCTCTTGCTATTAAGAGTGTAACATCCCATAATTTTTATTTTTTAATAATAATGTTTTGTTATAAATAAATATATTTTTATTTGTTTAAAAAAGATTATTTTCTGCTAAAAGAAAGTAAATTTTTAATTAAAATAATTATTGTTTTACTTAAAATAATTATATTGGCCTTTAATGAACTTTTGTTATATTTTTAGAAATATTTCTTCTTTTAATATGTATAAAGATATTTATTTTGAAATTTATTTTATATCTGTTCCCATGATAAAAAATTGAATTATATATCTTTTAAGGAAAATATCTTATTGCGGAAATAATAATTTTAAAAAAATAATGTTCATTTTACGTAACGTAAATTGGGGGCGTTACAAGTTGGTATCAGAGAAAAAAGTTTCTCTGCGGCTATCAGAGCAAAGAATTCTGTAGTAGGACTTTGAGTATAAGTATGTAACCACTGATATATTTATATTTACGGTGCTGTTGTGAAATTCTATAGGGTGTCGTCATCTTCTTTCTTCTGACTCTTTTCCTTAGATATGCGATGTTTAAGAACCAATAAGTATGTCTTAGACAATGTTTCTTGAGTGTGGACTGTTAGTTCATCTTTTGAACTCGTGTTGATGAACAATGATAAAGAAAACACTATTTGATATAAAAAAAAGAATTAGCTGAAAATAAGAAAAATTCATCGAAATACAAAGGTAATGGCGTGTTCAAATGTCAATTAAGTTTGAATTGATTGTTTGATTTGTTTATATGAAATAATATGACAAATAGTTAATACAATTTTGATAGTGGGTTATGATGTGATCAAGGTTATTATCTCCAAGATAATGATTTGTAATAAAGTGAGTGTTTTGAAAATAGATTTAAATCTCTTTTCGGATAGATGAGTTAGAATATATATATATATATATATATATATATATATATATATATATATGGATTTGGTAAATTGTAGGTTGGATTGAATTTGAGAGCAGAAAATTTAGGAAGATAATATATTTATTGATGATATATCAGAATATTTCAAAAGTTCAAAGGATCATAAGCAACATTCAAAGATAGTTTTACCAACTCTAAGGGAGTATGGTTGGTAAAGATGGTATCCAAGTAGACTCTAAGAAAGTAAAAGTGGTACAATAATAACTACGTTTTACTATATCTAAAGATGAAGATCCAAATCTAATTTGCGCTTCCTGCGGTTGTCTGCCGTCCATTCTATTTGAGTTATAGTTGGATCAGGTACATGAACATATGCTTGTAAAGCATCAATCAACTCCTCAGCATTTGAAGCCGAGATGAGAATTCGTCGTACTGAGTGTGAGATGAACATTTGTTTCACAGCACAATCAAGGAAAGACAACAAACCATCAAAGAAGTGGTTAACATTTAACAAACCTATCGGTTTGTTATGCATATTTAGTTGTGCCCAAGAGACTATTTGGAAAATTTCTTCTAAAGTATCAAAACCCCCTAGTAAGGCAATGAAGGCATCAGCATTGCTCATCATTCTAACCATGCGCTCATGCATGGAAGCTACCATAAACTCTTCCCCAATTGTCTTTCCTACGATGTTAGATGCAGTTAGAGCTGTAGGAATAATACCTAGAACTTGGCATTCTCCTACATGGGCAACTGTGGACACACACTCCATTAATCAACGGTTACCACCACCATAGACTAAATGAATTTTTCTCTTGGCTAGTACCATACTTAGGTTTTGTGCAGTTATCACATACTCTCCATCTTTTCCAGGACTGGAACCACAAAAGACACAAATATTTCGAAATTGACGAAATGCAATTCCCTCCATAGCTGCACACACCTTAACTTAGAATATGAAAGTAAAGAAATTAATGTGTGCATTTATAGAACTCATAGAATGACATACTTATAATAGCTATGTGAATAAGTCAGGAATAATTAGAACATTATGTGAGTGATTGGTGGATATTAGCTACATTGAAGGTAAAATTTTCAAAAATGACGGCAAGCATGTATATGTACAATAGTTGTGATAGTCGCTCATATTAGGCATATAAAGAGAATAAGGTTAAGATATCACCAGAAATTTGTCTTTTCCTTGTTGTTCTTGATGAAGCATTGATGTCTTGATTCTTGTAGGGAAGTTGTAAGTAATAGGTGTAATTGTAAAAAAAAAAAGTGAAAATGCAAACAAGTTAGTTGTTGAAAAGAGACAATCAAATGATTTATTTTGTTTTCCCAATATTCTTACCAGTCGACTATCGGTATTATTAAGTCGACTAACTATTTTAAAAATTTTTAATTTGAACTGATTATTTTACAGTTGATTGATTACATCTATTTTGAAGCAATCATCTGCATCCTACCAGTTAACTACATATTCTTTGATTTTCACAGGCTTTTTTATAAGCTCAAAAATGTTTTTTTTCATGTGCTATCTTTCCACCGATTACCAACAGATTTAAAGTAGATTTTGGCACGTATATTCAAACCTTGCGGCCACTGTTTTTTGCCGATATAACAGTTGGATTTTTGTTTATAGATTTTCAAGAATTATGGCCACCGATTTTAATTTTATTTCAATGCTTTGTCCAAATTTTTAACTTTCTATTTTGGCACCACGCTTTATTAAGTATTCCACATTTTCTACTGCATTGTCCTACATTAATATTTGGTATTAAATGTAAGATTTTTTTTCCATATTATATTACAGGTTAAAGTAATAGAGATTTTGAAAGGAGTGGATGGATGATGACCTTATGGTGTTTTGACGAATGTAGTCAAGAGACTTAGCGGTGTTAAAGTTCTTGAGGAATAAAATATGGAAAGTAGGATTTAAATTAATCTTTAAACTCTTAATTTGGAAATATAGAGAATACTATGAGAATCATGTCTGAATATAATGTAAGTTATTAAAATATTTGTGTTAAAGGTTTATATTATGCTAAATTGAGTCTAGTATCTAGGATGCGAATTAAGTTGAAATTGAGAATTCATGTATGAGTAATTGTTGAAAAAAAAATTTTCTTGAAATGATTGAGTGAATTAAGTGGGATTGACATAAGTTAGAATGGGGTTCTTTTGGATATGATAGAGAAATGTTTGAAATTTTTGATAATGAATTTATTGGTGTTAATAAGAGGGTATAGAGTTACTGTGATGAGGTAAGTAAATAGCAAAAATTATAATGAGGATGACTTATATTTTGTATTTAAATTTTATACTATGTGTTGAGGTTATGTAAATTAAGTTATTGATCACTTCTTTTCATTGGAAATTGGTGAATTGGACGGTGTATGAATTTATGTGGGTGAAGCTAAACGTATGTGATTATAGGGTAAATTGTTTGAAAATAAGAAGTACTAAAAAATGTTTTAAAGAGAGAAATTGAGATATGTGGGATTTATGTGAGCATAGGAAAAATGAGACAAGGGAATTAGTGATCATAATTTTTATTTGGAAGTGTTGATAGTGGAAATTTTGGTGGTACTTAGACATTAAATTCCTTACAATGTAATTAGTGATTTTAGCTACCGAAAGTTTATCGAAAAATTTATTTGCAAAGAATCAATGGTGCTAGAACTCCTTGATGATGGAATGTGAAAAGTAGAGTTTAAGTGAATTAGTTTGGCCTACCAAAGTGAGAGTGTGGAGAACATTTTAAAATAACATTCGAATAAAGCATAAGTGATCTAGGTACATGTATTAATGGGTTAAGACATACTAAAATGAGGTCCTTTATGTAAAATTTGGGATAGTTCAAGATTAGAGATTTTATGTGTGTACATTTGTTATGAAACCCTTTAAGGTGCTAGGATTGGTAAAGTGGAATGGAAGATGTTAGAATTTTATGTTGCTATATTGGAAGCATAAGAAAGATTTGAGTTCAATGGTGACGAAAGTGTAGCCTTAAAATAGCGTTATAGAATCATCATGTCGACCTTAAAATAACGTTATAGAATCATCATGTCGACATAAGTTAAAGTTGTTAGGTAAGTGTTAGTGACGCATGGGAACTTAAAATACTTAATGGATCTTAGACTTAGATGATGGGATGTATGGTTTGAACTTGACATGTAAGATTTTAGAATGATTTAGTATAATTTTGGAATAAGAAAAGTCAGTTACCCTATATGGATGTGTATATATTATTTTATGTGTATGGTTCCAAATTATATTGACTAATGGAGATAAATATGCAAATTTGAGGATAGTTTAAATATTAGTAAAGATGTTATACAGAAAATATATCCACAATTATTTGAGTAATAAGGTTGGTAACTCCGAATTATGTCTTGATTTCATTCCCTACATGTGGTAGGATAGGCTAAAATTCGGGGACCGAAATTTTTTTAAGGGGAAAAGAATGTAACATCCCGTAATTTTTGTTTTTCAATAATAATGTTTTATTATAAATAAATATATTTTTATTTGTTTAAAAAGGATTATGTTCTGCTAAAAGAAAGTAAATTTTTAATTAAAATAATTATTGTTTTACTTAAAATAATTATATTGGCCTTTAATGAATTTTTGTTGTATTTTTAGAAATATTTTTTCTTTTAATATGTATAAAGATATTTATTTTGAGATTTATTTTATTATGATTTTTATCAAGAAAAATCATGATTTAAGAGTTTAACCAAAGGTTTATGAGAATGTAAATTTTTAGAAATTTTTGAAAAATTTTAAGATGAAAAACGGAATTTATATGAATTTATATAAAAGAAAATCCTATTATTAATTATTAAATAATTATTATTATTATTAAAAAATTAAAATAAAAAGGGAAGGGGGAAGGTTGGGAGATGGCATGCAAATTTCGAAAAAAAATTGATAAGATAAATAGTGAGTGAATAGTGAGAAAATAGTAACCTTCAACTTTTTCTTTAGATTTGGAGTGCCAATTGGCTTCCAATCTCAAAACTAAGGGTGTTACTGAATTCAGGACGAAGAATATTATGGTTTTGACTGATCAAATTTTCAAATCAACCGTTGAATCGTCAAAGATCTGAAGTAGAAAATCTGAGAAAAAGGTAAATTCTAAAACTCTTACTTAGAGACCTCCAATTGAAATTTTGACATCGTAGATGGATTCAGGAGTTAGTTAAACCTTAGGATATGAAAATTTTCAGCTATCTGACAACTTTTTGTTCGTCGTGAATAGTATTTTTCGGCAGGTAAATAGTGTTTTTCGGCGGTAAATAGTGACCAAGTTTCCGAAGTCATTTTTTAAGTCTTTGGACCCTCCTGACACGTTTTTGAGGTCTAATTGATCAAATTCAACTTGGAAAAGTACAATTTAGGGCTGTCCAATCAGGAGCCCTACCCTGTGAGTAGATACTTCTTTCTATGATTTACCTTGTGCTCTTCTTGAACTATAAATATATAATTGTTTCTGTTTACAATTATTTATGCTATTATAAATATCTGAAATGTGTTAAAATATTTATTTTACTTACGAATTAGCACATAGTTCAAGAAGAGTATAGTTTTCGAAACGGATTTTAGAATTCATTGAATATGTGGTTCTAAATGTATTTATTATTATTTGATAAAGTGAATATTATGTACACGATGCATTGATTTGAAAGCTATCTACTTGTGAAAATGATGTATGTCATATTATAAATGAGATTGAATGGCAAGCGTAAAGCTCATGGCGAGTTGCTTGATAATTTTACATGTATTTATATGTATTGATGAATATTGGCTAGTTGTATGGCTTGTGACAGTACCGAATAGGGGACGCCCTATTAGCCTGAGTGCACTACCGGCCCAACACCTCCTAAATTTTATAAAAGCCTAAAGTGAGGCCTTTTTAAAAGTATTGTTCAAATAGGTAATAAAAAAAATTGAGGCTTAAAGCCTTGGCTTCACTGGCTTTACCCTTGGGCTGGCCCTACCTGAGTGAACCGAGGGATGGCCGCTCCAACCGGGTGACAATGGTAATGTGAGGAGGCAGGAGGGTGATGTACTCATATTCCCTGATCACTTATTGTGACTGTGGTCGAGGTCACTATGCGTATAGCAAAAGATTTATATTTTCATTGTATTGACCAGATTGCCGAGTCAGGCAGGAGCATTAAATTGATGATTTTATCTCTAAATCATAATATTTTACTATAGCTTATATAGCTGAGCATAACAACATTTGTTTAATGATCATACCATGGTGCATATGGTTTTGGATATCTGAATATCTTTTGATTTGAGAATATTTGAAATACGGGTCCCATATGAATGTACTTTTGAACTGTATTTTCTATGTGACACATTTTAAAATATAAGTATATCCATATGTTGACCTAAGAGGTCATAAGAGGAATTATTTGCTCACTGAATTGTCAAACTCACTACACAATATTTCCACATTTTTCAGATAAAAATATCATAATCTGATTCGGTAGATAGGTGATATATTTTCTGAGTGAGTCTACGTTGCTTCCAAGACTCACGGTCTTTGAATTATACTGTGTTTGTATTCTAAAGTGCTCTGAACGCTACAGGCAGGATCCCCGTTTCTGCTGTACTTTGATGTTTATAGATTTGGTCTGTATATTGTATATACATGAGAGATCCTATATGTATATGTTCTCATGATAAATAATTGAATTATATATTTTTAAGGAAAATATCTGATTGTGGAAATAATAATTTAAAAAAAAAATAATGTTTATTTTGCGTAACATAAATTGAGGGCGTTACAAAGAGTCCATGCATTTAAGCATAAGTGACATCCTTTAAGGCGCGTTTGGTTTACATGAATAGAAAGAAATTTGAAATGAAAAAAATGAGATTCTATTATTTAGTTTAATGGAAGGAGATTCCTTCCCATAATGGATGGAATCTAAGATTTCATCGTAAATTAATACTAATTTCATATATTTTTATTAAAATAATTTAATTTAATTATTAAAGAAATTAATTTGATTATATTTTGTAAAAATTAATTTGTAGGAATTTCTTTCTAAAGAAAAAAAATTAATTAAATTATTTTATATTAAAATTAATTTAATCATTTTATTTATCTTATTTTTCTATTCTTTTAATTTATCTATTGATCAAATAATAAAATATTACATTATCTAATTTTTTTCATCGCATACCAAATAAAGTAATGGCATTATATTTTCTTTACTATTCTCTCTTCCTTTCTTCTTTATGTTCCACTAAAATTTATTCCACCCAACCAAACGGGCCTTTAACGTACATTTAGTTGAGTGGAATGAAATTTAGTGAAATAGAAGGAGGAAAGGAAGTGGGAATGAAAAAAAGAATAGAATACTCATTACTTTGTTTGGTATGCGATGGAAAGAGTTAGGTAATGTGATATTCCATTGTTTGGTTGGTAGATAAATTGAAAGAATGGAAAGATAGAATAAGTAAAATGATTAAATTACTTTTAATATAAAATAATTAAATAAATTTTTTTAATAAAAAAAATAAATTTTCTTTATAAAATAAAGACATAATATATCTATTAATTTCTGGCCTTGTGGCTAACTTTAATGATTCCTTATCTTTGTCCTAAGCAAATGTATCAGAACTTGTTTTTGTGACAAACAACGTACATTATACTTCAACAATCGAATTCTTTAATTTACATCGAAAAATGTACAAACTTTTGTCAAGAATTTTTTTCTTTGTGAAATCTTTTTTATTGAGTCTAAGATGACCAAAATTTATAATAGTTTTTTTTTGTGCTTTTTATTATAGTTTGAAGCCTTTATAACAATTTTGCACCAACTAGAGTGCTTCATCACAACATTGATTAAAAAAAAGCATAAAATGAATCCACCTATGCAAGAACAAAAGATTGCAGCGGTTCAATATTCAAAACAAAAAAATTTGGGCTAGTAGTATGGAATCTAAATTCCTTTTTATTAATAATCTATTATTATAAACAATCCTACAATTTCTGTATATGTATATAAAAACAAGATTCTAATAAATTATACTTCTCAAAGACTTATGAGCAGAAGAAGAAAATAATAAAGAATAAATTACAAAAATTCAAACTGTCAACATCTCGAAAGAAAGTTGGGTCTTGAGACCACCAAATCCATAGCTCAAAAGCTGTCTGCTTATGATCAACTAATCGCCTACCAAGAATGTAGTTTAGTACAATTTCAGGATCAACAACCAACAGCTTTTAAGAAGTTATCATATGGACTTGATGCTAGCAGTTAGACGAGGTAAGGATGATTCTAATACTCAGTTGCACACTATGTTGGAATGGGGTCAAGAATTATTTTGTGTGTCTACACTAGTATTCTCGTCAAAGGAAAAAAATGCCCACCTGCATCTTATATGGGTTAATTAGATGCTACACACAAAACTTGTGCATACAGATGATAATGTTTAAAAGCTCAAGGCATTAGTACGAAATTACAATGATGAAATATATGTTGTCCTTTGTTCAACCGCTCTTGCTGTCCTAACACTAGGCGTAGATCTTCATTTAAAACCTATATGTGAACATCAAAATACCAATGAGCAAAGGTTAACATCTGGGCAATTACGCTTTCCTACACATAGAGAGACTTAATGCTTTAATCTAGAAAAAATAATAATAGCCTACTAATTTCAATTAACTCAATCACATAAATGCACATCATGACACTTAAATCAAATTCAAAACGTGATATATTTCAATATTTTTGTATCCAGCTCAAGAGTAAACACACAAGATTTTATATCAACATCAATAACAGAAAGTGTTTTGTCCTTTTGAAGAATACAAATTTGTTTTTCTCTTTTTCTTCCCTAGCTCAAATATGTATTCAACAAACACTACTTGTTCTGCAAAATTCCAAACACTCAACATAACACATGTCACGCCCCAATTTAATGAAACGTGAATAACACAACTACAAATAACTTTACCCTTATTAATTACATATGGCTTCACAATATCACATATTCAGAAAAACATCATATGTTTATAAGTTTCTAGTATAGGTAATTACACATGCCAAAACTACACCCAACAATATTACAGTAGAAACAATGATCTTGCCTGTGGCGTTCAGAGCAAACTTTAGATTACAATGACAAATGTTTTTAAACATTCGAGCCTTTGAAGCAATATAGGTTCACCCAAAGAATATGACACCTAGCTGATCACGTAGTCGCAGGACCAATCTCGATATTTTTATCTGTAAAATGTGAAAATATTGTGTAGTGAGTTTGACAACTCAGTGAGTAGATAATATCTCTTATGACCTCTCAAATCAACATATAGATATACTCATTAGTTAAAATTTATCATATCAAAATTTACAGTTCAAAAATACATCTATATAGAACCCGCATTTTCAAGTATTTTCAGTTCAAATCAATTCAAATATTTGTATCTATATATGATACAATATGATTATAAATCAAACAGTGATATTCATTTAAAACATTTCTTATAAAAATCTTAGGAGGACCGCATATCAGAACCACCATATCAGAGTTCAACTCCTTTCGTACTTTTGTTGGTGTAAGATTTGCCTATACTTAACATCTCAGCCAAAATTTGCACTACCACCATTCAAGAAGACACTTGAAGGGATTTTAATATGGGCAATTCTCCAAACACAAAGTAAAAGAAGGCAAATCACATCTCATATGGCATCTTGCCCAATTAGGAGGCATCCCGCTCTCCATCACATATCATATCCTATGTGTTGGCCCTCACACGAGACTAATACCATCCCTGTTAGCTAAGGTATCAAGGTGTACTAGGGCTAACATCACTTGCTGTTAGCAGACAGTGTTTCTAATAGGATTCCTCCACAAAAGTATCATATGCACATATTTTATATAATTCAAAATAGAGTTTTCAGTATAATACAGAATCTCAGTTTTAATACAGATCATCTAACATAAATTACCCATTCAAGGTTTATCACATATACATGCCTTTTTCTCGAAGCAATCAAATAGATTTATAAATAATGTCACATGCATAAATATTAACTTTATTATTTAATGAGAAATACATGTGAAATCAGCTATACCATAGGTTCAGAAATTCACTTTCAAAACTATACTCTTCTTGAACTATATTTCAAATTATAAGCAATTCAAATAATTTTAATGCATTTCAAAAACATATAAAAGTCTAAATATCTCATAAACATAATTATATACATGTTTAAAGATCAAGAAGAGTATAGGGAAAGTTATAAGCAGAATCATCTACTCACAAGATAAGGGCCCCAAATTGGACAGTCCTAAAATATACTTTTTCAATCTCAATTTGATCAAATAGATCTCAAAAATGTGTTCAGAGGGTCCAAAAACCTATGAAATGGCTCTAAAATAGTGTAATTTAGCTTTTAGGAGTTTGTTCAACACTGGTCAACTGTTAGGTACTTTTCACGGTTGAAAAATACTATTTACCACTAGAAATCACTATTTACCACTGGAATTCACTATTCATCGTCACACAAAATATTGTCAGATGGCCGAAAAAATTCATATTCTAAAATTTATCTAACTTCTGAATCTATTTACGGTGTCAGATTTTTAATTTGAGGTCTCTAAGTAAATGTTTCAGAATTTATATTTTTATAAGATTTTCTACTTTCGATCTACGACTACTCAACGGTTGATTTAAAAATTGTTCAGTCAAAATCGTAGTATTTTTCGTTCTGAATTTAGTGGTAACCTTAATTTTGAGATCAGAGATCTGTAGATACTCCAGATCTAGAAAGAAGGTAAAGAATCTTAGAGAGAGAAAGAAGAAGGTTTCTCTGTTGTACCTTCTACGTCTTTGCCTCCGTTTTTATTTTACTTTATTTTATTTATTTATTATTATTTAATAATTAAATATTTAGAATTATTTTTATTTTATTTTTTATATATTCATATAAATATCGTTTTTCATACTAAAACATTCTAAAAAGTTTTAAAAATTTACATTCTTATAAAACTTAGTTGCACTTTTAAATCATAATTTTTCTTGATAAAAATTTTAATAAAACAAATCACAAAATAAATATCTTTATGCATAATAAAAGAAAGAATATTTCTAAAAGTAAAAAAAAAATTTATTAGATGCCAATATAATTATTTTAATTAAAAGTATACTTGCTTTTAGCAAAACATAATTATTTTTAAACAAATAAAAATATATTTTTTTATAGCAAAATATTATTATTTAAAAATAAAAATTACGGGATATTACATTATTTTCCCCTTAAGAAATTGCATTTTGGCCCCGAAACGTAAATTCTCATATTTTCTTTATAATTCTTTAACATATGTAGTAAATAAATATATTTTTTACGATTCTTATCTCAATTTTCAAAATCCTCTCTTTTATTCAAAATTTTATTTAATTAGAATTTTTCCTTAAATTTACGGTTATTACAATACAATACAAAGAAAATTGCATAGTCCAATGCATTCAGAGAGACAACACCAAACACCACAAAACACAAGCTACTGGGTAATGCAACAATCAATGATAAGCCATCTTGCCATCCATCTTATACAAAAGCACCAATTAACCAGGACCATAATGTGCTTCCTTAATTTAACCAGTAGCTGGCTTTTCTACTGATAAGAGAATATGGTTCTATATACTCACTTTAATGAATAATGACACAATGAATTTTCAGACCCTGTGAATGCATTCGATGAAGCAAAATAGGCATAAAAAACTTCATTTTGACATCCCATTTCAAAAGGGACAGACATCTATGGTTTATTTACATGGTTTTACAGCCAAATGTTTGTACCAACTTACATGAGCACACCCACAAAGATGAATTTACCACCAGTTTAATCAAGTGATGGAATGCATTCAATCAAATGAATTTACCCACAGAACAATATATACCCACCACAATATTTACCCACAGAACAATATATACATTCAATCAAGCAATCAAATGGAAGAAGAATGTATGCATTCAATCGCCGGTGCGCAAAGCCACAGATAGCCACAAGGGGTGCACAAAGGAAGAAGAAACCGAGAATCAAAGCTTATCGGTTTGCAAAGGAATATGGGGTGCGCGGAGGATGCTCTGCTGAATCGGTGCGTGAAGGAATATGGGGTGTGTGGAGGATGCTTTGCTGACTGATGCGCGAGGGAATATGGGGATCTGGAAGTGGTGGATGGCGTAGAGGAGTGGATGCCACGAAGGAGAAAACTGAAGTAGACGTAGTTGCTTGAAGAAGAGAGAAGCGATCCACAAATCCAGACTCAGCGACGCGAAGGAAAGCATAAAAGGGATGGGTTTGTTGAGGAAGAGAGGCATAAAGGGGTGAAGTGAAAATGGCTCCTAGAGATTGAGATCCAGAGGTGAAGTGTATAGAGGTGTGAAGGCTCCGTGAGAAAATTTGAAAGGAATAACTGATTCCAACTGGTATGTGAAGGAAAAGCTATTCCATCATTTAATGGAACAGAGCATTCCATGGAATGCTCATTCCATTAAACCAAACGCTGCAATCTTACTTTTCGTCTACCACTCCCTTTCCATTCAAGTGAACCAAATGTGCCCTTAGTGCTCATTTGGTTGAGTGGAATAAATTTTAGCGGGAATGAAAAAACAACAACAAAAACACATTATCTCGTTTGGTATGTAATGGAAAGAATTGAGGGAATATGATATTTCATTGTTTGATATGAAAATAAATTGAAGAAATGGAAAGACAATATAAGTAAAAAGACTAAATTACCTTTAAACTTTAAATTACAAAAATTCTTATTCTAATGTGAATTAAATTAAATTTTTTTTAAAAAGGAAACAAATGAATTTTTTTGTCTACTTAGGTTCATCACTTCATCTATTTTTATTGTAAAACATAATAATTTCTTATTTAATTGATTTAAAAGATCATAAAGGATTAAAATACTAAAATATATAGTCTAGTAATTATATTAAATTACTATAACATAAGTTCTTCATAACAAAGAAAAATATAAAAAATTCAAACCAAATGCAACAATGAGATAAAGGAAACACAACTTGCAAGAGCATTATGAACATAACTTGCAACATGTCTAACAAAAAAGATTATAAACTGTTTTAAAAAAACTACATCAATATGAAACAGCTCTAAAAATACCCAAAAAACTAAAGTCACACATAAAACTACTTGATATAATCACTTATGACTATTGCCTTAACATTTAGTGGGAGGGTAGGGAACATGATCAGCATTGTCTCATCATTTCTTATCATTATGGCTATCTTTGTCATCTCCTCTTTAGTGAAACCTGGAACCTTTGTTAACTCTTTTCACAATTTTTTCGCCTTCTTAGTTAAGTTTGTCTTGTGTGCAACATGACAAACTTAGGCTGCAAGCTTTGTTGTGGCTTCCTTGAATCTCTTCTCCATTAAGTCAAAACTATTTTATAGATTTTCCACAAGGGCATCACTATTGTTCTTACATCTTTTGTGCGAGGCCGAAGTTGTTTTAATACTTGGAGTCAATGGCTACTTAGAGAATACACCATTCAACTCATCATCTTGATTCGTATCCATATCCCCAATGCCATCAATCCCTTCACCAACATATGGATTCGCATCAGTATTCAAGATATCAGTCATGGTCTTAGCATGCCTCACAGAAGCCTTGTCTTTTGCCTAGACGATGCATATATTTTCGAAATGAGGAAATGGCTTAAATCTGAAAAGGGCTACTTCTTTTGTGACTGCATAAAATAAATGAAGACTGACAAGAGTATAAATTATATTAAGAAATTTTTTTTCGGAAAAATTAAAAAAAATTAACCCTCTAATGAAGCAATATAAGTCTAATCTTAAGGTACTCATCCCACACTATATTTGAAGTTGTTACAGTCTTTGTGTTTGGATTTCAACCAAATCCACTAGTGTTTGGTTCATGGACCATGTCATCCACAACTTGCCAAGTTGTCTTTAGTGTTTTTAGCCTCACTTGTATATGGGGCATTCTTTTAATTCTACACCCAAGAACTTTCTCATTTATGTATTCTTCAATGTAGTTCAAGTAGCCTGACTGAAATCTATTTCCACCATATATTTCCCATCGGTCTTCATATCTAAAAAATATTGTACAAGTATGTTATCTTGCTCATTGGTCTAAACATGCTTACTTCTTTGATTGCTACCCACGTCCTTCATGAAAGCACTACATTAAACAAACACTACACAAAATACAAAATATAAATATAAGACAGAAATAACATAGAGGACAAACATTACAAATATAGGTCACAAACATTACTTCACTTATATAAGTTCATTCGTTGCAATAAAAATATAATGTCATACTACATTAAATTAAAATATAGATTCATACAACATTGCAAATAATATATGAAGACAACAATAACATAGAGGATAAACATTTTAAACTCTTCCATGAACTCTCCTAAAATCACATTTCATTAGCTAATGCATCATACTAGTTGCTCTAAGCGTTAGATGTTCCCATAATTAATATTTGGTTGTCGTCCTCGATTTGATTCTCATTCTCACACTCATCCTCTATATCATTTATTGGATCATATCCATTGTATTTCTTACACAAATTATGTAACATACAACATGCCATGATCACACTATTATGTGTTCTCACAGGATAGAACGATGGGTGCCTAAGTATTGCCCAACGATTTTTCAACATTCTGAAACATCGTTCAATAATGTTTCTTGTTGACAAGTGTTTCATATTAAAAAACTCATGTACAATGTTCAGTTGGTGACCTTCTCTCCACTTATTCAAGTGATATCTTTGACCTCGATATGGGCAAAAAATCCCTCACAATTTATATAACCAGCATTAACAAAGTAGTAAAACCCTACATGAAACAAATATGCAAATTTAAGTAGTTAGTGAATATAGTTCAAAGATTATGTTTCATTTAAAAAAACTAAGGTCAACATACTCACCATGTGGAACTTTTAGGCAATCATTAACCCTGCTAATTGCATCACATAAAACTTTACCATTCATTACAAATCCTTTCTATCCAAGGAAGACGTAAATAAACTCTCTATCTGATGAATAAATTTCTAGTACGTTCATAGATATCACCCATTTTTTATTACGATATTTTACTTTGTGTTGCACTGACACTTTTATCAAGATGTGAGTTCCATCAAGGGCACTAAGAAAATTCTGACATCCACAAAAACTATTCAGGTCAGAAACAATAGTTCAAATATTGGAAAATAGCCTTTTAAGAAATAAAATGAATTAACCATAGATTTTATATTCATCTTGAACCATTTCCATATATTATCTGTTGAATTCTCAATAATTAGCTCTGAGATTTTAAAAAGCTCTCCATGTAACCATATCATAGTTTTCAAAACTAAGTTAAAATACCTACTAATAGTTTCCCTAAACCTCTCAAACTCATACTGTATGACTCTATTTTTAATGTGATGAGCGAGAATATGAAGAAACATTGCTACTTGCTCATCAACCAATATGTTTTTTGAAGATTTTAATCTCCCAATATTATCAAGCATGGAACAGAGACGATCAAATGTTGACCTATATATCCTAAGTTGATTATAACACATAATGTCAGTAGAGTAAACTATATTTTTAAGGTGGACCCTCTTTTGATGGAAGTCTATATTGTATCTAATGGGTTTATTCAATAATCTATGATGATGAAGGGCAATAAACATACAAATTAAAATGCGCATTTTATGCAATATGTTAGCTATATACAACCATCAATATAATACGGCAATCAGAACTTGTGCTGTTTCTTGCACCATTCCACAAGAGAGAAAATATACTTTTAAAAATATGAGAGATATAATCACAGTGTGAGGTGGAAAAAAAAGAAAGAAAGAAGAAAGAAAACTGTAATAACCCTCAACTAATAAAACCTTTGAAGGTTAAGTATAAATCATTTGAAACAAAGAAGTTGAGAACAATGTAAAATTTTAGAGCGTTTTCGACCTTTTCTTCTGACATTTCGTCACTCATATAAGAATAAATCTCTCATATAAAATCAAAATTAAGTGATTCCAATTTCTAATGAAAGATAAGACATATATCTACAACTTTGATGTTGGGCACTTTTGCTAAATCTGTGAATATGATAGTGATAAGAGGCAAACACCGAAGCGCAGTGTGGTCTGGACCTTTGATCACTATTTTATGCATAAATCCTTTATATGAACTTCAAATTAGGTGATTCAAGTGGCTAAAGCAAGCTAAGAGAAAGGGCTACAACTCTCATGTTGGACGTTTTATTCAATTCGGCCAAAAACTTGGTGTACTGTAGCCCCGAAGCACGGCCGTGCTCCAGGACACGGCCAGGCCGTGCTTCTGGCTGTTTTTTTTTCAGCTTCCCCTGCATCATTCTCGCCGCGGCGAAAATGAGTTCGCCGGCGGCGAGATTTGTCAGACATATTTTTTTTACGGTCCCCCTCCCTTTTTCCTTCATTTCTCTTTCATCTGAACCCTAATTCTCTCTCTCTAGAATTTTCTCTACCTTCTCTCTAAGATATCTCATCATCCGGACGTCCGATTTGAGCAAGCAAGGTACCGTTGGACTCGTGGGAAGAAAAGCTACAAATCCCACCGATCAATTTCGCTGGAAAGTCGCCGGATTGTCGCATGAATAGTAACCTCCAAGGTAAAATTCTGTTTAATCGCGTTTTAGGCTTCGTTTTACCGAACTTCTTTCCATAGATAATCTTAGAATTAGTTTCTATGCTAGAATATAGGATTTTTAGGTTTCGGTGTGAATAGTGTTTTTCGGTATGAAAAGTGACGTTTAGGATTTATCTAATTTTCATGTTATGTCTATGTTTTCTAGATTGTTGAACCATCACGAGGTGAAATTCTCGTTGTTGGACTCCTAGTAAGGTGAGTGGGTTTTTCATACTATAGCGCATGTTTTAGGAATTTGATTTATAACTCTTTCATATGATTTTAACTAGTTGGAATGTATGCTAAATTGTTTTACTGCTTTGAAAAAAACAATATGTTCCAACCATGTTAGAAATTGTAAATTTCAATCCTAGTTGAACCCTAGGTATGCAGGGCAAGCATCTAGACTAATAATTCTCCATTTGAGCTAGATTTATAGAAATGCGAACTTAGTCATAAAAATGAACTAAGTTAGCCATGAAATGATTTGATGCATGATAAGCATCTATGTAACGTCTACGGACGATCTATGTTTAAAAAGGGAAAGTTAATGATTATAAAGGTCTCCATGAGAATTCATGGATGAGATATATTTTAGAACGGAATTTTATGCATGAAAAGAGCTAGATGAAGAATTATAACTTTATTGAAATGTTTTACTTTAAACTCTTTGAATAGCATATTTCAAACGTTTTCTATTGGAGGGACCATTTTAGATCACTGTTAGCTAGCCGCAGGTAGTGCTAGCCCTGGTGCACCATGATCATGTTAAGGCTTCGGCCTAGGATACTATGACGGGCATATGACTGCCTAAGACACAGGGATTTAGGGTGGATTTATACGCCTACAGTGATTGCCATACCCATTGCTATGTGCTTGGGGAAATTTAGGGTGGACTTATGTCTACGCCTACAGTGATTGCCATACCCATTGCTAGGTGCTTGGGGGAATTTAGGGTGGACTTATGTCTACGCCTACAGTGATTACCCTACCCTTGCTGTGTGCTTGAGGGAGATGATAGATCTGTTAGGAAAGACCTCCAATAAACTAGTGCATTTTTCTTAAAAATTAAATGTTTCTAAACATTCTCATTCATCATTGTTATTGCATAAATAACTTCATTTCTTACTTACCATACATAATTGATTTGCTTTACGGTTATTGATTTAATCATGTTTTATCTTTTGAACATACATTTGAACTGTTTAACATTCTTTCAATAAATTATGGTTAAATGCTTAATGTTTCAATTATTAAACTCATTGCGAAACACTCGTGCTTGGTTTGCCCTGTTTCTGTTATAGTATGATTTACCCATTCACTGAGATGTGGTAATCTCACCCATCTTCTGTTTTCTCCCCACAGATAGTCAAAGAAACATTGATCCAGCTACAGCTCCATAGGAGGCTAAATATAGCATTGGTGAGCCCCAATTTGAGTAAGATTCCGTTGTACTGGTTGTATAGTTTAAGTTTATGTCTAATGTATCTCCATGAACTTACAGACAGGATCCTCGCTTCTTGTGTACTTTGATGTATAGTTTGAAAAAACAGTTTTATGTATTACAACTATGTTTGTATTATGAGGCCATGGGCCAAGTTGAATCAGGATGTTGATATATATATATATATACAATATTTTCTTATATTGGATGTGGCATATGTGGCCAGTTATATTTATTATGTACTCTGGATTGTGTGCTGAATGTTTGTGCATGCTATGTGTTAGGCTTACGGCTAGGGGGAAACCCTTATGCCGTGCTGATCATGTGTTCCATCATTTGGGACCATGACAAAAACCACTTAAAAGAATCTATGAACAATACTTTTCAAAAGAATCCATCTAAAAAATAATTGATTTAAATACCAAGCACGTGCTGTAAAAATAAAAGTGTTTTCAAACTAGAAGATTTATCATATTCCCAATGTGCCTTGGCTAAGTGACCAGTCAGTAATATGACTTGGCTAGTGACTTTTATTTTTGCATGTGAGATAGGAGATTTATTTACATGTGACTTCAGCAAAATGATCGTTGTGTTAGTGGCATTAGGTGACATTCAAGAACTCATTTCAAAGTTGGAAATATAAGCTTAAACAACTTCCTTAAACTGTTTATGGGAAAAAAATTAGAATAAAATTTTCAAACATGTTACTGTTTTCTCACAAATAAGAAGGTAGAATCTACCAATGAGTTGATAGTTTACATAGCACTTGCCTTATTTTTCAAGATTAATCCTTACACCTTGCCCTACTCCCTCTCCCCTAGTCATAGACCTCTTATGTAACAAAAAGTATACTGCTAAAGCCAGGGTTCTTTTGATCTTTCTGTCTTTGGGCTTAATCATCCAGGCAATTATATGATGGCTATTTGATTTTTGTATTGATTCCTGGTTTGAGTTTCTGGTTGTATGATTGTATCACGGCTATTGCTCTTATATGTGGTGTCTACTTTACTTTATGTTCTTAGTTCTTGAATAAGTTATTAGCAAATGATTTTCTTATATTTTGTTGTCTTGTGGTTATTATATATTTTGAGCTAGTTGAATAATTCCTTTCTCATTCTGGTTTTTATTGTTCTTTTATCTAAAATTTTGTCTAAATTAGATCCCACAGTTTTTTCCTTTTTTAGGACTTCAAAGGCAGTTTCATTATTTTGAATTCTCATTTCTCGTCTTAAAAAGCCAAAAAGTTATAAAAATTGATCTCATATTATCATATCTGTCTAATTTTTGTTTCTCTTTCATTTTTGAATTCAATTGCTTCCATTGTATCTCATTTGATCGTTTTGTGTCATATGTTATTATGGTTGCCTTTTCAGAACAGGGATGGGATGCTTGTACTACTTGACCTGATGATTGTATATTCAAATTACTTCATCTTTTGACTTCTTGTTTTTTAATCAAAGAGGAACAAGTATTACTAACTTGGCTCAAAAGCTTATTTTTGGTATTATTTCCACTTAATGCACATTTCAATTGATTGTGACAATGGCTGCCAGATCCAACTAGTAAACCCATCAGGTATCCAACCCCGAAGAACGGTTGGTAGGCTTAAAGTTTAAAAGTTTTATTTTAACCCTTTAAATTTTCAGTAAAATTTAATTTAATTCTTAAATTTTTTTAAAATATATATTTTAATGTTTCATAAACATTTTTTTTAATTCTTAGGATTAACTCTATCAAAAATATTAATGAAAAATCTTAATTTGAATGTAGGATGTATTTAATTTACTGAACTATATTAAAATAGTTGAGTTAGCTAAAAAATTTCTTATTACATCAAAAGACAATGTTTGGCTATTCCACATTTACTGGTGGGTTTTGGCTAAGTCATTTTAAATAGACTGGTTAAACAATATTGTTTTAGAGTAATATTGACTGAGTTAACTACTTCAATAGACAACTCAGCAAATGTGTGTCCAAATTTCTATTGTTATTGGTGTGTTAAACTCGTTTAGCGCTTATCAAGTAAAAAAAAAAAACTCTAAAGCCTGCTTGTTCCTTCTTGGATTTCAAGGCATTACTTGAAGATTTTAAGGAACACGCATTATACCTTTCCATTGGCTACAAAAGATTAAAGGTCTGCTCAAAGTTTGAAGGAGTAGGGCTATGTACTTTACTTGAATATTCACATTTGGATTTTGCACTCTTTTGATCTAAAACTACTTGAAATCTTGAATACACTCCAAGACGTTCCAAGACTTTCATCAAATAATTGGAACCTTGTTGAATGTGAAAGATTTTCATACCTCCATTACGTAGGATTGTTAGAACCAGAGAATATGAAAATAGAAGAAAAAAGATGTTAAGAAAGCTTTTAGGCGTGAATAGATCACTATCTTTTTAGAGATATTGCCTATATATTGGTAGGGGTCAAACAAATTTCTATCAGAATACAACACAGCTTTAGAAAAATTTTAATTTTGGTATGTCAAACGGTTGTCTAAAAGAAAGTAGTTATAGAGGTTGAAAGGATGTTATTAGAATTACAACTATTCAATTTCAAATTTTGATCATAGCAATTATAAAATATATACGTCCAAATAACTCCTTAAAACTATTTAAATATGTCTACCTATAAAAAATGGAATAGATATGTCTTATTAATTGTATATCAAACTGAAAATAAAATATTTCAGGAACTTGGCTCAAAGGCCTAAGTCCAAGTCTTTGATATATTCAACTATCTTCTTGAATAGGTCCTTTGTTGCTTTCTTTTTCTCCCTCCCTCAAATAGCACACTCCATATTCACTTCATACACCTTTAAATTACTACTACTACAACAAGAACTCTCCACTTTACTTATGTATTTTTCAATTTGTGGTTGAATTAATTGAACTTTTTTTTTAAATTAATGAAATATCAATATTCATACATAAGACAGACACTGAAATCAACAAATAAAAGACAATAATAAGATAAATAAATTTCACGACTTTTAAAGATATAAAATATAAAAAAATTACTACTATAATTAGAAAATATAGAGATAACACATATCTTAAATTTTAGTCTACCAAATATTATATCTCAACATATAAAAATATAGATATTATAATATACAAAAAAAAAATGTATCATTAGAGAGGTGACACACCTTCCAACTTTTTTTAAAATTTAAATTTTTTTAAGATTTTTCTACTCGTTGCAAACATAGTATTGTAAATCTAATCTTCTTCTATTCAGATTTGAGTTCAAAGTTGTAGATTTGAACTCAATGCTATAAATTTGAACGAAAAAAATGTAAATCTTGAAAGTTTTTAATATATTCTAAAGGAAGAAGAAAAAACTTCTTTAATGGAAGAAAAAAAAAATTCTCTTAACGAGAAAATTTTTTTTTTCTAAAAAAAGTAAATGGCAACCTCTTCCTATGTGACAAATATTTGCAAGGAGAGACAAGGTTTTTTTTTCTCCGAGGAACCACCTTTTGAAGGAATCCACTGAATATATAGATTAGATGCTATTTTTGGGCTTAACATATCTAGAGAGATTATTAAAGTTTGAGTCTAGAGTCTTCCTCAACAGAATTTAAATTTGCCATACTTAGTGGGCCAAGCCCAAGTTGTCTATTCTATAAGAAGTTTTTGTTTATTAAGTCTCGTTTAATAACAAGAATTTAAACCCTAGCAGCATAGCAGAGCTCTTCTTCCTCTCGCGGCGCACCAGAGACGTTTGCTTAGGGGGTTGCTGCCAATGGTAACTTCCTTCCTCCCCCCCTTTGCCTCTCTTTTTTTTTTCTCCTTCCAGTAGGGAAGTTCTCCTCTTCCATTTGAAAAATTTCTTTCTTCCATTAGGGAAGTCTTTTTCTTTCTTTTAGGGAGGTTTATTTTCTTTATTGAGAGAAATTTTCTCTCCTTCATAGAGATTATCCAGTACTCACCAACTCTTGAAGATCTACATGTTTTACTTCAGATCTACAACATTTCAAGATTAAAAGAATTTTCAATGCCATGAGTTATTATCTTCAAAGAAGATTGAAGGATGTGTTGTCTTTTCTTAAAAGACTCGAATTTTCTTCGCTCTGTTTCTAAAATGAGTTGTAGTTAGGTAAAATTTGTATTTTTTTTTTATGATGTTGGTAGTAATAGTTAGGAGGTGTGTTGCCTTATAATCTGAATTTTTTTTTCCTTCAGAAGTGCAGGCGGATCTGTAATTTTTATCTTATTGTGCCTTGCCAAAGGCTTCTGTAAGTTCAGGTTTATACCTGTTTTATGAATATTATGATCTTTGATCTTTCCAAAAAAAAAATAACAAGAATTTGAATGATAAAGTGAGAATCTGAATTCATTTCTCTCGTTTAGTTGGCTAAATTGATAAAAAAAAATATAAATTTTATGAAATATCGATTAACTCTTACAAAAAAATTGATATTACCTTAAAAAAAATAGAAAATGAAAAATGTAATGAAAAGAAAAATAAAAAGACTAAAATACATATCACTATTTTATTTATTTATAAAAATTTTTATAATTAAAAATATATGTATTTAAATTAAATTTTTTAATATTTTTTAATAAAATTTAATTCAAATTTTTATATTAATAATATTTTATTTTATTTATTATTTATAATATTTAAAATAGTTTTTAAAATTAAAATAATATTATTTTATTAATTTTAGTTTTTAACAATACTTTTATTTTTTTGTCAATTTTTATTCTTTCTTTTTTTTTCATGTCGTAACAAACAAAATTTTAATCACATTATTATATTATATTATATTATATTCTTAATTTTTATTTATTTTCTTTTTTAAACTTTGAACCAAACAAAACCTTAGAGAAGTTTTTTCATTTTTGTTAGAGGAGATTTAGAGCGAATCAAGATTTTGAAAGATTTACAATTTATTTTTTATATCTACAACATTTAAAGTTTGAAAGAAAAATCATGTATAAGAGTGTTAATTTTCATAAAAGATTGAGAGATATATTGTCTTCTCTTTAAAGATTTTTTTTTTTATGAAATGTCTAGCTAGTTGTAATTTGATTAAGATTGTTGTAATTTTTTTATAACGTTTAATTAAAAATAATTAAAAAATGTGTTGCCTTTTTATTTAAACTTTTAGTCTAGTATTTATAAGTACAGTTTTGATTTGTAATTTTTTTCTTATTAAATTTTGATATAAAATTTTAAACATCAAATTTTTGTGTCTATTTATTGAATGACATGATCTTTATTTGTTAAAAAAAAAAAACGATTACCATGGGATCCACTTTAACTTCCCGAATCCTTCCCCAGTTTAAGTTCTAGCGTATGATCACAAATTACCCTTGATTATTCCTTCTCTTTCAATTTCCTTTCCACTATTTGCCTCACTAGCAGCCACTCCTCCACTTTTTACAGGGCCAGTAACCTCCCATTCTGAATATTCAGAACCTTCTGCTACCTTTTCTTTCAACTTTGTAGGCCCTATTGTGCTCGTCTTTTCTCCCCTTGCTGCACCTTTTTTTTTTTTTTTTTACCATTTCCAAACCTCCCACGAACAGATTAAAAGGGTAATTTGGCCCAAAAGATGAAGATCCACCACCAATGAAGCTAGTCTGGATAGAATCCACCATAATAGCCGCCACAGACTTCGCCGGAGGAACTCCCAACCACGACCCATATCTTGGCTTCTTCTCACTGTAAACCGCCATTAATTTTTCCTTATTACACCCTCTTTGTTCATGCCCCAAACACCCAGATTTAAAAACGGAAACCTTGTAACTTTTCATACTTGAAAAGCACCCAAGTCTTAGGTAAATTTTTTCTGCGAGTACTAAATCCAGTAATTAAAGGTTTTTTCACATTAATCATAATTCTCACTGTCATAAAAGTTCTGTGTATTTTGGCCCCAATAACAGGATTTTCCACCGTCAAAACCTCTCCTCACTTCCCTCTAATAATAGTTACATTCTTAACCATAAAATTTTCTTAAGGTAAGGTTACATGCTAATATAATCTAAATATGTTTTTAAATTCAAAATAATATATTTAAATCAATTAAATGTAAAATTAAAAATAATTAAATCAACTTTCCATCATTATTATTTTTTATACAATTTTTCTTATTTTCTTTCTAATTTTGGTTTTTCTAAACTTTATCTCTCTTATTATAGATGGTATATAATTTAAAAGTTATGAACAAATTTAGAGACCAAAATCTCTTTATATAATTGTTGTAACATCAAGAATAATAATAAATAAGTTACCACTTCTATAATAATTTTTTTTTATTATTCCACCCTTAAATAATATTTATTTAATCAAAAAATATTAGACCATTAATATGAATAATAGATTTTAATTATGAGTAAATATAAAAAATATTACAGGTAAGCCGTGAATTTAGAGCCAAAAAAGAGATAAATTAAAATATGATTAGATTAGATGGTCCATCACATTCCAAGGTGCCTCCTCTAAAATCTTTTTTGGAAGTTCAACTTCTCCAAAATTAAACAGAAAAGTATTGATACGTAGCTCATGAATTTTTAACTTTAAATCTTTTGGGTCTCTCCAACCTTTTGAGATAATAGATTTAACAGCTTTTCTATTCAGGGGGTTTGTCAACTAAAATCTTTCCAACTAGTGCTTGTTTGACTATCTCTCCCTAAGTGTTGAACTACCACATCTAGCTCCTGCATTTCTCCTTCAACCATCGCTGAACGCATCTCCTCCATCCTTCTCATAGCAAGAGACTGCCTTTTGGAACCACAAAAAAGAACAAAGAAGAAAAAAAACACTAAATTTGGCTTAACAGTAACCTTTTCTATTTATTTATTTGGACAGTAACCTTCTACCTCCCATTTTGTAACATTTTGTTGGGCAGCTGATCCACAAAAAACGGATATGAATTTCAAATTTTGAGACCCAAATTAAATTTAGAGATTTTTTTAGGGAAAAATGTATTTTATCACCCTAATGTATTGATACAATTGCACTTTTTACCATTTTCTTTCAATTGAAGTAATGTCCCACCTAATCTTTTATTTAATTGCAAATTAATTCCTATTGTCAAAATTTAAGGTTAAATTTAACTTTAGTTGACATAAAATGACTAAACTACCCTCAATTTTCGTTTTCTTTTAACAAAATCAATTTCTCCTCTCTTTTTTTATCGTCGGCTGCGAGCTCCAGTTTTCCTTCCTCATTTTCTCTCTCCCTCTCTCTCTCCTTGATTCTGCATTCTCTATCTTATTCTCTTTCAATCATTTCTTTTTTTATTATTTTTAAATCATTTTTCTATCATCTTCTTTGTTATTTTTGGATAATCTTTCCATCATCAACTTCTCTCTGCTTGTCTCTGTTGTTTCATGAAAAAATAGAGCACTGAAGACTTTGACTTGTTTCGCTAGTTGAACCCAAAATGTTTTAAGTTTCAGAGTGATTAATAATTGTATTTAATTAAAATAATAAAAAAGTATGGGCTTAGCTTTCTACATGCCTCACCAAAAGTTAAGGAATATCACACTTCAATGTTGTAGTGTGCAGCCCTGCACACTGCGTGCCATGGCTTTAGGAGCCATATTTACAACCATGCGCTATGTGCCATTAACAACTATGGTAAGGGGTTATGGTAGTTCACATGAGATCTTAAGTTTAAACCTTCATGCATTCATATACCGAGGAAAAAAAGAAAACTAAACTCACCTTACTCCATCATTTTTTGGATAATATTTCCTAATGGAAACCTGACTCGTCCTTGTGAGAGGTGTCGAGAAGTCAACAATGATGATATTCGAACAGAAGCAGGTTAGTCTATGAATATAAAAAAAATGTCAACTTAAAACTATTTCACTTTTAAAGTAAATAGGCTACATTCACAGGTTGACCACAGGTTAGAAGGCAAATAATTGAAAATAAGTTCAAGTATGGAATCAGCATACAAAATTGACTAAAAACTAAATTGAAGAAAGGTTCATTTACGGGCATGCTAGAAATTCCATATTGTACTTAAGGAGCACTTCTGGCTCAACCAATTGACATTTGAGGCAAAGCAGAAGTGTTCCAAATGGGACAGGAGCTCGCAGCCGACGACGACGAAAGAAGAGAGGAGAAATTGGTTTTGTTGAAAGAAAATAGAAATTGAGGGTAGTTTGGTTATTTCACATCAACAAAAGTCAAATTTAACATTAAAATTTAATAGTAGGGATTAATTTGCAATTAAATGAAAGATTAAGTGGGACATTACTTCAATTAAAAGAAAAGAAAAAAAAAGTGTAATTACACCAATATATTTATATATATATATATATATATATATATATATATATATATATATATATATATATATATATATATTTTAAACTCGAATAAAATTTAAATCGGAGTTTAACTTTTATTTCAAAATAGGTACATCACTTCTTATTGTAAAAAATACACGACTGGGTAGTTTTTAAAAAGTGTATATTATTTTATAAAAGCATTTTTTTTAAAAAAAAAAAGTCATAATTTTTTATCTATTTTTAAATATTTTTGAATTAAATTAAAATAAAAATGTTTTATTAGGCTTGGATCAAAATTCGAGCTTAGATAATTGTATTCGGGTCGGAGTTGGGCCCAAATATAAAAGTTAATTTCGGACTAAGTGGAAACTCATTTTTTGTTATTTCTTTAAAAATAATTAACTCATCACTAGATCTAAGTTTTTAGATGGACTTTTGTCCGTTGGCAGATAAGTTTTGCCTTCTTATATAAAAGTGCTGAATATAAATACTATGAGTTTAGCATTTTTAATCTCTTTCCGATTGCTAAAGCATTCAATCTCTCCTCCCTCCTTTTCCTTTTTGGTTGGAAGAGGAAAAAGGCACTATGTGGTTGATCATACATTTTTTTTAACCTTTTATCATACAATTATTTTGTTAGTTATTTGATTGTATGAAGCATTAGAAAATCCGTTGAATAAGGGAAAGACTGAAGGCTTTTTTTTTTTTTTTTGGGGTGGGTTGCCTTGGTTTCCTTAAAATCCTGGCAGTGTCCCAAGAACTAATTGCAAATATTGCCGAGAAGAGAAATATCATGTCTTAATTTGGTATAATTCTTTCAATTTTTTGCTCTTTTTTTCTTCTTCTCTTGGAATAATTGTACATATAGTTCTCTGAAATTTTACATCATTTACCATATCTATTTGGATTTTTTTTTATTTGATTGTTGCTAAAGTATTCGTAGGGAGACCCGTGAAACTTTACTTTGTTTTGTCAAAAATTGGAAGTTCCTTCCTTAGGTTTAGTTCTTCAAAATAAGAGAGCTGCATGGCTCCTGAAAAAAAAAAATTCAATTAGAGGGTTAGACAATACTTCATCTGAGCACTGAGAAATTATTTTGCTTTGTTGAAGCCGTGGGTCTGTAATCTAGGAAGAAACGAACAAATAAAAGAAAGAAAGAAGAATGTGCACACTGAAAAAAGATAGACACAGGCTGATGAGTTGTATAAGGTATGATTGTATAAATTTACATAATATAGTCTACGTACTTTTATTATGTGTTTGGTGTATACATTAGGTTGTGTAAGCTTATCCAATCAATTTTTAATACTATGCCAGTCAATTCTTAATACAATAGTCACTGTATAATTTAATCAACTTATTAAATTATGCCTGATTATACTTGTAAAGTGATTTTTAATGAGCTATAATTAACAATACGATAATTTTACAATATTCAAATGATTCAACAATCCTTATCTTGAGTGTTAATATTAGAATAATTTATCATTTATTTAAAAAAATGATGTGACTTACTTAAAACATTGAATTAATATTAATATTTTTATTGTTAAAATTATTTTTATAGCTTTTAAAAATATAATTCATTATGTTAAGAAATTATATATTATAAAAAAGGACAAAATGCGCATGCCTTGTGATTATTAAATATGTAAATATATATTTACAATTAATTAGTCAGATTAGTAAGTTACTTAGAACATCTTTAACCGTGAAACTCACTTAAATTATTTAAATAGGTTCTACAGATGTCATATCATCAATATATAATAAAAAATATTTTTATTTTATTTTAAGCATCGTTGCTTATATAAGCAACAGTGTTTAAATTTGATCAATATGTAATTGCTTTTTGTTGCTATGTAGACTAGGTCTCACTTAAGCAACTCACAATGAGAATTAAGAAACTCCATTGGAGATGCTCTTATAATTTTAAGAGAAGAGCAAATCTTTTAAAATATATCATTCTAAAGAGGACTGAAAATCATAATTGTTTCAAGACTCCTAAGAGATTAATTTCATAACAATATTTGTGTGGATACCCTTAATTTTCACAAAATGTATACTAATATAATTTTTAATAAAAACTTATTTTTAACATGTTCAGGTATCTATTAATAAATGGTTTGATTTACTAATTTTTTGTAAATAATTTTTTTAACAAAAAAGAGATATCATACATAACTACAATGTTTTATAATTATTGTAAGTTGTTATATTTAAAATTAATTTGTACATTTTAATTTTTTTTATAATAATAGTAAAAAAAATAATGCAATTCTTATATTAAAAAAAAAAAGACGTCAATCATGACAAAAAGAGAAATCTACACTTAGATAAATATTTATAATAAAACAAAATAAAAAATTATACCAGCTCTTCTGCTGACATTTCATGGGAAAAAGAAGTCAATATGAAAAAAAAAAAAATCCAAGGTTAATGTTTCAAATTTTATAGTATCATAGTTGTCAACAAAATTTATCACAAATTAATCAATTTTTTTTCTACTTAGTTTAATTACAATTTTATTCATCCTTAATCATAGAGAATGTAAGAAAAAGCTGTATAATATAAGAATTTTTTTATTGATTAGGGGTAATTTTTTTTTATATATATATAACTACATATAAAAATATTCATTCATTATTTTTAAATTTGAAACAGTTGAAAATAAGAGTAATTTATTTTGGGCTAAAATACAACTTATCATCTCGAACTTAGATTTATTTACAACTTAATCCATATGCTTTCAAAGTTATTATCAATTCCTTAAACTTATCATTTCGGGCAATATTTTTTCTTTCGATAGTGTTTCTCTCTAAATTCTTAAGAGAAACATAGTTATAGAGCTGGACAAATTGTACAAAATGACGAGTTTGGATAGCTGATGGTTAATTAAAGCACAAGAGTTTAAGTTACGCATGAGGCTTGAGTTGAAGGCAATAAATTGCTTTTTAGCCTTAATTTTGATATAGGAATGAGAAAAGCTCCTACCTATGCTAGGATAATACTATATTACTATTATTATTATTATTATTATTATTTTGCTCCGAAATAATGTGAAGGATGGTTGTAAATCTTAATTTTGTTTTCCGGATTAAATTAGAAAAATATAGCCTGCAAGTCTTGGACTATTTTTCTTTTCGCAATTTTGAAGGCCTTTGAAGAATTAATCTTCTATTCTAGGAAGATGTATTTTTATTCATCGGATATATTATTATAATTAATAAAATAAATGAAAAAAATAAAAATCTTAGAATGTCGAAGACATAACAGAGCTGTACTTAAGGCCGCTTACAATGCTATATAATATGCTTCTCTGCAACGTAATATCTTAGCCTAAACAGAAAAATTAAAACTCATTTCTTTTTCCATTTTTGGTGAACTCAGCATTGATGATATTGAAATCTATGATGGGAAAGTTGAATTGGTCTTTAGCGAATGCAAATCGGACCATGGCAACCAGTGTCATGTTGAAACAAATCATGTCAGTCCCATGATTCTATCTGTCAGGTTATGAGGAAAGTGTTCTTTCTTAGTCCCACATTGGTTGGAACACAAACAAAGGCCAGCTTTATAAATGCAATACAGGTACAACTGACTGCCGAGCCTGGTAGCGTTGGCTTGTAACCCAAGTGGGGGTGTTAGATTGGTTGGACAAAGCCCTGGCCAGCTCGGTTGGGCTGGTGTGTGCTCCATGCTGGCCTGCCCGTTCCAAGTTGAGAGTTTGAGTCAGGTGACCTGGACGAAGGTGTAGGCCTCGTGGCTCCTGAAGAGGAGAGTAATGTGTGAGGCTGGTTTCACAGAGAAGCGACAATCTCCCTCTCCTGACAGTGCAAGGATCGCAGGCTGCTGCACTCCCAGCTCACATGGCCGAGTGAGCCTGGCTAATTGAACCAGCAATTTTTTTCTCACTTTTTTGTGAGCTTTTTTCATCTAAAAGAAAGCTTTTTCTAGAACTGGGTTTTGTATTTAGTTTCCAATTTCTTATGCTGAGGATTAATGAAGCAACTTGACCGAAAATTGTTGATTGTATTTCTGATGCAAACAGAAGACACTGATGGAATGATGGCGACTAAAGAAGTGTATTTACAAATGCTAGTGATTCTTGCTCATTGAACCACCAATCCCCATCATTATTAATGTGAAAAAACTCTTTCCATGTGTCAAAATGGAAAACGCAGAGTTCCCTATTGGCGTAAGTATGAGCATCATTCTTCTGCGAAGCATATCATCATGCACCATGTTTTTATCATTTAAGACCTCAACTATATTGACTAATCTTGGTTTCGGCCTTCAGGTTACAAGAGTATCAGGTAAAAAAGTATATAAGTATATCATGGAAAATACATTTTACAATCTCTAAAATGTACATCGGATAAAAATACATTGTTATTGCAGCCTACACACAATGTCAATCTGAGCTAAGCTTTCCTTACAAAATAGCCACCAGTTGGACTGTGCTTCTTTATTGGTCATATTATAAACTGCGTTATTACAGTTTCATTTGATGCAGGATTTAAGTCATATGACTTTGAATTTTGAATGGACTGAATGCATGGTGGCTTGGTCCTCCCACTCCAAGTTGTCCCACCAGTGTTTGTCTCCTTGGATTTCCATCAACCTATTGTACTTCGCAGAATCAGAATCAAAAGGAAGATTCTTTAGAGTCGGACACTTACGGATATAGATGTATCTTAGAGAAGGAAAAGCTAAGGATCTCCTGTGAATGCTCTTCAACTGTGGCAAATCCTTCAAGAAGAGGACCTCAAGGCTTGAGAATATCATATCTGCATTCTCTCTCTCTTTTTCATCATCATCCTCATCTTCTGGTCCCTTTATCAGTTCTCGGATTGACTTACAATAATACAACTTTAGAGATTCAAGAAGTGGAGCATACTTGAGCCATGTCAAATGAGTTAAGGAATGACACCATTGGATATGAACCCAACGAAGCTTGCCGAAATGGTACGAGTCATTAAAGGGTAAGTCTCCCACAACATTGTGATGTATGTTGACAAAATAAATGAAATCCAGATGCTTCATTTTCGACATAGCAGCCAATAATAATGGCATGCTGACTGTGGTTTCAACGAGAAGAAGTTGTCTAATGCAAAGTTGTAACTTAGTGGGTCCAAGCAGTTTCTTCAAGCCAGTACTGGTCTCTAATGCCATGGATAGTTCCTCTAGGATTGGTAAGGATTCAAGCTTCTCTAGGAACTCTTTCTCTTTCTGGAATATCCCCGAGACTGGTTGGTCTGGATAAAACCTAAACACTCTCAAGCCCTCAAGATTTGATATCACTTCCAAGGGAATGATTTCTAGAGTAAAATTAGTATCCTCCATGAGGAATATCCTCAGGTTTTTCAAATTCTTTAATTCAATGGGCAATATTTCTAGATCGCGCATTCTGGACATGTTAAGAAATTCTAAGTGAATTAATTGGCCTATCTCATTGGGGATCCTTGAAATACTCTTATTCCCTGAAAGATCCAAGACTTTCAATAGGCTCAGGGATTGAAAATTTGAAAAATCTATTCTGGTGAAAGAGTTCCTTAGAATTAGAGTAAGGAGATTTGGACAGGTTGGTACAATCCATTGATCTCCCCCAATATACATCATTGAAATCCTCTGTACAACCTGCAATTTTTGAAGATTATCACCAAACATTGATCTTCTTATTGCTGCTGCTGCTTCACCTTGTACTAGAACTTTGTTTTTGTTTTGATCTTCATCATGGACTATCCACAGTGCCATGTCTCGGATCACATCATGCATCTTAACCTTGGGATACGACCAATGTGAGTATTCAATGCTCTCCAATAAACTTGCAAGTTTTAAGCTTTCAATAACAAATTTTCCATGATTATAAGCATCATATATGCTATCATGCTCGTCGAGAAATCCTTCTCCGACCCACAAATCAAGAAGATCTTCAACTTCAATCTCAAAGTCCTCTGGGAACAAGGCACAATAAAGAAAGCAAATTTTGTGAGTTTCACTAGGCAATCTATCATAGCTGAACCTCATTGTAGATAGAACTTTCTTCTCCATATCTAAAACTTTTGAAGGGAAACTCCCGAGTTCCTTTATGGCATGATTCCACGCTTCAACACTCTTTCTACCAGCCATGGCACGTCCAACTGTAATCAGTGCGAGTGGCAATCCTTTGCATTCTGATACAACCTGCTTTGCTAGGTCTCGAATTGGTGGGTAAAGAGTTTCTTCACCTGCATTCATGCAAAACAAATCCAAGGCTTCTTCGTCTGTCAAGCATTCTACTTTGAACTTCTTTTGAGCTTTTATTCGATCGCAAACATCTTCAAACCGGGTTGTGAACAATATTTTTGACTGATTATGATCTTGTAAAAGTGGGATCCCTAGCTCTTGCAAATCAAATTGCTCCCATATATCATCCAACAACAAAATGAACTTTTTTTGTTTCATGACCTTGTATATTTCTGCAACTCTAGCATCTTCATTTCTGCTATTCCAAATACTGTCACCAATCTCTAACCTTCTCCGAATCACATCCCTTAATTTTTCAATCTGAAAATCTTTGGAAACCACTGCCCAGATAACTATACTGAAGTCATGAGCTTTGTTCACAAACTCATTGTTGATTCTCTTCAGAAGGGTGGTTTTTCCAGCTCCACCCATCCCATATAAACCTATCAAGTTGGTGTTTCCTTCTTGAATACAATCCCATACTTTCATTAGCATGGCATCCAAGCCCACTGTGGTTTCAACAGGAAATTCATCCACTGGCACATGCGGTAACTTGTAAGCAATATCAACATTGTTTGTAAATTTTTTACCTGTGGCCATTAGTTCTTCCATATTTTTGAGCATTTTAAGTATATTCTTTCCAAGCTTATAGCTTGACACACAGTTCTTTGGGCAACAAGTAACAAAACACTTACTCTGAACTTCTTGAGCACCTTCTTCCAGTATATCCCTTTTTTCCTGTTAGAGAAAGGAAATGCCTTTAGATACATAAATATATAATGATAATATAATGTAGAGATCAAATGGAATTCATCTTCTGTTTTTTTTTGTTACAATGAAAAAAAGGAATTTTGAAACCTCCAAAATAAACTAAAGTGCAGTATGAGCATTACAGAGAAACAACATAAAATATGAAGAATCTGATAGCACACCCTATCAATATCTGAAAATCAACTTCTTTACTTTTCTCGTGAACAGCGGTCCACTTGCACTTTGTTCTCTAAAGTGCAATCTGACTTTAAAGAAGTCAAATTGATGTTTTTATTAACCTTTTTTTTTCTTTTTTTTTTTGGATCACTTATCTCTATAAAACATTTTATCAAATACCTGTAATTCGTTTCAGTAAATTATTGATACTTATGATCAAGACATCCTTGTATTAGCAAATAGTAACTGTTACTAGATTTACAAGTAGGTGGGATTAATCATTTCTTAAGGAAACTCGATCTACAAAATATTTGTACACTATGCTAATAATGAACAGACACATAAGCAAATCACAAGCCCACCGAAAAGTGAATATATATGCCAAACTTACACATCTACCTAGCAATTCTCTTTCATATTACCTCTTCCATTGAGTATACTCTTTGCAGCCAACCATCCACTTGCTGTGTCCTTCGCATATGCCCCGATGCCTCAGCTTGTTCTATACTTCTTTTCACATCATGATACATATTTTGAAGCTCAGTATCCAGTTTTCTTAAAGAATCCAAATTCTCCTGCACATAAAAAATATAAGCAGCATGCTTGCTAGCCCGTCTCCACAAACAAGTGCTTGCCTCCCAAAATTTTGCTGCTGTCGATTCCATCACTCTGAAAATCAAAAATTCAAAGTGCAGACTCTAAACTGATTAAGAAAGAGAGAGACCCAGAAAGCAAATGATGAGTAATAGACCAATATTCTCCCTTTGGTCAACCAACTAACAGTCACCTCGTTAAGGTTTGCAAAATTTATAATCACGCGTCCTCTAATTTTATATATAGGCAAGAATATATAAAACTTAACTTACACTGTATCAAGTTTTAAAAAAATTATACTAATTTTTTTTTTAAATGTGCATCATTAATTTAGGCTATTTATGATTTGTTAAGAGAAAAAAAATACATAAAATATTAGTTTTATTAAGAAATTTGTGAATTGAGGGAGCCTGAGTTTTTGAAAAAAATTGAAATTAAATAGGGTATAAGTGTAAGTTTAAAATTTTTTAGGGGAGGTAAATTTAATTTATTTTAAAGATTAAATATATATGCCACATGTAATTAAATATATACAATGTTGGCATCTAAAAAGTCAAAAGAAAATAAAAAGGAAAAGAAGTTAAACATTATTTATATAACATGGTGGGTAGACTAGGGGTGTAAGCGGGTCGGGTTCGGTCGGGTTGAGGGATAATTTCAACCCGACCGAACACAGGTCGGGTTGTGTTTTACCCATCCGAAACCGACCAAGGCATAGGGAGACCCGAAACATGTCGGGTTGTTTTGGGTGGTGAAGGTTGAGTTCGGTTTATTCAAGATTTCGGGTTGGGCGGGTCGAGAAACACTCATACATACATAGAATAGGTGGTTTTTTTTTTCTGGCAAGCAAATTTCTCAGCTCAATATCCTAGATTTGATAAAAATATGCACACACAAACAAGCACGCAAAAGTCTTTTAAGGCATCATATCCACACACACATACCTTTTCAGCCAACTTTCTTAGTCTATCACTGTCAGCTTCATCCCCATCCTCAGCATCAACTCCCATTTCCTTGTCAGATCCATTGCCATCCTCATCTTCATCATCAGTTTGAAAACCATCCATATCATCATCATCTTCAGCTTCTTCCTCCTTTGCAGCTTCTGCACAGTAAGTATGATATAGACTATGAAAATTAGGCAGTCACAAATCAGATTAAATTAATATTACTGTGACAGTGACAAAGCAAGACAAATAATAGGTCAGTCTACTCTCGGTGAATGAGTGATATTATTGAAAGTTAAAACATCTTGAAACTAAAGAGAAAGACAGGAATAGAAACCTGCAACTTGATCCTTGTATGAAACTAGAAGATCAAGGGTGGCCCGAAACACCCAACCTAAAGCCTCTCCCGGCAGTTGATCAGCTGGAAGTGCCAGTAATGATGTTAAACCAAGGCAGCAAACTTTCTTGTCGTGTTCCCTGCAAATAGAATGTCAAAACTCACAAAGTGTGGCATTATAAAACCTTCAAATTTCATACAGAAAAAACTTCTACTGTTATATGGGAGCACAGTATGGCAATAAAAAGGAAGTTGGGAAGTAAAGAAGAGAGGCAACAAGAACACACCTTTTAAAATTAGCACGCACCCCACTCTTTTTAACTTGTTGCAGCATACCGAACCAAAGATTGAAGATTTCTGATGCAACACCTAAGTTTTGCAATATGCGGAGAGTCAATGCTGCATTGTAGTAAAGAGAATCTGCAATCTGCAAAATTTTGTTCTCTTAGAAGGAAATTAACTGATTGCCTTTTCTATCAGAAAAATGATCTTGAGAAGCATGGCAAACTTGTAAAAGATAAACTAAACTGACCGTTGTAGTCAATCAGATAAGGCATCAAATCAGAAAAATATTTTTTCCCATTTATTTTATGTCCAAAATGTAATATATATCAGTTATAGAACTGAAGGAAAAGCAACCTGTATGAACTGGAGGAACTAGAAGTATACCAAAGAACAACCATAAAATTTGTAACTATTTCACTTTTTATAATCTATACAATTGCATAAAAGCAGATTTGACAGACAAAAAATTGAGCTAACAAGCTCCAGAAAACAAAGGCTGGTATAAATGGATCAAAACTCAGCTAACGAACTTGTCAAACTCAAAACATAATAACCAAGGAAACAATAAAAGCCAATTTTCTGATTATTTCATTTATACAGAAATTATTGATTCTAATAACCCCTTACCACTTGCATGAGAAGACATTTCAAAGATGATTTTTCAGTCCGATGCAAACGTTCAACTGTTATTCTGAGATATGGTTCAACCCAGTGATCCACCTGCCCTCTGGCTGAGATATTCCAAAAAAAAATTTGTTATAAACAAGGCCTTTTCTATTTCTCTAGCACAAAGATAGTTAACAACCAGCAATTAGGGCTCATAACATTTAACAAGAACTTGGCCTCAGGACAGCTAAATTTCGAAATGCTATTGAGCATGGAGCACTAACCATTCAAATGCAGAGCAGAAACGCTTACCTGAAGGATGAAATGGAGAAGCTTGAACGTGAGGAACGATTAGGGCTCAGAATCCTCAGATTACCCGAAGGATGAAATGGAGAAGTTGAATGTGAGAAACGATTAGGGCTGAGATTACCTGAAGCATGAAAATGATGAAGGTAAGAAATAATTAAGGCTGAGATTAGGGCTTCGGATAGGAACAAAATACAGGGATGAAGGTAAGAAACTTACCAGTGAACTGCAATCGTCAAGGTGGAGGCCGTGCACCGTGAACTGCCATCGTGAAGCTAGACTGAAACTGAAGAAGCAAATCGCTCTGCATCGTTATCGCGTGCGGGCTACGAGTGAGAAGTGAGGAGAGAGTGAGAACTGAGAGGAGAGACTTGGGTGAAGGGAAAGGGGGAAGAGCCGAAGAAGGGGGATTAGGGATTTGGGGGAAAAAAGAGGGACTGGAGCCTGGAGGCAAGGCAAGCAGGCAACGACATCGTGGACTCGTGGTGCTTAAGGGTTATACAATCGGTCGGGTCGGTTTTCACGGGCTCCATATTGTCCAACCCGAATTGACCGAGGAAACCCGATATTTTTCTGCTTTTCAAGCCGTTGAAACCCGATAACCCGATTTTTTTAACCCATAGTTTGATTTTTTGGTCTGTTTCATTCGGGTTAAAACGGGTTATGGGTTACTTACATCCGGGTGAGTACCATTATGGTATTATATATGTTTGTTATTATAAAAATAGGCATACTCTGGAGAATTTTCAAACAATTAGAATAAAATGGGCAAGAGACAAGGAAAAACCTAGCTGTCTGCAATTCCACTTGGATTATAATACAAACCCAATATTAATTAATGGATGAAGGGTTGTGTGAGAAGTTTACGAGCTGCATCAAACTTCATGGCTGAAGCTATTGGCGGTAAGAGATGGTCTGACATTGGCTATGGAATTCAACCTCTCCCTTTCAATTACTCTTGAATCTGATGCTTAGATTATTGTCAATATGCTGGATTCTGTGCATAATACAGCTGATTTTCTGTCCAAATTAATTATGGATACTTGCAATGAACTGTGTTTCAGGCAGGATACAATACTAATATCAACCTAATATCTCAGCCTTAAGGGAAAAATTAAAGCCCCTATTTTTCCATTTTGCTGAACTCAGCATTGTTGATAATGAAATCTCTCAAGTCACAAGTAAATTAGCCAGTCGATAAGGCAAATTGGAGCATGGCAAGCAATGTAATGTTGGGATAATTTATGTAAGAAGTCCCAATTCTCGGATTATGAGGATAGTGTTCTTTCCTAGTCCCACATTGGTTGAAAAACAAACAAAGGAAAGCTTTATAAATGCAGCACAGATGCACCTGCCTGCCGAGCCAGGTAACGTTGGCTTATAACCCGAGTGGGAGCATAAGATTGGTGGAACAAGTCCCTGGCTTGCTCGGTTGGGCTTGGTGGGTGCTCCTTGCTGGCCTGCCCGTTCCAAGTTGAGAGTTGGACCATGTAACCTGGGCGAAAGCTTAAGTTCCGTGGCTCTTAAAGTGGAGAGCAATGCGTGAGGCTGGTTTCACAGAGCAGCGACAATCTCCCTCTCCTAACAGTGGAAGGATCACAGGCTACTGCACTACCTGTCCGTAACGCCTAGTGAGCCTCGGTCGTTGAACCACCAATTTTTTTCTCGCTTTTTTTCCTCTGAAAGCAAAGCTTTTTCTAGCACCAATCTTTAATCATTTTAAAGTGCAAAAACTTTCTACATTTTTCTTTAAACTGGGTTTTAAATGTTGTTGCTAATTGTTAATGAAGAAGATCTTTTTATGAGTCAAATTGGAAGATGCAGATTTGCCCCATTGGTATAACTACGAGCATCATTCTTCTGTGGAACAAAACAAGCATTTGGTGTAACAGATTTCTCAAGATCATAATAATTTTACCATTTTGTTGGGAGATACAAAACTAAGTAAATAGATAACTTGATTTGTTCAGATTAAAATGCTAGAGCATCTGGTGTTGAAAGTAATGAGGAGGGTCTAAGACCTTAAATGTAGATTCTGCGACCTGGGCAAGATCAAAATTCTGTAATTTCCGCTGTAAAACACAAGCACACACTTCTCCTATCGCACTCTTCTTTTTCTTCCCTTTTTCCTCTTTAGAGAGCCATGAAAAGTCAGCACTGACTACTGATTTTTCTAGGCATTGACAGAAGCAAAAGGTGGACAATAGCAAGAAGAAATCTGGAGAAGTTATAGAAGGTAGTCTCAGGAAAACTTGAGAAGGATAACTAAATAGCCATGAGTTCATTGTCTTTTTGTATGCGAAGAAAGTGATAAGCTCCTTATAAAGCGTGAATGTAAGTCAGTTTGGTAATAGAAGAGAATTGGCGAACCTTTGACCAAAAAAAGAAAATTCCTATAATATTTGCACACTAATGGGATTGTGATACAAAATTTCTCACTAACACACTTTAATAGAGTTTAAAAACAGTATCTTTTTACATATACTATTGCACTTCATCCATTAGTTATGTTTTTTTTTGGACAATTAAAAAAATTACATTTATATAAGATGAAGAATTCATTATGCACTAAGATCAATAAATAAAAGATAAAAGATATAAAATAAAAATTAAATATGGATCTCGTAAATCTAAAAAATTGCCCTCAAATTAGAAACCTAAAAGAAATTTGGGCCTTTTTCAAAGCCATTTTTAAAAGCAAGCCGGACTTCAATTTTTATAAATAATAATAAATAAATAAAACAGAGCTTAAACTTGTGCTGTATGTGTTAACTTGTCACAAAAGTCTGGCTCGTATTTTATAGAGTTCGGTCTATGATTGTAATCCACTTCCATTGCCGTCGTAAATAACTTTGAAAGATGGACTTAAAAAAAGAGTGGCATCTATATTGAACATTCTTATTAAATAAAGCATAATATTTTATTGTAGAACCATGGCTACACTTGTGGTCTATCTTTATGTATGATGAATAAATGAAAATAGGAAAAAGTTAATTATGCAATTGAATATCTATCCTATGATGTATTCTATATTTTATTTTATTTTGGAAAATGATGTAAGAAATTAGAACACCATTTTGAGTTGGAAGCGCATTAGATAAAGTCCTCTCCTATTTCAAGAATCGAATCATTAGCATTCTTGGAGTATGTTGTGTTCAATATTGGTATATGATGATATAGATATTTTTTTTCAATTTCCTTTGATAATTAAAGTCTGTACTAAGACTTATAATATAAAAATTATAGTATTACAAAATTTAGTTTTTTGCTTATGATAAATTTATCACTACAATTTTTACAATATAAATAAAAATTAAATTGAAAAACAACCGGTAAATAATATAAATTTATCTCATTTACAATAGATCACATGCAATCATGATTTTATTTTGAATTGATTTTTTTAAAAAAAAAAGACTTAACTTAAAGTCTAATTCAATTTAACTTATTTTATATTTGAGTTCGAACTTGATTTAAATATAAACACTCAAATCTAAATTGACAAAACTCAAAATAACCACTTTTTATTGGAATATGGGCACTCAACTATAAATGGAATACAATATAAAAGACAAAATGTTGGGCTAATAGCATAGAACTTAATAATTGTAAGAGATTTCCCCATTACCAGAGTTATGAATATTTCCCCTGCCTGGTGTATCTGCAATTCAAAAGCTGAGAATATCTCATATTCTCAGATAATGTGTGTGGCTGCTTCTTCTGTTTGGCTCTCTTCTAACCTCAATTGTGAAGCCTTCTGTATTCTCCTTTGCCATCTGGAGCCTTTGGTTTGGGAACAGCCATGTCTTTGGTTTTTTTAGTGCTGCACAGAAAGAGCCCTCCAAAGCATGATCTGCTGCTAAAATCAGAGATCACTTGGGAGCTGTATCAAACTTCATGGCTTAACTATTGGCAACAAGAGCTACACCAATAACTGTTGAATCTGATGCTCTGATTATTGTCAATATGCTGTGAAACACTTATAACAGTTCTAAGTTGTGGCAGCTGTTCCATCAAGCAAGTCAGAATAGCGTGGATCATGTGCATATAGGGAGGTCAATTATGCTGCTGGTTTTCTGTCCAAATTAGCTTTAGATACTTGAAAAGAACCATGAATTTCTACGAAAATTTGACCCTTTTTCGTATTTTATGACTGTATTGATGACATTGAAATCTATTAACTAACCAGGAAATAAGCTATTCAATAAGTGCAAATTGGAGCATGACAAGCAATGTGACGTTGAAATAATTCACCTCAGTCCCAATTGTCAGATTTTGAGAAAAGTACTCTTTCTTAGTCCCACATTGCTCTAAACATAAATAAATACAAGGTTTATAGGTACAGCACAGATGAACATTCCCACCGAGCCAGGTCGCGTTGGCTTGTAACCCGAGTGGGGGTATTAGATTGGTGGAACGAGGCCTCGGCTTGCTCGGTTGGGTTGGTGGGTGCACCATGTTGGCCTGCCCGATCCAAGTTGAGAGCTGGACCACGTGACCTGGGTGAAGGCTCAGGTCTCGTGGCTCCTAAAGCGGAGAGCAATGCGTGAGGCTGGTTTCACAGAGCAGCGAAAATCTCCTTCTCCCGACGGTGGAAGTTGAGAGCTGGACCACGTGACCTGGGTGAAGGCTCAGGTCTCGTGGCTCCTAAAGCGGAGAGCAATGCGTGAGGCTGGTTTCACAGAGCAGCGAAAATCTCCTTCTCCCGACGGTGGAAGGATAACAGGCTGCTGTACTCCCTGCCCGTATAGCCTAGTACGCCTGGCTCATTGAACCACCAATCTTTTTCTTCCTTTTTATGAGATTTTACATATTAAACCTTGTCTGTCTCCGGGTTTTTCCATGTTTTTTCAAATACTTTCTTCCATTTCTGATGCTTTTTACCTCTTAGAAAGTTTTTCAGGCACTGGGTTTTGCATGTTTCAAATTTTAAAAGTTGAAGATTAATCAAGCAATTTGAATGAAGATGCTTGCTTGTGTTTCTGAAACAAATTCAAGAACACGTTGTCATGGAATGATGGTGTGGTGATTAAAGAAGTCCAATATCTTGCTGCTGATGATAATTTTAGTCATTTTCTTCAAAATTTAAAGGCTTTTGATGATTACTTTTGCCATTTTCTTATGTGCTGCAGGAAGATTTATGTATTATCCTTTACGACTATCGTGATTAATATAAGAAAGGGTTAGAAAACTAAGAGAACTCGTGGGAACTTAGCTAAGGTGGCACATACAAGGACAAGAAGAGCTAAGCTTCAAGCAGCTTTATTCCAGTAAGATGCTTCTCTGCAACCTGATAAAAACTCGTAACTGTCAGAGAATGCGTGACTGTTTCTTCCGTTTGGAACTCTCTCCATTGTCTTTTACAATGTGACTTTTTGTTTGCGCGCGGCTCTGTTCTAAATTCATTTCTGAAGCTCTGTCATGGCTGAACTATATTGGTAGTGAGACGTGAGGAAATTGGTTATTGACCTTTTGTCAATATGCTGAGAAGCTATTGTAACTGTTCTAAGTACTAACAGCTGCTCCCTCAAGCAATTTAGTCTGAATTGTGAACATCATATGCATAAAGAGAGCCCAACTAAAGATACTTTTAATTAACACTGTTCTGTTCCTACCAAATTTGACCTTTCTTTATTGGATGACTAAATGGGGCTGTTGGGTTCAGAGAATTTGCCAAATTTCTTAATACAGCCTTCCTTTTCTACCCAAAAAAAACAGAAGAAATATTATTATAAATTTATAATAATACCAAGTATAATAAAAGAACTAGCTTTGTGTAACTTAGGTTAAGGTTAGGTAGATTTGTCCGAGTTGATTGTTCCGCGGTGACAGGCATAATGGACAAGCTTACAAGTTCTGTCAGAGCATCTGATCGCAGCACTGCAAAAATGGAGGAAAGTGCAGCAGATGTAGCAGATTGGTAAGTACCTTGAACTGAGTATAATTTCTCAAACCCCTTGAAACGATACCTCTTCGTTTCAAAGGAAAAGGTCTGAACATTTCTAAAATGGGGAAAAGTGTAGCAGATTGGTATGAACTAGATTCCTACGTGATGAAATTGAGCGAGTGTCAAGTGCAGTTTTCTTGTCAAATGTTCAAACTTTAAAGGGGTAGATGACTTATACATGGACACTTCGAATTTGATCTTCTTGCCGTGTTTGTGTTTGTGTTCGTGATGAACTCTTTTTCTGTTTGTAAGGATCTCGCAGACTGCTCAGGGATGAGGATGAATTTCTGTGGGGTACGTGGGGATTTGTAATATTAAAATTACTATAATATATATATATATATATATATATATATATATATATATATATATGAAAATGGGGCTGGAGAGATAGAAGAGTGGTGAGGTAAGAGAGCAGGAAGACTTCCTCGCATTGTCATGCTTTCTTTTTGAATCAGATACATCATGAGTTTAGAAATTTATTTTCAAATACTATACTCTTTTTGAATCATATTTCAAATTATAAGTAGTTTAAAATCATTTTTATGTATTTCAGAAACATATCAAACTGTAAATATCTCATAAACATAATCATATACATGCTTAAATATATAAAAAAAAAAAAAGGGCAAGCCATAGGAAGAATTATCGACTCACAGGGTAGGGCTCCTGATTGGACAGTCTTAAATTGTACTTTTTCAAGTTGAATTTGACCAAACGTGTCCGGAAGGTCCAAAAAAACTTAGGAAATGACCTCAGAATCTTGGTCAATGCTCAAAACTATTCACCGTCGGAATCATTATTCATCACTGGAAATTACTATTCACCGTCACTATTTACGCGCGAAATCACTATTCACCGTCACATAAAAAATTACCAAATGACCGAAAGAAATACATATCCTAATGTTTATCTAACTTTTGAATCCATCTACAGTGTCAGATTTCTAATTTGAAGTCTCTAAGTAAGAGTTTTAGAATTTATCTTTTTTTGAGATTTTCTACTTCAGATCTACAGCGATTGAACAGTGAATTTGAAAAACTGATCAGTCAAAACTGAAGTATTCTTCGTCCTGAATCCAGTAGCACCTTCAGTTTTGAGATCAAAAGTCAATAAACACTCCAAATTTAAAGAAAAAGTTGAAGGTAACTATTTAACTATTCACTTACTATTTATCTTCTCTTTTTTTTTTTAAATGTGCCGTCTCCAGTTGTGTATCTCCCCCTTCCCTTTTTATTTTTCTTTTTATAATATTAATTATTATTATTTAATAATTAAATATTTAGATTTATTTTTATTTTATTTCATATATATTCATATAAATACCGTTTTTCATCCTAAAACATCTCAAAATTTTTTAAAAATTTACATTCTCGTCAATCTTTAGTTAAACTCTTAAGTCATGATTTTTTTTTTATAAAAATCATAATAAAACAAATCTCAAATTATACATATTAAAAGAAAGAATATTTCTAAAAATACAACAAAAATTTTTTAGGGACCAAGATAATTATTTCAAACAAAATAATAATTATTTTAATTAAAAATAAATTTACTTTTAACAGAACATAATTATTTATAAAAATAAAAATTATGAGATGTTACATGGTAGTTAATGAGGAAGGTTTAAGGGCCTTGAATATAGATCCTGAAAGTTGGGTATGATTAAAGTGCTGCAAATCACCCTAGTTTTTCTTCAAAAATACACATACCTTCTCTTTGTTTATTTTTTTCAAAGGGATTTATTTTCGTGACTGAGAGATAAATAAAATTTTAAATTAATTTCACACATTACTTTTTTCAATTAATACCTCAAATAAAAATATTTATAATATCACTCCTAAGTTAAGCTATGATCTAAAATTTAACCTAAAACTTAACTTATTGCTGATATTGTAGTTATATTTATCTTAATTAGCATATAAATTAAAACTTATATAGCACTTAGGTAAACTTTCTAGTTTCCTAATTAAATTGACCTTATTTGAGAATTATGTTTATGAGTGTTAACTGTCAAGTCAATATTGAGTAAGTATCAATTTGTATGTCAAGTCAAATAAATATAACAAAAAATTGAAATTTTAGCTGTGAGTTTAATTTGACATTAAAGTTTAGATAGTGGCTTAATTGAAGGTTCATATTATAAACATTTTTAAAAATTAAATTAAAAGTTCACCTATACGTTAAAATGCAACATAAGATTTTTTTTTTCTTTATACGTAAGACTCATGATTGTGTGAACTTAATTTTTCTCTCACTACTTGTTGTTGCAGCTCTCAGGCAAGGCTACCAACTTGGTTCAAGAAGTAATTATAACAACTTACGAGAAAGCAGAAGAATGTTTGAATACAAACTACTACGGTGTGAAGAGAATAACTGAAGCCCTCCTACCTCTGCTACAACTATCCCACGCAAAAGCTAGGATAGTAAATATTTCATCTCTCGGGTGAATTAAAGGTAAACAAAAAAGAAAAAAGGAAAAAGAAAAAGATCCAGCACCTAAGATGATCAATTTAAAGTAGATCTATAAAATTTTCCTCTCTTATTATTCATTAGTGTTCGAAACTACCCTCTTGATTAGCTCTATTAAACTCATTGTTCTTTGCAGGAGATAAATTACATTTTATAAAAAGTTAATTGTTATTTTTATTCTTGAAGGATACATTTATTTTTAATTTAGTCTTTTTAAGTTTTACTTTCTCAATTTAGCTTTTTAAAAACTATTTTCTCTTCAAAAAATTTCTAATTATGTTAGCTCTGTTAACAGAAAAGTTTAATAGATTTATTTTATTGATCAAACTAAAAAATTACTTAAACTATGTTTCTACCTCAACTATGTAAGTTTTTCATTTGATTATGCAAGAAAATTTGTTTAATATTTGCTAATGGGGTGAATGTGAAAATATTTCTGAAGGTAAAGTAATCTTTGGAGGATTAATTAAATTTGAGAAAATAAAACTTTAAAAAATTAAATTGAGAATGTGATTATTTTTCAAGGATCAAAGCAATTATTTACTCTTTTATACACAGACTTCTCTTGCTATGAAAGATAGATTGGTCCCTTTTATCTGAACTGTTATTGTACCTGTTGGTAAACAAAACATATTTATCTAATAGCTTCTAAATTTTGGTTTCATCTTCTATCCTTCAGTTTATTGTCTTCAAGTCACTCTCCGATTGATCTTTAGGGCGCATTCCCGACAACATTTTAGTATATTTATGATTTTACTCCTAAAGTGCTCCTAATTAGAGAAGTGAATATATGTTTATAGAAAGAGATGTTTCCTCTTATCAATTGGGCTAATCCCTTTGGGTTATCCTTTTATGCTTTTCTTTATTGTGGTATTTGTTATACAGAGATTTTAGTCTCCTAAAAACTTGAAAACCTATTTAATCATAGTGAATAAGACAACTTTAAAACTTATATGATATTTAATCATAATGAATAAGAAAACTTTAAAAATTTTATGTTCTATATAATTTAAATGATGTCGATATATATATATATATAATGCTCATAACATGTGAAAGTATTTCAATCTTCTTTGACTTTAGACAACCAGTAATAATAAAATATCAAATCTAAAATTTATATTCAGAAATCCAAATATGATTTCCAATAACCAATAAAAATTATATGATTTAAAACTTAATACTAATTCTAATTTAGCCATTTACAAATTGATGAAAAGTTTAACAATCGATGCTTGTCATGCATACTTAAGGGCTCTAAATGATATTTAAAAAATATAATATTATCTAACTAAATTCAATACTAAATCTAGAAAAGTAAAATAATTTTAATAATTAATTCCAAAGATTTTAAAATAGTCCAATTAACATATGATATATCAAATGCAATATAGAAATAAAATAAAAATTATTATAGTATATATTATCTACTCACAAAGAAGTTGTTCAACTCTCTAACATACTTTTTCAAATACATTCATCCAAAAAGGACCACAAAAATGCATTTAGGAGACTAGATAATTTAAAAAATGACTCTAAAATTACAAAAATAAAACTCTAGTGGGTCAATCAATGAAATTTAACAAAGTATAATACTATTTATGCCGGAGTTACTATTCACTAAAATTACTGTTCTTCAGAGACAAATTTGGTAGGAACACATAATTCATTACAAGTATCTGCAGCTAATTTGGATTGAAAATAATTGATAACTACATTACTAGCCTTTGTGCACATAATGTGCACTATTCAAACTTGATGGATAAGCTACCACCCATAAAGCATGGAAAGAGAAGGGTCACAAGACATAACACTTATACAAAATATTAATTTCTATATATGAATTTAAGTGTCACATTACATCTAATATGAACATTAGACACAAATGAGATTTCATTCGAGAGTGCTAGCAACTCTCAAAATCCCAAGTCTCTTTTTGTCTCTCTATTATTTGCGGTCCTCCTCATATCACTTTCAAATTCAATTTGGTAATTGTCTGTTAGAGATAGTTTATAAAAATACATGTGAAAAGGCTTATAGATTTATAAAATAACTAACATGTAAAAAAGTATGTAAATTCATAAAATAACCGACTTATAAAAAGGCGCATATATTGATAAAATAATCACTTAAAGTAGCTATTGAATTAAGAGTTTTGTAGAAATAGTTGCAATAAAAGTGACTATTATATAATAGCTTGACAAGTTATATTGGTTGAGGATCAAAACACGTGATGGTTTAACAAGTTGTGTTAGTTAAGGGTCAATACACATTATGATTTAAAAAGTTGTGTTATATGATGATTTTACAAATTGTGTTAGTTAGTTATTAGTAAAGGGCATATTAGTTTAGAAATATTATTATAGAAATATTTTGAACTAAGATCAAAAAGATGCTTGATAATAATATCTTCTTACTCCCAATTGTCAGATTATGAGAAAAGTGCCCTTTCTTAGTCCCACATTGCTCTAAACAAAAATAAAAACACGGTTTATAGGTACAGCAAAGGTTCACATGGTCGCCGAGCCAGTTAGCATTGGCTTGTAACCCAAGTGGGGGCATTAGATTGGTGGAACGAGGCCCTGGCTTGCTCGGTTGGGCTGCATGGGTGCACCATGCTGGCCTGCCCGTTCCAAGTTGGGAGCTGGACCATGTGACCTGGGCGAAGGCTCAAGTCTCGTGGCCCCTGAAGTGGAGAGAAATGCGTGAGGCTGGTTTCACAGAGCAGCGAAGATCTCCCGCTCCCGACAGTGGAAGGATCACAGGCTGCTGTACTCCCTGCCCGTATACCTAGTAAGCCTGGCTCATTGAACCACCAATCTTTTTCTACCTTTATGAGCATTTTACATCTTAAACCTTTTCTGGCGCTGGGTTTTTTCATGTTTTCGAAATAATTTCTTCCATTTCTGATGCTTTTTACCTCAAATTTTTTCAGCCACTGGGTTTTGCATGTTTCAAATTTTAAATGGTGAAGATTAACCAAGCAATTTGAGTGAAGATGCTTGCTGGTGTTTCTGAAGCAAATACAAGAACACATTGTCATGGAATGATGGTGGGGTGATTAAAGTCATCTTGATGGTGATGATAATAATTTTGGCCATTTTCTTATGTGCTCCAGGAAGATTTATGTATTATCCTTTACTACTATCATGATTAAGATAAGAAAGGGTTAGAAAATTTAGAAAACTCGGGGTGAACTTAGTTAAGGAGGCCCATACAAGGAAAAGAAGAGCTATGCTTCAAGCAGCTTTAATCCAGTAAGATGCTCCTCTGCAACCTGATAAAAATTCGTAACTTTCGGAGAATGCGTGGCTGCTTCTTCCTTTTGGAACTCTCTTCATTGTCCTTTACAATGTGACTTTTTGCTTGCGGCTCTGTTCTTAACTCACTTCTGAAGCTTTCTGTCATGGTTGAACTATATTGATAGTAAGACGTGCGGAAATTGGCTATTGACCTTTCGTCAATATGCTGAGAAGCTATTGTAACTGGTCTAAGTACTAACAGCTACTCCATCAAGCAATTAAGTCTGAATTGTGAACATCATGTGCATATAGAGAGGCCAATCATGCAGCTAATTTTCTGTCCAAATCAGCTAAAGGTACTCTTAATTAACTCTGTTCTGTTCATATCAAAATTGACTTCTCTTTATTGGATGACTATATGGGGCTATTGGGTTCTGAGAATTTGCCAATTTTTTAATACAGTTTTCCTTTTCCACCTAAAAAATTATATTATAAATTTATAATAATACTAACTATAATCAGAATTTTTGTTAAATTTTACAGTTATTATAACAAGAAATCAATTACAAAAAAAAATTCAAAAATCACAAAAAAAAAATCACAAAAAAAGAAAAAAGAGAAAGAAAAATTTGAACTTCTTTCTCTGCTTCCCATAAGGCTCCCTTGCCTTTGATGGGTCTTTCCTTTCTTTTTTTCTTTGTGTTTATTGGGTGATGCTGCTTCATTTGTTTTTTCTAAAACTAAATAGACGCACATACTTTTTTCCTTTTATTAAAGCTGCAAAATGTTTTTTCTTTTGTTTTTAAATAAATGTTGTTTTTAATTACTAAAAGGCCATTAATGAAAATTGTTTTTTAAATATGTTATCCGCCTTTTGTTTGTTTTCATAACCAAAATAGCTTTAGATAGTTTTGGTTTTTATGTTTTTAAAACAATTTTTTAAAAATAAATTTTTAAAAGAAGTAAGAAAATTTTTAACAAACAAGTTTTTTATTTTTTATTTAAAAAAGAAAAAAGTTTTTTAAAATTGCTATAAATAGACCCTTTATTTTTGTTTAATGGGCATGGATGGAATTTTGCAAAAGAAATTATTCATGCTTATTGAGACACGGGTACTTTTATTATTACTGCGTTTGAGGAACAAGATTGCTTCATGAATTCTCATAAAAGCAATGAAATACATTTATATTTTTGAACGTTGATATGAAAAAAAGTCGTCAGATGATTTACATATAATTATTTATTTGTTTTGTTTCAAAAGATCTCGTCATTTATGAACAGTTAAAAATATATAGTTTCGTTAACTTATATATGTTCATGAAAAGAAAAAAGGTTTATTTATTCTTAACTGGATCTAATTTTTTATAATGATATTCTCTGTTTGTTTTTTTTTTTTGGAAGCATTAAACTCTATATACATAAAGTATGTCTTCTAGGAGTGGTCTTGAAGAAGAAGTGAGATGGCCTGGTCTACTGCTAAAAAAGGATTTTTAAAGTCTAGGTTCATCTTTTATTCTCTTTTAATTATTGAAAGCATGAAGCTTAAATACAATGATATGTCGGTATTATTTAATTAGAATTAGATAAATTTAACTGTGTTAAGTCATGACATTTATGGTTATTAAATTAATAATTATCGTGTAAAATTATAATTTTCATTAGAGTTTATGATAATCATAGCATATACAATCTACATAAAGTCATGATGGACTAATACTATGTTAGTTATCTACATGTTAATATGATTTATGTGCATAGTTTCAGCGTTAAATTTATTTTTCAAATGAATTTATTTGTGGAGCTAAGTAGGAAATATGCACATAAATATATAGATGAATAATCTTCTCAAGATTATGAATTGGATTACTTTTAGAATAGTTCAAAATATATAGTATGATAATTTTCAGATAGAATATTATAAAAAAATTATAAAGTACTCGTGAATTTTCTCTGGCTTATATCAATACATACATAAGGACAAAAAATTCATAGTAAATCTGAATTGTTGATTATTATGTAAGTTTGTGATATTTCAAGTTGTCACTAAACTTAATTAGTTAGTAAAAGTATATGACATGAAAATTAATAGTGTCATGACATATTAGGAATTATTGAACATGTTTCTTACAATATTGTGTGTTAATGGCACAAATTGAAATTATATGATGCAAGGACATATTAGTAAAATATTTTGTTCTTAAATTTCATGTTGTTAAAAGTATGCCATATATTGTTTGTGAATTTATTATTGCAAATCTGTTTCAAATATGGTGGAAGTGAAAACTATTTTGAATAGTTAACTAAATAGAAAAGTTATTGATTTATTTGTCTTATGGGATAAGCATAAGAACTATAATTAATAGGGTGGGATATTTCTATGCATAATGAATATTTGTTAAAAAATTTGATTAGTGTAATATTTTGTAATTTTTATTTTTAAATAATAATATTTTACGATAAAAAATATACTTTTATTGTAAATGATTATGTTCTGCTAAAAAAAAGTATACTTTTAATTAAAGTAATTATTATTTTGCTTCCAATAATTATATTACCTTTTAATAAATTTTTGTTTCATTTTTAAAAATATGATTTCTTTTATTATGTATAAAAATATTTATTTTGTGATTTATTTTATTAATATTTTTATCAAGAAAAATTATGATTTAAGAGTTCGACTAAATTTTTATTAGAATGTAAATTTTTAGAAAATTTTGGGATATTTTAAGATGAAAAATAGTATTTATATGAATATATATGAAATAAAATAAAAATAAATTTAAATATTTAATTATTAAATAATAATTATTATTATTAAAAAAAGGGATAACGGGGAAGAGATAAACGAAAAACCAAATTGGAGAGGGAATGAATAGTGAGTAAATAGTAATATTCAATTTTCTCTTTAGATATGGAGTGCCTATTGGCTTCTGATCTCAAAACTGAAGGTGCTATTGGATTCATGACGAAAAATACTATGATTTTGACTGATCAATTTTTCAAATCAGCCGTGAATCGCCATAGATCTGAAGTAAAAAATCTTAAAAAAAGGTAAATTTTGAAACTTTTACTTAGAGACTTTCAATTGAAATTCTGATACCGTAGATGGATTCAGGAGTTAGATAAATTTTAGGATATGAATATTTTTAACCATTTGATTGCTTTTTGTTCGTCGTAAATAGTGATTGATGAGTGAGTTTTATAACCATGAATTAAATACTTTCATCTTAATTGTTTATCATATTTAAGCATTTATTTTTTGTATTTCTCTCTAGTTTTATGCATCTTCTACAGATGGAGAATAAAATAGAAAATTGACTCAATTGGAGGAATCAAAGTTAAATTGTAGATCTTTGGAAATGATGTCTATAAACCAAGTGGTTAAGATAAATTCATTATGGATAGCTAAGTAAAGAGTATTATCTTTTTGACTCATGAGATGCATCCTAATGGATATGTACATCAATCCAATCTTGATTTATCACTATATTTTCAAAAGAACTTAAATATAAAGATTCAAGAACCTCCAATGTTGAAAATCTGTTTGCTGTTTGTTTTTCTGCTCGACCTTACTCCAATATTTTAATAATAAATCATAAATTACATATCTAATATATATGAAATTTGGTACGTAAATAGCTGACACAATTTTATACAACTTTTATCTTTACATGATCAGTAAATTCAGACACTAAGAGGGAGAAAATTGGGTTAGAATAAAATCTACTTGCTGGTACAGTTCAGTCCAACCTTGCTGCAGTCTTTGGGCCGTATCTCATAAAATATGTAGTCAATGTATACGAAATTTGGCAGGTAGATAGTTGACACAATTTTCTACAACGTTTCTTTTCACATGGGCAGCAAATTCGGTGGCTATCAAAGAGAAATATCATGATTACTTTCAGTGGACTTAGTGCAATCCAACCTGTCAACTTTAGTGCAACTTGTTTTGTCACTTACCCCACTAGTTGTATCTATAAATTGAGGGATCTTGTGAGCTAAGAGGAGGTCAAAAATTAGCTGAAGAGAGTGTAGTTTTGAGACCATAAATTTCAGTTTTTAGTATTATAATACTCTTATTTTTTTAGATACTTTGTTATCCTTTCATAATATCATCATGCTTGTTCATCTTCATTTTTGCTTTCTTACCTTGAATATGGAGAACTAATATCCTTATGCTAAGGTAAAGGGTGAAACTCTTGGTATGAGAATAATAATAATTTAACTCTTAATCTTAATGCTTATCTTTGATATTGTATTTACATTCTTATTTCTTTTCTCATGTTATTTCTTAATGGCTGGTTTTATCAGACCGCCGATTTCTTGTTATTTTTACTTGGCTGGTTTTACCAAACCGCCTATTTCTTGTTATATTATGTTATTGTGTTTATTTTCTATCTTCTTATCTCTTATCTTATTGGTTGGTTCTATCAGACCGCCTATCTCTTATTATGTTTATGGTTGGCCTCGCCACCTATCTCTTGTTATGTTTATTCTTCGTACTTCTTTTCATTCTAATATTGTAAGATGTGAACCTTGATACATTGTAGACAATTTTTGGCACAATAAATTCTTGAATCAATCTTGACTTATTGTAGACAATATAATAATTGGCACAATGTATACTTGAATCCATTTTACAAGCAAGTATTAATGGTGTGAAAAGAGGTAAATATAATTCATGTATAAACAAAAGTGAGCTCAAAATAATACATTTTTCGATTGAAACATTATTCATGTGAGGATTCCAATTGAGTGATAAGAGTTAAATTTATCATTACTCGTACCAGGAGTGGATCCCCTAACCTTAGCATTCATTTTACCTTGAATATATTTCAATTTAATTTGAACAATCAATTCCCTGCACACTTGATTTAATATTCTCCTCACAAAACAAATATTTTGACAACTAGGTTAGAGTTATTTACTTGAATTCAAATTAGAGTTTTCTATCAATTGGTAATCTTCGTGGGATCGACCTTGCATACCATTAAATCTGTACTGCAACAGATTTGTGTGCTTGCGAGTTTAATTAAAACAACAACAGTGATTTCCGGCGGTGAATAGTGACCAAGTTTTCGAAGTTGTATTCTTGAGTTTTGGATCCTCTAGATACGTTTTCGAAATCTATTTGATCAAATTGAGATTTGAAAAGTACATTTTAGGGCTATCCAATCTGGAACCCTTACCTTGTGAGTAGATGATTCTTTCTATAACTTGCCTTTACTCTTCTTGAACTTTAAATTGATAAATGAGTATGCTTACAAGTTATTTATACTTTTATATGTTCCTAAAATGGTTTAGAATATCTGAAACGATTGCAATATGATATCTAGTTCAAGAAGAGTATGACTTTTGAAATGAATTTTGAAACACATTGAACATGTGATTTTTAAATGTATTTCTCATTATATGGCAAAGAAAATATGTTATACATGTGATATTGATTTATACAGTGATATGTTTGCCTCAAATATGGGCATGTATACGTGATTCCCCTGATTGAGAAATTTTGACAGAGGAATATACTGAGACTGAAAGTCTGTATTATATTGAGAATTTTATACTGGATTATATGACATATGACATTTTTTATGGAGGAATCCTATTGAAAACACTGTCTGCTAATAGTAGGTGATGTTAGCGCTGGTACACCTTGATTGCATCACCTAGCAGGGGGTGGTGCTAGCCTCGTGTGAGCGCCAACACACGGGAGATGATATGTGATGGAGAGTGGAATGCCTCCTATATGGGCGAGATGCTAGTTATATGAGATGTGATTTGCCTTCCCTTGCTGTGTGCTTGGGAAATACCCATATAGAGTCCCTTCGCTTGTCCTCTTGAATGGTAGTAGGGCAAACCTCAGCGAATGTTGAGTTTAGGCAAATCCTATACCACCAAAGTACGGAAGGGGTTAAATTCTGATATGGTAGTTCTGATATGGTATCCTCCAAATGCTTTCATAAAAATTATGTTGATACATAACATAATTTTATTACCGTTCTTACAACATTACTTATGAATTGAATATGCATATGAATTTGAACAGAGTTTATTTAAAATGCAGGTCCCATATGAATGTACCTCCGAATTGTGATTTTCAATGTGACAAGTTTTAAAATAAAGAGTACATTCATATGTTGACCTAAGAGGTCATAGGAGGTGTTATCTGCTCACTAAGTTGTAAAACTCACTACACGTGGTTGACATATTTTTTAGATAAAGACCCAAAGTTTGGTTTTGCGGCTTCTTGATCGACTAGGTGTCGTACTTCCGTGGTGAGCCTAAATTTTTTTTGGGCTCTCAGTGTTTAAATTATAATATAAATGTACTCTAGAGTTGCTCTGAACGTCACAGGCAGGATCTTTATTTCTGCTGTAAAACTGAAAAGTGTAGACACGGCATGTATAATTTGTTATGTTGAGATTTGCCAACGTATGATATTATCCTGTTATGACATAATATGAAGTTGATTGTAAATAAATAAAGATAAAGTTATCGGCTAGTAGTGTTATTCGCGTTCCTAAAGTAGGGGCGTGATAAGTTGGTATCAGACCATTAGGTTTCCCTGTGGCTATCAGAGCAAAGGATTCTTTAGTAAGACCTTTAGTATCGATATGAGTCAGACATATTTATACTTCAGGTGCTGTTGAAGGATTATATAGAATTTCAAATTCCTTTTTATTCCAAGTTGCTAAAGTTTCTAGTATAAGATGGATTGAATATTATGACATCTTAAGAGGTATCTATGGATACATTACAATTTGAAAGTGAAAGGGATATGCGTCCTAAAGAATTTAAAGAATTGAGACAGATACCAAATATGATGGTTTCTGAATGTGATATCCGTTGTACCCGGTTGTCTACATATGGTAGACTTTGATGTGATATTGAGAATGGATTAGTTGACATTATGTCATGGCATTTTGAAATGTCACTTTAAGGTGATTAAATTCAATATTCTTGAAGAATTTTCTTTCTTGGTACAAGGAGATCGTAGTGAGATACCCAGTAATCTAATCTCTGCTTTAACATCCCATAGTGATTATAAAAAAGTGTCAAGAGTATTTGGAAATGTTGAGAGATGTTGATATAAAGTATATCCGTGTAAATCAAGTTTCAGTGGTTAGAGAATTTTCTAATGTATTTTCTGAGGAATTTCCAAGATTACCCCGAAACGATAAATATAATTTGGTATTAGTTTACTTCCTAGAACTTAACTAGTGTCTATATTTCCATATAAAATGGCACCTATTGAACTTAAGGAACTGAAAAAAAAAATTAGTTATAAGACGTGTAAGACAAAGGATTCAAATGCCCTAGTACTTTTTCTTAGAGTAATCCAGTTCTATTTGTAAAAAAAGAAAGCTGGATCGTTGCGATTATACATAGATTATAGACAGTTGAATAAGGTGACAGTGTGAAATAAATACTCATTACCTCAAATAAATGATTTGTTTGACCAGCTACAGGGTGCTCAATGTTTTTTTTAAAAAAATTGAATTGATTTGAGATTTAGATATCATCAATTAAGGATAAGAGAAGAGGATATTGCAAAAATTACTTTCAAGATTCGCCATGGACACTATGAGTTTTTAGTGATGTCATTTGATTTGACAAATACCCCAGCTACATTCATAGATTTAATGAATAAGTAATTAAGTCATCCCTGAATCAAGTTGTTATTATATTTATTAATGATATACTAGAATATTTCAAGAGTTCAAAGGATCATAAGTAATATTTAAAGATAATTTTACAAACTCCAAAGGAGTATAAATTATATACTAAGTTCTCAAAATATGAATTCTGACTTAGTAGTGTTACTTCCTTAAAGTATGTGGCTAGTAAGATAGTATCCAAATTAATCCTGAGAAAGTAAAAGTGGTACAACAATGTCCACATCTTGCTATAATTATAGATGAAGATCTAAGTCTAATTTGCGCTTTCTGCGATTGTCTGTTGTCCATTCTATTTGAACCATAGTTGGATTAGGTACATGAACATATGCTTGTAAAGTATCAATCAACTCCTCAGCATTTGAAGCTAAAATAAGAATTCGTTGTGCTGAGTGTGGGATAAACCTTTGTTCCACAATATGATTAAAAAAAGACAACAGACCATCAAAGAAATGGTTAACATTTAATAAACCTATCAGTTTGTGATACATATTTAGTTGTGTCCAAGAGACTATTTGAAAAATTTCTTCTAAAATACCAAAACCCCCTGGTAAGGCAATGAAGGCATCAGCATTGTTCATCATTCTAGCCATGCGCTCATGCATGGAAGCAACCATAAATTCTTCCCCAATTGTCTTTTCTATGATGTTGGATGCAGTTAAAGTTATAGGAATAATACCTAGAACTTGACATCCTCCTACATATACAGCTGTAGACACACACTCCATTAACCCATGGTTACCTCCACCATAGACTAAATGAATTTTTCTCTTGGCCAACACCATACCCAGGTTTTGTGCTGCTTTCACATATTCTCCATCTTTTTCAGGACTGAAACCATAAAAGACACAAATATTTCGAAATTGACGGAATGTGATTCCCTCCATAACTGCACACACCCTAATTTTGAGTATGAGAAGGTAAAGATACTAATGTGTGTATTTATAGAACTCAGGGAAGGGCATACTTATGATAGATATGCAAATAGAATGAGTATAATTAGAACAACTATGTGAGTGATTGATGGATATCAACTAAATTGAAGATAAAATTTTAAAAAAAATACGGCAAGCACAGACTGTATATGTACAGTAGTTGTGATAGTCGCTCATATTAGGCATATAAAGAGAAAAAGATTAATATATTATCAAAAATTTGTCTTTTCTTTATTGTCCTTGATGAAGTATTGATGTCTTGATTCTTGTAGAGAAGTTGTAGGTGATAGGCGTAATTGTAAAAAGAAGAAGAGTGAAAATGCAATTAAGTTAATTGTTGAAGAGGGACAATCAAATGATTTATTTTGTCTCCTCAATGTTCTTGTCAGTTGACTATCAGTATTATTAAGTCGACTATCTATTTTGAGAATTTTTAATTTGGACTGATTATTTTACAATTAATTGATTACATCTATTTTGAAACAATCAACTATATCCTACCAGTTAACTACGTATTCTTTGATTTTCACAGAATTTTATAAGCTCAGAAATGTTTCTTTTTTCATGTGCTATCTTACCACCGAATACCAACAGATTTAAAGTAGATTTTGACACATATATTCAACATTTGCGACCACCGATTTTTGTTGAAACAATAGTTAAGTTTTCTTTACAGATTTTCAAGAATTACGGCCACCGATTTTAATTTTATTTCAATGCTTTGTCCAAATTTTTGACTTCCTATTTTGGCACCATGCTCTATTATGTATTCCACATTTTATGATGTATTGTCCTACATTAATATTTGGCATTAAATGCAAAGTTCTTTTCCCTCATTACAAGAACAGTTAATTTATTTTCTTTGAAACTCAATTATTATGGTGTCCAAGTTGTTAGTAAGTTAAGGTAATGAAAAGTTTGAAAGGAATGGACGGATAATGGCCTTATGGTGTTTTGACGAATGTAATCAAGAGAATTAGTGGCGTTGAAGTTCTTGAGGAATAAAATATGGAAAGTAGAATTTAAATTAATTTTTGAACTCTTAATTTGGAAATATGAAGAATATTTTGAGAACCATGTCCAAAAATAATGTAAGTGATTAAGATATTTGTGTGAAAGATTTATATCATACTAAATTGAGTCTAGTATCTAGGAAGTGAATTATTTGAAATTGGGAATTCATGTATGAATAATTGTTGGAAAAAAAAATCTTCTTGAAATGATTGGGTGAATTAAATGAGATTGACATAAGTTAGAATGAGGTGCTTTTGGATATGATAGAAGAAAGGTTTGAAATTTTTTATAACGAATTTATTAGTGTTAATAAGAGGGTATAGAGTTACTGTGATGAGATAAGTTAGAATTGTTAAACATGTGCCAATAATACATAAAAGTTAAAAAAGATTGGTGGATTTATTGCTACGTATGTTTAACATATTAATTAAAGGATTTTAGGATAAAAATATATGATAGATTAAGATGATGATATTCATTGGATGATGTTGACATTTGAGAATCAAAGATGACTTGATAGAAGTCTGAAATAAGAAAAGATAGTTACACAATATGGGCATGAATATGTTTTTTTATGTGTGTGTTTCCTAATATCGACTTATAGATATATATGAATGTGAGCTTGAGGATATAAAAGAATGAGATATACAATGGTTTAAGAGTTTCTTATATGTATATATATAACCTGTTGAGTATTTTGCATAAAGTGGAATTGATTAGAAAAGAAATACAAGCAACTCAATACTGGTCAAAAGTCTATAAGGATCATGAATGTTGAGCATTAGAAATTATCAGTTGGTGACCAAATATTCTCGAAGGATTCACCAATGAAAGAGGTAATGAGATTTGAAAAGAAAAAAAAAGTTAAGTTTTGGTATATAGACTATTTTGAAAGTTTGAACAAAGTAGGCATAGTAATACATTGCCTAGCTTTGCCATCAGAATTAAGTCATGCGGATACAATTTTTCTTGCATCAATGCTAAGGAAGTACCTATTAGATTCCTTTTATGTTACCTAATTCTAAGGAATTCAATTAGACAAGAATTTGACTTAACGATGGGTACAATCAATGTTTATTGTTGATCGACAAGTGAAGAACTTATGGATAAAAGAAATCTCTATGGTTAAATTTATATGACAAAACCACTCAAGTGAGGAAGCCACCTGAGAGGTACAAGATGGAATGCATATGAGATATCCCTAATTATTTAAGTAATAAGGTTGGTAACTCTGAATTATGTCTTGTTTTCTTTCCCTACATGTGAAAGGATGGTTTGAAATTCGGGGACCGAATTTCTTAAGGGGGAAAGAATATAATATCCTTTAATTTTTATTTTTAAATAATAATATTTTACGATAAAAAATATACTTTTATTGTGAATGATTATGTTATGCTAAAAGCAAGTATACTTTTAATTAAAGTAATTATTGTTTTGCTTCCAATAATTATATTAGCCTTTAATAATTTTTTGTTTCATTTTTTAAAATATTCTTTCTTTTATTATGTATAAAGATATTTATTTTGTGATTTGTTTTATTAAGATTTTTATAAAAAAATTATGATTTAAGAGTTCGACTAAATTTTTATTAGAATGTAAATTTTTAGAAATTTTTAGGATATTTTAGGATGAAAAACGGTATTTATATGAATATATATGAAATAAAATAAAAATAAATCTAAATATTTAATTATTAAATAATAATAATAATAATTAAAATAAATAAATAAAAGGATAACGAGGGAGAGACGAACGGAAAACCAAATTGCAGAGGGAATGAATAGTGAATAAATAGTAATTTTTAATTTTCTTTTTAGATCTGGAGTACCTATTGGCTTTCGATCTCAAAATTGAAGGTGTTACTGGATTTAGGACGAAGAATACTACGGTTTTGACCGATCAATTTTTCAAATCAGCCGTTGAATTGCCGTAGATCTGAAGTAAAAAATTTTAAAAAAATGTAAACTCTGAAACTCTTACTTAGAGACCTTAAATTGAAATTCTGACACCGTAGATGGATTCAGGAGATAGATAAACCTTAGGATATAAATATTTTCGACCATCTGACAACTTTTTGTTCGTCGTGAATAGTGACTAAGTTTCCGAAATTGTGTTCTTAAGTTTTCAACCCTCTGAATACGTTTTTGAAATCTATTTGATCAAATTGAGATTTGCAAAATACATTTTAGGGCTATCCAATTTGGAACCCTTATCCTGTGAGTAGATGATTCTTTCTATAATTTGCCTTTACTCTTCTTGAACTTTAAATTGATAAATGAGTATGCTTACAAGTTATTTATACGTTTATATGTTCCTGAAATGGTTTAGAATATCTGAAACGATTGCAATATGATATCTAGTTCAAGAAGAGTATGACTTTTGAAATGAATTTTAAAACACATTGAACATGTGATTTTTAAATGTATTTCTCATTATATGGCAAAAAAAATACGTTATGCATGTGATATTGATTTATACAGTGATATGTTTGCCTCGGATATGGGCATGTATACGTGATTCTCCTGATTGAAAAGTTTTGACAGAAGAATATACTGAGACTGAAAGTCTGTATTATATTGAGAATTTTATACTAGATTATATGACATATGACATTTTCTGTGGAGAAATCCTATTGAAAACACTGTCTGCTAATAGCAAGTGATGTTACCCCTGATGCATCTTGATTGCCTTAGCTAGCAGGGTGAGTGGTGCTAGCCTCGTGTAAGGGCCAACACATGGGAGATGATATGTGATGGAGAGCGGAATGCCTCCTATATGGGCGAGATGCCAGTTATATGAGATGTGATTTGCCTTCCCTTGTTGTGTGCTTGGGAAGTACCTATATAGAGTCCCTTCGCGTGTCCTCTTGAATGATAGTAGGGCAAACCACAGCGGGATTTTGAGTTTAGACAAATCCTATACCACCAAAGTATGGAAGGGGTTAAACTCTGATATGGTGGTTCTGATATGAGATCCTTCAAATGTTTTCATAAGAATTATGTTGATGCATAATATAATTTTATTACCGTTCTTACAACATTACTTATGAATTGGATATGCATATGAATTTGAACAAAGTTTATTTAAAATGCGGATCCCATATGAATGTACCTCCGAATTGTGATTTTTAATGTGACAAGCTTTAAAATAAAGAGTACATTCATATGTTAACCTAAGAGGTCATATGAGGTGTTATCTGCTCACTAAGTTGTAAAACTCACTACACGTGGTTGACATATTTTTCAGATAAAGACCCAGAGTTTGGTCTTGCAGTTTCTTGATCGACTATGTGTCGTACTTCCGTGGTGAGACTAAATTGTTTCTAGGCTCTCAGTGTTTAAATTATAATATAAATGTACTCTAGAGTTGCTCTGAATGTCACAGGCAGGATCTTTGTTTTTACTGTAAAACTGAAAAGTGTAGACCTAACATGTATAATTAGTTATATTGAGATTTGCCAACGTATGATATTATCCTTTTATGACATAATATGAATTTGATTGTAAATAAATAAAGATAAAGTTATCGGCCAGTAGTGTTATTCGCATTCCTAAAGTAGGGGCGTGACAATTAGTCCCTTGCGTTGTTGTCATAGCTCTTGCACCCATCTTGCAGGACCAGAGTTCTAGAAAGATGAAGGAATTTGTGCACAATACAGTAGATTGGAACTGGAGGGAATTCGAACATCTTCTTCTCTGAGCAGTATTGGAAAAAATTACAGATATTCTTCCTTTGTTGCAAATACTGGGACTAGATAGAATTTTATGAAGCTTCATGTCAAACAAAAACTTCTCCACCGAATGTGCATATCGAGCTTTAACAAGAGGAAATGCAAAAGATGTAGAAAACCATGTGGATGAAAGTTTAGAAATGGAGGGGCCCGTAGAGAATGAAAGTATTTCTTTGGTATGTGAAGCATGACAAGATTCACGCTAATAAAGATAGAGTAACTTGGAGATATATTCAAGAAGGCCAACGCTTGAGATGTTGCTTTCATACCGACTCTCCACTTCATGCTCTGCAAGATTGTCACTTAGGGAATTCTCTTACTACTGAAGGGTGGGCACTTCTCGGGCTTAGATTGACTTGGTAGTATGGAGCACGAAGAGTCATTGTTGAACCAAAGTCCATTATGGTTATAAAATTTCTAAGGAGGGTTGTGAAACTGGCTATCCTCTCTCAAGGATTGATTGACAATATCAAAGAACTGCTTAAGAGATACTGGAAGATCAAGCTTGTGCATACCTACAGAGAAGAAAATCGGGGGACCAATCAGTGGCAAATCTTGAACAAAATTATTGAGGGGGCGAAATAGATGCTTAGCATATATATATATATATATATATATATACACACACACACACACACACACACAAAACTTAATTTTTCATAGATACCAATAAAAAAACAATGTATCTCACAAATTTAGTTTACTGTATAATATATCAAATATTAAAATTGAAAAATATTAGAATACAATTAAATAAACAAAATGCTAGATGAACTAATTAAAATGTACCTCCACTTAAAGTGATGCCCTCCTATTTTTTAATGACTTGAAATCATCAATAATAGAATCAAAAGTAAAACTTGCAGTTATTTCTCTTTTAATATGAATCACCAGGTTATCGGCAAGAAAATCATCTTCCATCTTGTTACGTAACCTTGTCTTGATTGTTTTCATCGCTGAGAATGAGCGTTTTGTTGTAGCTATAGTAACTGGAAGAGTCAAAATAAGACGAATCAACCAATTAATCAAATAATACACTTTGAATTTCTTTATTTCCACCAAAGCACAACACAATTCAAGTATTGTTGATAGATTCTTCAAACTTGGATGAATGGAAGCATCAATAATAAAATGTTGTAGTTGAGATTTCAAAATAATCTTCTCTTGCTCAGTAAAATCATTAGGATAGTATTTTTCCACAAGAGTGCAAATATTTTCAATGTTGAAAGCCTTATAAGCATCCCTAAGAACTAAATGAGAGCTAAGTGTCAAAAGTTTCAATACTTTGTCATTAAACATATTATTCAACTCAAGCAATTGCTTATCTATGATAGCTAAAAATATTTCAACTCTGTAATGGTGTTCTAATGTGATATGTTCCCTTTGTTGATGAGAGTGCCCTTTTTGTAAAGGAGCATTAAAGTTAGGAACATCAATTTTATGTTACTCACAAAATAATCACATTTTTCAAAAAATCTTGCCAATCATCATCTCTCAATTTTTGAGTGAGAACTTTTGTAGTATGAACTAAATTCATTGCATTTATTATATCTTGAGATTGTTCCTGTAAAACTTGACAAAAGATATTTGTTACTCCCATGATCTCTTTCATAAAATATAGAATAAATATAAATTCAAATGATATCAAAATATTATAAGCACCATCAACCTTTGCTCTTTGAGAATAAGTTGACCCATCAACAATAATTTTTTGAAGAACATAACAAGTTGCACCAAACATATTTATCATACTACAAATTGATTTAAAATGAGAGGTCCAACAAGTATCACTTGGCCGTTTCAAAGTGCCAATTTGATTTTCTCCCTTACCACTTGCAAGTCCACCAATCTCAAGCAAATATTCAATTTCATCTAATTTCGTAGCTTGCAACTCATCATGTCTTTTACTATATGAACACATAATATTCACAATGAGAATTAAATGATTGAAAAAGTGATGAATGGGAAAAACTTCTCTAAAGGCAGCAACCAATACTAGTTGTAATCGATGGGCATAACAATGAACATAGTAAGCATAAGGACAATCCTTTAAAAATAGTGCTTGCAATCCATTCCATTTCCCTCTCATATTACTAGCTCCATCATAACTTTGATTGCAAATATTACAAACATCAAGACCGTGTCGAGAAAAGATAGCATACAACTCTCTTTTAAGATTCAATGCTGTAATGTCTTTAACATGCATAAAATCAAAAAAATATTTCTTGTATAAGGCCACTTTTATCAACAAACCTCAAAACAAGAGCTATTTGCTCCCTTTGTGATTCATTACATGATTTATCAATAATGATGCAAAATTTAGAATCTCCAATTTCTTTTCGAATGTGATCACGAACTTTACTTGAGAGGATATGCAAAATTTCTTTTTGAATTCTATGTGAAGTATACTTAGAATTATATGGTGCATTTTCTAACATAACATTTGCAACTTCATCATTGAATAATGATAAGAGTTTTATCATCTCAAGAACGTTACCTCTGTTTGTAGACTTTGGAGTTTCATCATGACCTCTAAAAGCACAAACTTGAAATACTAACCAACGAGTTGTAGCCATAGTGGCCTTAAGGCGTAATCTATTCTTCATAATTTGATTTGAACTTTGCACATTAATGATATTGCTAATGTGCCTATATTGATTTAATAAATCTTCACAAGATTTCACTACTTTATTATGCGGTGAGCTAGGATCTCTTCCTATATGGTTGAGAAAAGCACAATTTTTTCCATCATTAACTTTCTTCCAAGCTTGAAATCCTTTGACAATAAAAGTATCTGATTCAGGACATCCATTTGACTTTGGAGTAAAGGAAAAACAAGGTAAACAATAAGCAAAATTTGTAGTAGGAGAGTACTCTAACCAAAAAGGAAAGTTGCTAAATCAATTATAGACAAATCTCCTTAAATTTTTATCTCTAGTAAAAGGATAACTTGCAAGTTTATGTTGGTATGGACCTTATTTTAAATAAGTCATTCGTACTTCATCTCTTTGATTAACAGGATATTGCCATATTTGAAGTCGTTGACCCAGGTCATGCACCAAATTATCAATATTATTTTTTTCATTAGAGGTAACCTTCAAAATCTTAGAAGGTTGTTCCTCACATTTAGATGTTGGAGCATTCTCAAGATTATTCTTTTCATGTAGTGCTATACTACTTTCCTCTTTGTCACTAGCTTTTCTCTTGAAAAATGAATCAATTTTCTTACTCTTCACCATTATATAATTTCAAAATAGACTTATCACTCACAAAATAACTTAAAAATGATTTAGATAATTCAAACAACTATAAAATAGCTAATTCAAGATTCCATAGTCAAGACAACTAAAATTGAAAATATTTACAAGTTATATATGATGCTTTTTTAATTAGCAAATTGAAATTTCACTTCATCAAGTTAAGTGCCTCAATTTTAAGCAAATAAACCTGTAAATTTATTTGAGATAATTTTTTTCGTACCTATTTAAGAAATGGGATATGAACTTTAAAATAAAAATAAAAATAATAAATTAACAACAATTAACAAAGAAATAGTAATTAAAAAATAGGATAAACTTACATTACAAGAAAAGAAAAACATCATATGATATAATTTCATTAAAATAATATATATATATATATATATATATATATATATATATATATATATATATATATATTATTAGTCATTTGTATAGCTTGCTTCGTACCTCCAAAATCAATGGTTCCCTCAATCACACCTTTTTCTCCATTCTACATCTCCTTTTCTACTTTTTATTATTTATTCTTTGATGTTATGTTTCTACACTTCTTCCTAGTGAAACAAAGGGAACTTCCAAAATCAATGGGTCTTTCAATCACACATTTTCTCTATTCTACATCTCTTTTTCCACTTTTATTATTTATTCTTTGACATCCTAATAAAACAAAGGAAAAGAAACTTACATTACACGATGGGAAAGCCACAACGCATTACACACAAAAGACCAGTCGACGATGACCAGCAGCTAGGCAAAAAGAAGAAAGGCAAAATTAAATAAAGAAAAAAAAAACCTATGGCGTTGCGTGAAGAAGAAAGAAAATTTTGAAAAGTTAGAATTTAGACTCACTTTAATTAGGCATCTTGAGCCCGTAGTCTTTTGCATTTCTTGATTTGTTTTTTTGGATTAGAGCCTTTTGAGTTTTTGTATTCAACTTCTTTAATATTTAATATTATATATATAACTAAAATTTGGGGGGGGGGGGTATTTTAAAGGCATAAGGGATTTTTTTTTCTTGGGGGGGGGGGGGGCGGTTACCCCTCCCTGTCTAAAAGAAGGTCCGCCACTGGGGCCAATAGTTTGGCAAACCACTCTCATTCTAGGACGATAGAAGAGCATGTCTTCACAAATCCCTTTGAAGTTTGAGTTGAAGTTTTCTGAGAGGAAATGGGAGAAGTTTGTTTTCCTGAAATAGTTTAGTTTTTTACTTTGCTTTGTTCTTTGTTCACCAAAAAAAAAATGTATACATATTTATAATGAGTAATTCTAACTCAATTTATTCTTAATTTGAAATAAACAAAATTTGAATTGAAAAGCCACTTGTAAATAATATATGTTTATCTCATTGAGACTTAGTCACATGCCAAGTTTTATTTTGGGCTTGACATTTTGAAAAAAAAGAAGCTTAGCCTAAAGTCCAATTTAATTTATCATTTGTATATTCAAGTTTGAGTCCAAATATGACTCAAATATAAATACTCAAATCTTAGTCAAAGTAAAAAAAAAATAGTATTATGATTAGAAAAAAAAATTCTAAACTTAAAATTAGTGTCTATTTTCAGAAGCTGTAAAATTTATTTATTTTATTTTTATTTTCTGTTTATTGATCTTAGTGCCTATTTTGATGTATAAATAATAATTTTTTATTTATTCAAAAAAAAAAAAAAATTCCAAGTCAGAGCCTAAAGCCTAAAATAATACTATTTTTTATTGAAATATGGGTACTCAATCATAATTGGAATTCAATACGAAAGACAAAATGTTGGACTAATAGCAAAGAACCAATTAACTACTAGAGACTTCCCCATTAGCAGGGGTATGAATATTTCCCCTGCCTGGTGTATCTGCAATTCAAAAGCTAAGAATATCTCACATTCTCAGAGAATGAGTGTGGCTGCTTCTTTTTGGCTCTCTTCTAACCTCACTTGTGAAGCTTTCTGTATTCTCCTTTGCCATCTGGAACCTTTGGTTTGACATGAACAGCCATGTCTTTAAGGAACATGTAGGAGATTATTGTTAATATTAAGAAAGCTACCTTGTCTAAAGCCATGTCATTTTGAGCCATTGAAGAACATGAAAGAATGGGTTTTTTTAATGCTGCACAGAAAGAGGCTCCCAAAACATTATGTGCTGCTATAATCAGATATCACTTTATTAGAAATTTAGGAGCTGCATCAAACTTCATGGCTTAACAATTGGCAGTAAGAGCTAAATCATTAACTGTTGAAATATCTGATGCTTTGATTATTGTCAATATGCTGTGAAACCCTTATAACAGTTCGAAGTTCTAGCAGCTGCTCCATCAAGCAAGTCTTAATTGCGTGCATCATGTGCATATAGGGAGGCCAATTATGCTGCTGGTTTTCTGTCCAAATTAGCTTTAGATACTTGAAAAGAACCATGAATTACTACGAAATTTGACCCTTTTGTTTTCTAATTTTATGACTGTATTGATGACATTGAAATCTATTAACTAACCAGTAAATTAGCCATTCAAGAAATGTGAATTGGAGCATGACAAGCAAGGTCATGTTGAAATAGTTCACCTCAGTCCCAATTGTCAGATTATGAGAAAAGTGCCCTTTCTTAGTCCCACATAGCTCTAAACAAAAATAAATATTCGGTTTATAGATAAAGCACAGATGCACTTGCTCGCCGAGTCAGGTAGCGATGGCTTGTAACCCAAGTGGGGGCATTAGATTGGTGGGACGAGACCCTGGCTTTCTCGGTTGGGCTGGTGGGTGCACAATGCTGGCCTGCCCGTTCCAAGTTGTGAGCTTGGACCATGTGATCTGGGCGAAGGCTCAAGTCCCGTGGCCCCTAGAGTGGAGAGCAATGCGTGAGGCTGGTTTCACAGAGCAGCGAAGATCTCCCGCTCCCGACAGTGGAAGGATCACAGGCTGCTGTACTCCCTGCCTGTATAGCCCATTAAACCTGGCTCTCATTGAACCACCAATCTTTTTCTACCTTTATGAGCATTTTACATCTTAAACCTTTTCTGGCTCTGGGTTTTTTCATGTTTTTGAAATAATTTGTTCCATTTCTGATGCTTTTTACCTCTTAAATTTTTTTCAAGCAATTTGAGTGAAGATGCTTGCTGGTGTTTCTGAAGCAAACACAATAACACGTTGTCATGGAGTGATGGTGGGGTGATTGAAGAAGTCCAATATCTTGATGCTCATGATAATTTTGGCCATTTTCTTATGCGGTTCAGGAAGATTTATGTATTATCCTTTACCACTATCATGATTAAGATAAAAAAGGGTTAGAAAATTTAGAAAACTAGTGGGAACTTAGCTAAGGTGGCACACACAAGGAAAAGAAGAGCTATGCTTCAAGCAGCTTTAATCCAATAAGATGTTTCTCTGCAACCTGATAAAAAAATCAACCTTAAGTTTTGTCAATTAAGACACAGCCAAATTGGCCACTCAACAAGTGTAGATTGTACCATGAATTGACAATCTATGTCACGTTCGAATAATGAAAGTGTTCTTCTCTCAGTTCACATTGCTCAAAACACAAACGAAGGCAATCAATATATAAGTAGCACAGCTGCATCAGTTTGCCGAGCCAGGTGATGTCGGCTTCTGACCCCCTGTTGGGGCTCCAGATTGGTGGAACAAGGCTACGGCTTGTTTGGCTGGACTGGTGGGGTGCACTGTTCTGCCTTGCCTTGGCTAAGTCTCAACTCTTGTGACCTCTAAAGAGGAGAGCAAGGCGTGAGGCTGGTTTCACAGAGCAGTGATAGTGAGCCCTGCTCATTGAACCCACCAACCTTTCTTCTATTTGAGTCCGAATTTATCATAGGTACCCAAATAGATAATTGTATTTGGATTAGGCCCGGGTCCTACTTTTTTTGTTTTTTTTTGTTTTAAGTCCAATTTATTTATAGTTAAGTCCATTCCACGATGAGTTCCAGAATAATGACTACTATCTATAAAAATATAAGAATATAATATACAAATACAATCACAGAATGCGTGGCTACTTCTTCCTTTTGGAACTCTCTCCGTTGTCCTTTACGATGTGACTTTTTGCTTGTGACTCTGTTCTAACCTCACTTATGAAGCTTTCTGTCATGACTGAACTATATTGGTAGTGAGACATGGTCTGAAATTGGCTACTGACCTTTTGTCAATATGCTGAGAAGCTATTGTAACTGTTCTAAGTACCAACAGCTGCTCCACCAAGCAATCAACTCTGAATTGTGGGCATCATGCGCATAAAGAAATGCTAATTATGCAGCTAATTTTCTGTCCAAATCAGCTTAAATTAACTCTGTTCTGTTCCTACCAAATTTGACTTTTCTTTATTGGATGACTAAATGGGGCTGTGGGGTACAGAGAATTTGCCAATTTTTTTAATACAGCTTTCCTTTGCTACCCCAAAAAATACTATTATAAATTTATAATAATACCAAGTATAATAAAAGAACTAGCTTTGTTGAACTTGGGGTTAAGGTTCGGTGGATTGGTCCAGTTGATTTTGCGGCGGAGACAGGCATAAAGGACAAGCTCACAAGTTCTTTCACATCAACGGAGAAAAATATTCAGAGCATCTGATCGGAGCACCAAAAAATGGAGGAAAATGTAGCAGATTGGTAAGTACCTTGAACTGAGTATAATTTCTCAAACCCCTTGAATCTATACCTCTTCCTCTCAAAGGAAAAGATCTGAACATTTCAAAAATGGGGAAAACTGTAGCAGATTTAGCAGATTGGTATGAAGTAGATTCCTACGTGATGAAATTGAGTCAGTGTCCAGTGCAGTGTTTTTGTCAATGTTTATATTTCAAAGGGGTAGGTGACTGATACATAAGCACTTAAAATTTAATCTTATTGCATGAAGTTAGGGATGAAGAGGAATTTCTGTGGGGCAGATTTCTCCCGTCAAGAATTGGAGGACAGGAACCATACTCCCTACCATGTGGGGATTTGTAAAATTACTATAATATCTTTGATGTATTTAATTATTTTATATCTGTTTTTTTTAGGGATGTATCTAAATTTAAGATTATATTGTTTTGATTTTTTAAAATTTTACTAAATCTTAATAGAATTTTACAAGTATAAGGATCCCTGCAAGTAGGTAAACATCAGTTGAATCCGGCGACTCTATCTAATCCACTCAAAATTTTTATTTTATTTTATCGAATTTGGATAAGTTTAGTCAGATTAGCAGTTTATAGTTGCAAGTCGCTGTACTTGCGAGGAATGCATTGAAAAATGGGGATGATGAGGTAAGAGAGTGGTGGGGACAGAGAACAGGGAAGACCTCCTTGCATTGTCATGCATTCTAAGAGATAGGTGATTGACACATGGTGTATCATATATACATAGGTGTGCAGTAGTGACTGGTGCAAATAAAGGCATTGGCCTGGAGATTGTACGGCAATTGGCATCTCATGGGGTGAAGGTTGTGTTGACCGCAAGATCTGAGACAAGGGGTAGGGAAGCTGTTTCAAAGCTCCACCAGATGGGTCTCACTAATGTGATCTTCCATCAGTTGGATGTTTTGGACCCTTCTAACACCCAGAACTTGGCCAAGTTCATTCAAGACAAATTTGGCAAGCTTGAGATCCTGGTAACTAAGGCAACCCTCTTCAAGAAAGTCCTTCTTTTTAAGCTCTTTCCATTGTTGTTTGCATACATAGTTTGCTGTCTTTGAATTTATAGACCGAATTAGTTGTAATCTCTGGATATTCTTGGATACCCATATTGAGTTTCATTATTTTTTTTGTTCTTGATATATGAAATTTATATTGCAGAATATTATGAGCAGCTCTGTCCTTCTGCCTTATATTATCGAAAGGTACAATACTAAATTGTTTACTTGATTTGTGCAGGTTAACAATGCTGCAATAAGTGGTGTGGTAGTTGATGAGGAAGGTTTAAGGGCCTTGAATATAGATCCTGAAAGTTGGGTATGATTAAAGTGCTGCAAATCACCCTAGTTTTTCTTCAAAAATACACGTGCCTTCTCTTTGTTTATTTTTTTTTAAGGAATCTATTTTCGTGACTAAAAGATAAATTAATTTTTAAATTAATTTTACACAAATCAATTTTTTCAATTAGTACCTCAGATGAAAATGTTTATAATATCACTCCTAAGTTAAGCTATGATCCAAAATTTGACACCAAACTTAATTTATTGCTGATATTGTAGCTACATTTATCTTAATTAGCATATAAATTGATACTTATATAGCACTTGGGTAAACTTTCTAGTTTCCTAATTAAATTGACCTTATTTGGGAATTTTGCTTATGAGTGCTATGTGAATGGCAAGTCAGTGTTGAGTGAGTATCAATTTGTATGTCAAGTCAGATAAATGTAACAAAAAATTGAAATGTTAGGGTGAGCTTAATTTGGCATTAAAGTTTAGATAGTGGCTTAATTGAAGGATGATACTATAAACACTTTCAAAAATTAAATTAAAAGTTTACCGATATGTTAAAATGTAAAATAAGATTTTTTTTTTCTTTATACGTAAGAATCATGATTGTGTGAACTTAATTTTTCTCTCACTACTTTTTGTTGCAGCTCTCAGGCAAGGCTACCAATTTGGTTCAAGGAGTAATTAAAACAACTTACGAGAAAGCAGAAGAATGTTTGAACACAAACTACTATGGTGTGAAGAGAGTAACTGAGGCCCTCCTACCTCTGCTGCAGCTATCCCATGCAAAAGCTAGGATAGTAAATATTTCATCTCTCAGGAGTGAATTAAAGGTAAAAAAGAAAAAAACCACAGATCCAGCCCAAGATGATCAATTTTAAAGTAGATCTAGAATTTTTTTACTCTCTTATTATTCATTAGTGTTTAAAAATAACTCTTGATTATCTCTGTTAAACTTATCATTACTTCCAACAGATGCATTATATTTTATAAAGAGTAAATTGTTATTTTGGTCCTTAAAAAGATGCCTTTTTTTTAGTTTGGAGTATTTAAGTTTTATTTTCTTAATTTAGCCTTCTAAACGATTATATCCTCTTCAAAAGCTTTCTTATGTTAATTCTGTTAGTAGAAAAATTTAACAGATTTATTTCACTAATCAAATCAAAATCTTACTTAAAACCAGGTATGTACTTAAGCTATTTAAGTTCTTGGTTTGGTTAAACAAGAAAATTTGTTTAGTATTTGCTAATAGGGTGAATGTGAAAACGCTTTTGAAGGCAGCATATTCTTTGTAGGATTAAACTAAAATAGTAAAACTTTAATAAACCAAATTGAGAATGTGTTTATTTTTCAAGGACCAAAACAATTATCTACTCCTTTATAAACAGAGACATTTTCTTGCTATGAAAGATAGATTAGTTTCTTTTTCTCTGAAGTGCTATTGGACCTATTGGTAAATAAAAACAAATTGGTCTAGTAGCTTATAAATTTTAGTTTCACCTTCTATCCTTAAGTTTAGTGTTATCGGGCTGTTCTCTGATTCATCTTTAGAGCGCACTCCCCACAACATGTTAGTGCATTTATGACTCTCTGATTCATCTTTAGAGCGCATTCCCCACATGATGTTAGTGCATTTATGATTTTACTCCTAAAGGGCTCCTCAGATAAGCGAATCCATGTTTATAAAAGGAGGTGATATATCCTCTTATCAACTAAGTTAACCGCTTTGGGTTATCCTCCTATGTTTTTCCTTGTATAGGGATTTTAGTCTAAACACTTGGAAATCTATTTTTAAGATATTTAATCATAATGAATATGAAAAATTTAAAACTCATATGTTGTATATAACCTAAATAATATAAAAAATATTAATTTTTTATATATATTTCATGATCAAATTTTTCATGAGAAATTAGGATACCTATATAACAAACGCCAAGAAAAAAATGGCTTCATTAGATTCATTCTTGCTCCTAAAGTTATCCTCTGATCAATGATTTTAATTCCTTGAAATTGATACCCACATGGATTAGACCAAATTCTTTATTAGCTCTAGCTTCTCGGTTAAATTAAGTTCACTATATTTTATTTCTAGCAAGATAGAGAGATTCGTAGACTTGATTTTCCAATGATAAGTCATAAGTAGACTAAATCAATTGTAAATAAATATATAAGTACAGTAGAAGAGACTCCTAGTTAAAAAGTATACTTGATATATTTACATGCCTGCTCATAATTATTTTGATCTCCTTAATTTTTTAAACTGAATGTACCTTAGAATTTTCTCGATGATATCTTTTCATGAAAATGCTATAAAATTGCTGCAGAGAGTTTCAGATGAGAACATAAGGAATGAACTGGGGAATGTGGAAACTCTGACTGAAGAGACAGTAGACATAGTATTGACGAAGTTCCTGCAAGACTTGAAAGGAAATGCACTTGCAGCTAGGGGATGGAACATAATGCTGCCAGCTTACAGCATCTCCAAGGTCACCGTAAATGCCTACACCAGAATTCTTGCAAAGAAGCACCCTAACATGCTCATCAACTGTGTCCACCCCGGCTTCATCAACACCGATATAAACTGGCACACCGGGATAATGACTACAGAAGAGGGTGCCAGAGGCCCAGTCATGCTTTCTCTCTTACCAGAAGGAGGTCCTACAGGTTGTTATTTTCACATAACTGAAATGGCAGATTTTTGAAAAGGTTGAGGTTTCTGTATAAACAGGCGAGAACTTTCTTGATGTTGGCTTGTATCTTTTGGACTTTGAAAATATCGGGGGGTGGCAAAAATGACAGAATAGAATATAGACAACGAGAGACAACGAACGAGCCTAGTTGCTTGGTGGTTTGAAATGAGGATTTAAGTTCAAATCTCAGAATCAAATGAACCGAAAAAAGACAATCTGAGACAATTTCCATGTTGAAAGAATTTTATTTTTTCATTCATTAGCTCTTCTAAGATTCTCAAAGCTTCTGCAATTTAACTTTTTTTTTTTTTCAAAAAGAAAGAAGACAATTTTCTTTGGGATTTTACCCCTTAAAATATCAATTACATGGGTCCAAAGTTCACTGAACTTCATTAATGTCATCAACTAGGCTCTAGATATGGGAACTTTAGAAGTGCCCTAGTAACGAATATAAACTCATTCTTTTGCTACAGGAAGGAAAAGAAAGCAAAAAGTAAAGAGCGTAAATTGGCTCAAATTCTTTGTTACATTGCTGCTCTAAAGCATAAGAAGGCCATGTATATACTATGTTTTTGTATAAAAAATTTAAGAGGCATATAAATTGCAGCCATCATAAAATTGAAAACTATACAGTACTATGCTTAGGTTTAATTGCAGTCTAAATGAGACAAATGGGTTTGACTTCTCTTAAAAAACTGTCTATATTGATGGTAGTTAAAGGCACCTGATCTCCCTTTTCGCCATGGGATAATCTTGCAAAAAAAAACATTAATGACAGGATTTTTGAAATAGAATAAAACTAAATGCACCATCGTAGATACCAATGATTCAAATAATTTTGTATGTTCTATCATAACTTTTGTTTTCAGGTAACAGGGGTTCAAAGAATTTTTGTGTCTGATGGAAACCTGCTTTATATTTGCATAGAATATGGGTAAATGTCTCTCTCACTAGCTGTGAAGAGATAGACACTGATATATATGTATATGTATGGAAATGATATGAGAAACAGAGGTATTACAATGGAACAGTTATGGCAGCTATTACTAGAATCAGTAACGAAATGATAAACGAAATAAAGAAAAAGAACCAGAAAGATAGTACCCAGAGTATCCAATTCTCTGACCAGTACTCCCACCTCTACTCCATATTTTCCTTACCCCCCTCTAACCACCTTCCAGCATTAATATTCCCTTTCCTCACACCGAATCCACAGCCTCCCATCTTCACACGTCATGCACCCCTGCTACCTGTAACTAACTCCTTCCCATTCTTCCCACGTGCTTTCCTCTCATATACCAATAGGGGTTTGGATACTAATGCTTTGGGCTCTCCTTCTACTGGGCCCTGCTCTTCTTCTCTGGTTTTACCCTTCTTACTATATTTTTTAACAATCATTGGTTACCTCCCATCAATACCCGCCTCTATAAGTCGCACCTTGTCCTCAAGGTGAAAAGAAGGGAACTAAGTTTGGATGATATCTTCTTCTTCCCAAGTGCTGTCACAATCAGACGAGTGTTGCCATTTAATTAGCACCTCTTGTTTGCCATTTACGAGAGTTTGAACCTGCTTGACTTCTTCCGGAATAACCAGTAATTCCATTTCCTCTGATAGGTTGGTAGGAAAAGTTTGCACTTGAATAGCTGGGTGAAGGGCTTTCTTGAGCTGAGATACATGAAAAACTGGGTGAATCCTTGCTGTCTCAAGGAGTTGCAACTTGTAAGCTACTGGTCCTATCTTCTCCAGAATTTTGTAAGGTCCATAAAATCTGAGGGCCAACTTCTCATTCTATCTACTGGTTAAGGACCTCATCTTATAAGGTCTAAGCTTTAAATAAACCCAGTCATCTACCTGAAAAATCACCTCTATACGTTTTCTATCTGCAACAGTCTTCATTTCCTCCTGGGCTTTCTCTAGGTGTTCTTTAAGTTCTTTCAGAATCAAATTTCTTGCCCTGATTTGCTCATTCACTTCTTCCACTATAGATTCCTCATTGGAGAATCTAAAGATAGTTGGAGAATCTTGGCCATAGAGTGCTTTGAAAGGCATCATGCCGGCAGATCTATTAAAAGAGGAGTTGAACCAGAATTCTGCCCATGGGATCCACTTGGACCATTGCTTGGGTTTGTTACCAATAAAACAGCGAAGGTAAGTCTCTAAATTTCTATTAGTGACTTCAGTTTGTCCATCGGTTTGGAGGTGATATCCTGAACTAAAATGAATGTGTGTACCCATCAGTTTGAACATTTCTTTCTAGAATTGACTGACAAAGACCCTGTCTCTATCTGATACTATGGACTTTGGCACTCCATGTAAACGAACGATCTCTCTAGTGAATACTACAGCCACTTCTTTTGCTATAAAGGGATGAGAGAGCAATACAAAATGGGCATATTTAGTTAATCTATCTACTACTACCATGATAGTGTCATATCCTTGGGATTTGGGTAAACCCATTATAAAATCCATACTAATATCTTCCCAGACTTGCTGGGGAATAGGCAAAGGTTGCAGTAACCCAACTGGACTTCTTGCCAAATATTTATTTCTATTACACACTTCACAGGCTGCCACGAACTCCTTAATGTCTTTCTGCATTCCCTCCCAAATAACAACTTCTGATAAACGTTTGTAGGTTCTGAAATAGTCAGAATGCCCTCCCATAGGAGTAGTGTGAAACTCACTTATTAGCAAAGGAATCCGGGTAGATTTCTTTGGAACCATTACTTTCCCTTTGAGAAACAGAATTCCGGCCCTGAAATTGTAATCTGGGGGTGTTGGCTGCCCAGTTAAGATCTGATTAATGATGTTCACGATTTGCTCATCCTTTTGAACTTCCTGAATCCAATCTTCTAATTGTTCTGAATGCCAGACTGAGAATGCATTAAAAACCAACTCTTTTCTTCTTGACAGTGCATCAGCTGCTTTGTTTTCACTACCCGGTTTGTAATGAATCTCAAAATTATACCCCATCAATTTAGACACCCATTTTTACTGTTCTTCTCCCATAATCCTTTGCTCAAGTAAAAACTTTAGACTTTTCTGATCGGTTTTGATGATGAATGGGTGTCCAAATAAATATTGTCTCCATTTTTGTACTGCAAACACTATAGCCATCAACTCTCTTTCATACACCGAGGTTTGTTGAGCCTTAGTTGATAATGCTTGGCTGAAGTAAGCGATTGGCCTCTTATTTTGCATAAGAACAGCACCCACTCCTTTACCCGAGGCATCTGTCTCCAACTCAAAAGGCAGGGAGAAATTAGGCATGGCCAGAACTGGGATAGTAGTCATAGCCTCCTTAAGTTGTTGGAAGGCCTTCTGTGCCTCTTCACCCCAAGAGAAAGCATCTTTTTTCAGTAGTCGTGTAAGAGGAGCAGCAATGTTATCGTAATTTCTGACGAACTTTCGATAATATCCGGTAAGTCCTAGAAAATCTCGTAGAGCTTTGAGGTCTTTGGGCATTGGCCACTGCACCATGCTGGAAATTTTGGTTGGGTCTGCCTGGACTCCTTCTTTGGAAATAATGTGGCATAAATATTCCAATTGGGTTTGGCCAAATAGACACTTTTTTCTGTTGATGACCAGTCCATTGTGCTGTATCAGCTCTAGGGCAGTTCTCAGGTGACTCAAATGCTCGATTAAATTGGGGCTGTAGATTAGTATATCATCAAAAAAGACTAAGATGAATTTTCGAAGGTGCTCCCGAAAAATGTCATCCATGAGTGCCTGAAATGTAGAAGGGGCATTGGTGAGGCCAAAGGGCATCACCAAAATCTCATAATGTCCCTCATGAGTCCTAAATGCTGTCTTATGTTCATCCCCCATTTTCATCCTTATCTGGTGGTACCCTGACTTTAGATCCAGCTTTGAAAACACCGTAGACCCTTCCAATTCATCCAATAACTCATCAATGGCTGGAATTGGGAATTTATCAGGGATTGTCACTTTGTTTAATGCTCGGTAGTCAACGCAGAACCTCCAGCTCCCATCTTTCTTTCTTACCAATAAAACCGGACTGGAAAAAGGGCTATTACTGGGTCTAATTATTCCTGCGCTCAGCATTTCTTTCACGAGCTGCTCAATCTCACCCTTTTGAGAATGTGGGTAGCGGTAGGGCCTGATATTAGGTGGAGAACACCCTTCTTTGAGTTGAATGGCATGATCATGTGGCCTCTGTGGGGGTAACCCGATTGGCTCTTCAAATAATCCTTCAAATTCTTGTAACACCTTTCCCACCTCTGCATTCTGATCTCGCTCTTCTTGGACTGATAATTGTCCAAACTCTATCAAATAACTTTGTTCTGTTTTTTTCAAAGCCCTTATCATTGCCTTCAGAGAAACCAAAGTTTTAGAGAGGGACGGGTCTCCTTTACCCTTCTCTTCCCTACTCTGAATTTCATGGAAAGTTTACCCCAATCCGTACAAACTTCGCCCAAGGATTCCAGCCACACCATACCCAAAACAACATCCGTGCTACCTAAATCAAATGGAAAAAATGGCTGAGATACCTGAGTTCCTTGTAATTCCAGATCCACCGTGGAGCATACCCCTTCCCCTTGGATTGTATATCTATTTCCCACGGTAACCCTGAAGCCTTTAGTTTTAGTCACTGGAAGAGATAACTCTTGGACCACCTTGTGTGATATGAAATTGTGTGAGGCGCCACTATCAATCATGACGATCACTTTCCGTCCCTTGATTCGTCCTTTCAACTTCATTGTCCTACCCGTTGAGAGCCCCACTATGGAATTGATGGACAACTCCATAGGAATCTCATTGTCTGTTTCTTCCATTTCCCTATTTTTGGTTGGCTCTGTCTCCGTCACAGGTTCCTCCTCTTCTTCGGCCAACAGTAGGATCTGCAATTGCTTGTTCTTGCATCGATGGCCAGGGAAGAATTTTTCATCGCATCGGTAACACAAGCCTTGCTCCCTCCTTTTCGCGGCTTCTGCCTCAGTAAGTCTCCTGACCCGGCCTTCCCCCCTCGTCGTTGACGTTGCTGGCAACGCAGGAAGCTTTGCATCCATGGTCTCTGTTTTTGGGTGGGTTAGAATGGCCGTAGTTCTCGTAGGTTCACTACCACCCGAGATCCTTATTCCCATCGTGACCCGCTGCCCCATTGATCGTGGAATCCTGCTCCAACGGGCTTCCCTGGCTCTTTCTAGAACCCAATTTCTTTATTCCACTTTATGGGCCAAGCTCATCATCTCCTTCAGGGACTCTGTACGAGTCATCCTTACATCAGCTTTGATCTCTTCTTTCAATCCGTTCTTGAAAGCCCCTACCAACATGCTCTCGCTGGCTTCTTTCAGAGGAGCTGATAAGAGCTCAAATCGCTCTCTATACTCAGTAACGGTGGCTTCCTGTTTCAAAGCCATCAGCATCTCATATCCATCGCCAACTTGAGACGGTTGAAACCGATCCATTAGTTCCCGTTTGAAAGCCTCCCAGTTGTTGATCGGAGCTCTGGCATCTACCCACTGAAACCAGTTCAGCGCCTTACCCTCAAGACACAGTGCTACTGCCTCCATTTTCTCTGCATTAGTTACTCCATTCAATGCAAAATATCTCTCTACCTTGAATATCTAGCCAATGGGATCCTCCCCCATGAATAATGGTAATTCCAACCGGCGATAGCGACCTCCTTCCTTCTCAACTGCCCTTCCCCCGACCTCCAAGGAAACCTGTGGGTCGTTCTGTCCCTCCACTGACTTCCCTCTCGACTCTTTCCTTTCCGCATCCGTCCTCTGATTTCGTAACTCTGTCAAAGTTTCCTTAACTTTCAGCATATAATCTCTTATAATCCCCATCTCTTTTTCTATTGAGTCTATTCTTCCTTCCATTCTCGTACTTACCATCACCCGGAACGATACCGCTCTGATACCAATTGATGGGAACCTGCTCTATATTTGCACAGAATATGGGTAAATGTCTCTCTCACTAGTTGTGAAGAGATAGACACTGATATATATGTATATGTATGGAAATGACATGAGAAACAGAGGTATTACAATGGAATAGTTATGGCAGCTATTACTAGAATCAGTAACAAAATGATAAACGAAATAAAGGAAAAGAACCAGAAAGATAGTACCCAGAGTATCCAATTCTCTGATCAGTACTCCCACCTCTACTCCATATTTTCCTTACCCCCCTCTAACCACCTTCCAGCATTAATATTCCCTTTCCTCACACCGAATCCACAGCCTCCCATCTTGACATGTCATGCACCCCTGCTACCCGTAACTAACTCCTTCCCATTCTTCCCACGTGCTTTCCTCTCATATACCAGTAGGGGTTTGGATACTGATGCTTTGGGCTCTCCTTCTACTGGGTCTGGCTCTTCTTCTCTGGTTTTACCCCTCCTACTATATTTTTTAACAATCATTGGTTGCCTCCCATCAGTGTCTTGAGGGACAAAGAAAAGGAGATCTGGTGGGAAGAGGTGAGAAAAAAGAGAGATTTGAAATCTTCTAGATTCCATGGAGTCTTTTTCCATGGATGAGATGCATAGATTGTGTAGGGATGAAGATGCTATGCATGAGAGAGTGAGAGTCCGATTGCTCTTCCTCCCCTCAATGAGATGGGATGTAAAAAGTTGGACAAAAGTTTTATTGGGTTGAGTTTGATGATTATTTGTGAGTGGTGATATGATATAAAACTGTTATGCGAGGCTAACTCACATTAATTTTTTTTAAAAATATGAATACAAAATAGTATATTTTGTTGTAAATAGTACAAAAATAATATATTTTAAATAGATACATCTTTTTTAACGGTACAGAATCTTTCAAACTTAAAATATAAAAATGATATAATCGATTTATAATAGTTGTGCGTTACTACTATAGGCATAATATCAATTAATATCTTAAATTAAATCTTTGACTCACAAAACATCATTTTTATTAACACCCCAGAAAAAATGCAAATAACTTAAATGTAATGCAAATGATGACAAGTGCTTCATGGAGAAACACCGTTTAATATTCAACACTATCTTGTCAAAAAACATCACAATATTCAAGAAGAATAAACCTTTCCATCTTTGAGACTTGCGAAAGCTCCACTGATCTTGTTAACCTGAAACTCCTGCACATCCAACTAATGCAAAATGTCATATTTTATTAGTATAATATAACCTCAAAATCATTTCTACTTTAACTTTCAATCTCTTGACCCCATGAAATGTAAATGGAAATTATCTTGCATTTTTAAGGCAGGGGCTTAGCAGCACAAAAAGTTCCCCTTATGCTCCTGCTAGTGGCAGCTTTGAACTAACTCCTAAGAATCTCATGCCGCCATGGCTATAACAAAGGAATAACTCAGACCTTCAACTATAACCAGAAAAATAGTGAATACTCTTTAACTACATTTCATTTACTGTGATGACTCTCTCCACCTCATTTAAGAAAGTAAGGTTTGCTATCTATGATTGAATCAAATATTATACCATCTCAATTTTTGTATCAGTTTTTCATCTTTTTCACTAAGTAGGGCAGGTTGATAATTGGAATTTTATTGGATTTTGATCAAAATTTCCATTCCAATATCAATGAAATAAGTAAAGTTGAATATACAAATTAATAATCAATAAATTGTACAGTGATGCTAGAAGCTCGTATTGGTGGTTAAACCCTCCCTCAGTGAGATCTCTGGCATCCAATATTCTAGGTGAGCCTCTATTTGTCCCTTTATAGGCTCCACCCCTATGTTGATCTATCAGACATAGATGTCATGAGCATGGTAGTTGTGGATGTGGGACTAAAAAAGGATATGAGCATACCATTGGTATCTTAATCGGTAATATTAAAGTAACGTATCCTCATTATTGTTTTGTTCGCCAAAAAACAGAAGAAGAAAGAATTGGACACTAGCCACCAGTACCGCTATATGTCAAGGGGAAAATTCTGGACACTTGCATACAAATAGAACACACCACAACCAAGAAATAAAAGAAGTTTCTTGTCTTCCTATCCCTGTAAGAAAAGAAAGATACCCAATTTCGAAGACCATTTTTCATTTGCTTTTTTCCACGTCCCTAGACACAATCACAATCTCTACATTGAAGACAATAAGTAAAGCAAACATTCAAAAAGTAGTAAAAGATAAAATTCTTTTGAATTCAAGCTGTACCTGTATTGGATACCTCTATATTCAAGTACATCACATTTTCTACATTGAAGACAAGAGAAATAAAGCAAACATTCAAAAAGCAGTAAAAGATAAAATCCATCTGAATTCAAGGTTCTGATTCCCCCAACCCCCGAAAAAAAAACACTTACTTTTCCTTAACAAAATGGACAGTTGAATGGATATTTTTTTTTTGGACAAGTGGAAAACTACTATTGATTACATCAGGCATAAAGCCAAATTACAGAAGACAAAGACAGGTAAATTAAGTCAAACAACTTAATCCAGCAGCTTCTGACAGTACAGAATACAAAATAACAGGTCTTACAAATCAGAGAATGTAAAGACAACACACCTCACATCCACTAGATTACCCAAACTTACATTTCAAAATCCTAAATATACAACAATACAACATCTAACAAATAGAAAGAAAAGGAGATGCTTCTAGGAGAGGCAACACACCTTCCAACCTTCTCTGAAGGTTAGATCTCTTCAATTTCTTCCTCCACGTAAATTTATCGTTGCTCAAACATCAAAGTTGCATACTTGGATAACGAAATGCAGAATCTTGAAGCTCCAACACCTCTCCTAAAAGAAGGAAAAAAACTTCTCTAATGGAAGAAGGAAACTTCCCAAATGGAAGAGGAGAACTTCCCTACCGAAAGAAAACAAAAAGATAATGAAAGAAGGGAAAGGGGGAGGGGGGAGGAAGCTGCCATTGGCAACAACCTCCCCAATTTCTTCCCGCATGGCTAGGGTTTGCAACTGGGGAGGGGAGAGCAGCTGCGGCAGCCCCTTCTCCTGTGACGGTTTTTTAGTTGAATGGATATTTACATAAGCAATTTGTGAGCAAGGAGTCCCATAAGTGTTAAAAGCCAAGGTTCTGAGTTTTGTCTATTTTTGCAATTTGTGTTAGATTTTTAGTTAATTACTGGTGCAGAAGGTTAAGCAGTTTTCAAGGTTTGCCAAGCTCACAAAGGTTGATTAACTCCCATTACCATCCTATTCACCTTTTATAGTTAATGCTGATTCTTCAGTATAAAATGTAAATTATTATCTTTCTTAGCCACTTAGCTACTTTAAATTTGTTCTTTATCAAAATATTAAAGGAAGCTTAAGATTTTTCCTTGTTCCATATAAGAAAGCAACTTTTGGCTAGTTATGCATCCCAAACTATTGTTGAACTAGAGATTTGATTAACTTTTTTCCCAGGTTTTCTTAAGAATTTTAACGATGACAATTATATATAAGTAAATCCCTTTACTGCCAAAGAATACTAAACCAAAGTAGTAAAGTAACGTGTTAATGAACAAAAGTGAAATATTTTATTTACTAGTGGACAAAAGTAATGTGCAGCAACTACATTACTTTTCTGATGAAAATGTTGAACCAAAGTCACTTCTACGAAGAGTTCAACCTTTTCACTATTGTGAGATCCGTTTTTTTCTTTATAATTATTATTAAAAAAAATAGATCTCAAGAAAGATCTAGCAGTGGAGAGCTCGAGCTCTCCATGTCAAAAGCCTTAGACAAAGGAAAAATAATAATAAGCCGATGAACAAGAGTAATGCATGTTATTTGTTCTTGGACAAAACTAATTACACATTCTTGTGCGAGCTTTCTGTGTGAGCACCTATATATAGGCAATATAACAAGCTGTAACCTTTTTGTGCGAACTTGGAAACTACTTTTGAACAAAGAATATGCTAAACAGAGAAGCTGAAATATTGTCAGAAAAGCTGATCATCTTGCTGCACAGTGAAGGTGGTCTACCTAAACATTCTGAGTCCTGCAGCAGAAGCTCTTCAAAGGTTAACATGCTGCAAAATACTTAAGAGAGAAGTTGGGAGTTGGTGGGGAGCTTTAATGCACCTCAACAGTTAAAATTTCACTCCTTAAATGTAGTCCTTTGAAGCTTATAAGAACAAGAAGAAAAAGAGATTACGTCTAAGTTGAATATTTGTCTTCTTCTCATTCATTTCGAGCTGAAGCAATTTCGTTAATCTTACTCTATTACACATTTTTTTGAGTTTGCTAGGAAATTGAGATAAAACCTAGTGGATATGAGAATTTGCTAGTAGCTTGTGAGAAAACCTAGTGAGGGAAGGCTGTCTTGGTCTAGAGGCTGTAAAAAGCATTGTGCTTTCCCTGTTCAAACAAGTTTTGCGGAGTGATCTTTCCCTGTAAAAAGCATCGTAATTTGTAATTTTGCTTTGAGAAAAATCATAAACTACTTTGAAAAGATATATAGTTGTTTTGAACAAGTTTGGAAAACACTTTACAAAAGCAAACTATTTTGTTATGAGCTCGAGTTCATTTCAAAGAAGATTATCTTACAAACAAGTATCTTCAAATGTTTTATCTAAAATTCATTGAACTAATTTGCTTGTATAAACACTAATCTTTCTGGCTTGGTCAATATTTGAAGATTGCATTTTTCAAGAACATAAGATTAAAAAAAAAATATTTAATTGATCTATCACCCAATTCAACCCCTTTTTTAATGTGCTAAACCTGAACTAACTATCATTTGACAAGTCACTATAATACCTACTCTGCTTAACATATGGTAGAAACTTGATGAACGAAGCACGTATGACTACACACAGGAAAATTGAACTTAGCTTTGGGAAATCCATGTCTTCTACTTTTTTCATTGGTAAGAGCCAAAGGAAAAAATGGCCTCTTCTTTTACTTTTTTTGGTGCTTATACTATTACTAGAAATTATATGGAGTTATGCTATGATAAAGGTTAGCATAATATCTCTATGTTGCATTGTCTACATCATAGATGTATCTAATTATGAGTAAGCATCCTTATGTCTACAAAGGGTATAATTAAGGTCTTAATAGCATATTGTTCCCCTTTAGAGATTTAAGAGTTGATTTTATCTATCTAAACTCACTCGGTGTGTGTGTTTAATCAAAAATAAAAGTTAAATATAGTATATAGGTTTTGAATAGGACTTTTGTAAGCATGACCATTTATGTTAGGTAAAATCAACTTAAGTTGTCGTATAATGTGATTGAAAAGTTCTTGTATCATATTTTCATAAGTATTGAATGGGCATATCAACTTTAAAAGTTTATAACTTTTCATAGAAATAATAAAATATCAACAGAAAACTTGTTTTAAACTTATTATGGTCATTGTCCAATTAGGTTTAACCCGATTGAAGTCATTTCAAGGCACAAAATATATCATTTAGGCCTCGGTTTAGACTATTTTATATTATTCGATTATTATTCAATATTTTCATAATTTTTATTTATACATTTTCTAATGTTTTCTTGTGGAAGTAAGAATTCCTAATTAAGTCCCTATAAATACACTATTTTATGTTCAATTTGAAACTTTTGATTAATTAATCAATTTCATGTAAGTTTTCATTATCTACCATTGACGCTATTTTTCAATTTGTCACAAGTGCTCTTCACAATCAATTATGTCAAGCAAAGATCAACTAGTTTTGTTTCCCTAGATGTTATTTTAATGTGGAAACTGTTTCAGTGGATCTACACATATTGTCAATGGTAAATATGATTTGAAGTGACACAGAAGATGATGCCATCATTTTAATGAAAATTTTATCATCATATTCCTTCTGTTTGAGGTTTCTTAAACTAAGATTGATCATGTAGGAATCTAGTTTAGTTCAGGGAACTTACCAATCTGCCATATCTGCTGCATATCCCCTATTTTTGGTGGGAACACAATTTAGACTTGCTTGATGGATCAGGAGTGAACAAAACTAATTTGAACCGAATAAAAATGATCGAATTAACTCAAATTAAAATAAAATAAAATAAAATTGATAAAAAATAATTTAGATTAATTTAAAAAAAACTAATTGATTCAATTTAATTTTAATTTAAAAAATATTTGAACCGAATCAATTCAATCGATATTATATATATATATATATATATATATATATATATAATATTAATATTAATATTATATAATTATTAATTTAATATTATATAATTATTAATTTCACGTTGCTCTTTAACACTTGTTACTCCACGTCATATCTAATCAATTTTTTAAGCTCCTTGAACCACTCATTTTTTTAAAAAAACTAAGAGTTTTCGAAAACATAAATAAATTTTCTTTTGAATCTATTTGCTACGTGCCTCCTACTACTACTACTAATGACTACTTTCAAGTAGTGATTGCATTGTTGCAAGACAGATCCACTCCCTTAGCTATCCCATCAACAAGTCATAATAGTCTGATAAGCTTCCTATCTTGAGCCACTCAAAATGTAAGTTTTCAGATTTTTTTTAATTTTTTATTATTATTTATGAATAAACTACAATAATGTCTTAATTTAAAATCTGAAAATCACCTAATATTAAAATTTGTTAACTATCTCTTCATCACTCACCTTCAGTCCCTATACCCAGAGACAGAGCAACAAGCAACATGTTTGTGTCGTAAGTGAGTGCATCGGCAGCATGAAGACTGAGAGGGTTGAACCGGCGAAGTTCAGCACTCGCATAGACACAACAGTCTGAACATGCGGTGTAAAGAATGATGAGGCGATGGAGTTCAAAGGCCGAAGCGTTCCCTCCAACGCCACAACAAGGTGCAAGGTAAGTAGTCCAGCACTATCGAAAGGAGAGAAAAAAAAAATCGATCAAACGAATCAAATTGAACCGACTGCTTATAGATTCGGTTTGGTTCGGAACCGAATAGGTTTATTTTTTTCTCATACACATCTAATTGGTTTGGTTTGATTTAACCTCTGAAACCGATCGAACCAAACCTATAAACACCCTTAGGATCAGTCATATCTAGTGCAGTCATTCTATGAAAAGGTAGACAAATTTGGTAGGAACAAATAATTCATTACAAGTATTTGCAGCTAATTTGGACTGAACATCAGCTACATTTCTGGCCTCTCTATTCACATAATGCACACTATTCAGACTCAGCTTGATAGATCAATTGCCACATGGGAAGCATGGACAGACAAGAGTCACAAACATTACAACATGACAATATTTGAAAATTCTATATGAGTATTAGACAAGGATGAGATATAATTCGAGAGTGCTAGCAACTCTCAAGTCCCAAATCTTTATTTTTTTCTGCCCTTCCCTCCTCGTATCCTTTTTAAATTCATTTTAATAACTGTATGTTAGAAATAAATTGTAAATGTGAAAATGCATGTAAATTTATAAAATAACTAACATGTAAAAAGATAAGTAGGATCATAAAATAACCAACTTATAAAAAGACATTTAGGTTGATTAAATAATCACTTGAAGTGGCTATCAGGTGAAGAGTTATGTAAGTAAGACACCATCATATGCATATCTGACATGGCATTTTTTTCTTTTCTTAACGTGTACGTATCATACTCATAGGTTGAAAGAATTGTTAGAATAATTGCACAAGCTTTCTAGTATATAAACAATAATCAAAACGCCTGATTTATTTGAGAGAGTTTAAGTTTAGTAGCCAATTTCAGACTATCTCTTACTGCCAATGACTCGTGCTCCTAAACTTCTAACACATCCCTTAATCTGTTTAACAAAGTGCACTACTAGAAAAATGAGATTTAGAGACGGAATAAATTCCGTCTCTAACAGAGACAAAAATAGAGACGGATTTGGAAAGTTGAAGACGGAAGGAAATATTTGTTATTTAGAGACGAAATATTTTCGTCTCTAAAAATCTGTCTCTAAATCGGTCTCTAAATGAGTTTAGAGACGGACTTAGAAACAGAATATGTTCCGTCTCTGACTCCCGAGAGGTACAGAGACAGAATATTCCGTCTCTAAACTCATTTAGAGACCAATTTAGAGACGGATAATATTCCGTCTCTGTATCAGAGACGGAAAATTTCGTCTCTGACTCCAGAGAGGGATAGAGACGGAATATTTCGTCTCTAATTCTGTCTCTAATATATTTGTGTATATAAATTTTTTATCTCTTATTTTATTTTATATCAAATTTTCGAAATAATTTTTAAATTATTAGTAAAATTAGTTAGAATTTAGATAATTTATGAAAAAATTTAAGTTTCGTTTAATTTATAGAAATAAGTTGATAGAATGAAAATTAAGATTCTCTTCTATTAATTTATTGTGTTTGTTTAATATAATTGACTGTTATTTTTATTTCCACGATATACATATTATTTTGTATATAAAAATGATTTTATATTGAAAAATTAAAAAAAAACAAGTAAAATGAAATATAAAAAGAGGTTAAAATATATAAATCATGAATATATATATATATATATATATATATATATATATATATATATATATTATTAACATTTTTTATTTTACATTTTGTATAATCAATGAGTAGATATATTTTATTAATATTATGAGAAATGATTTAATAATTTTTTAAAAAATAAACATTCATAAAATATTTTTTGGTTGATTATATATATTATAAAAAATTCATTATCAATTTTTATAATAAAAATTGTTATATGTTATGAAATATTTTTTATTTAAATAGTATATATACTCTACGATATGAAAAAATAACTTAACCAAAGGTTCTATTATCTATATATATTATAAAAAATTCATTATCAGTTTTTATTATAAAAATTGTTATATGTTATGAAATATTTTTTTATTTAAATAGTACTCTACGATATGAAAAAATCACCGTACAGTTTAACTAAGGTTCCATTTGGCGAAGGTCTTAAAGGAAAAAGACAAAAAGATTGGTGGTTCAATGGGCAGGGCTTACCAGGCGTCGAGGACCGGTAATGCAGCAGCCTGTGATCCTTCCACTGTTGAGAGAGGGAGATTCTCGCTGCTCTGTGAAACCAGCCTCACGCTATACTCTCCGCTCTAGGGACCAAGAAACTCGAGCTTTAGCCCAGGTTCCATGGCCCAGCTCTCAACTTGGAACGGGCAGGCCAGCGGAGTGCACTACCAGTCCAGCCCAACAAGCTGTAGCCTTGTCCCACCAACCTGATGCCCCCACTCGGGTCACAAGCTAACGTTACCCAGCTCGGCAAGCGTGTATCTCTGAGCTGTATATATAAACATTGCCCTTAACTGTAATCTAAGCAGTGTGGGACTAAGAGAACACTTTCCTCGCCTTCTGCCAAGTCTGACATGAATCGTTCCAACATGACATTGCTTGTCATGCTCTGATTTGCACCCAATTTCACTGTGCCTTAATAAATTTTCAATAAAAAAAAATACTGAGTTCTGTCAAATTGAAAAAATATGAGCTTTAATCATGTTGCAGAGGAGCATCTTTTGGATGAAGCACATCTCTTCTCTGCCTTGTATATGCCACTGTAGCTAAGTTTCCCTTCAAGTTTTCAGAATTTTCTAGCCCATTTTTATCTTAATCATGAAATTCGAAAAGGATAATAAATAAGTCTTCCTGGAGCACAGAAGAAAATGGCCTAGTTTGTTCGTAAATAATATGCTTTCTGGTTCTCTGTTTCTGAATCAGTTTAAGTGTCAGCACTTTGAATTTGATATGGATCCATTCACATAGTTTGCTCCATATCTCTCCCCTTTCTTCTGGGTTTCGTGAGAATTTCAGGATTAGAAGCACAAAGGAATCGGTGTTCTCCCTACGATGATCATTTTGGGTAGTGCTTTTGATTTTTGAACAAAAGCAAAGGTTTGAGGGAAGAGATGCCCTGCCATGCAAAAGAGGTGAGCCAGCTTATCCATTTAATTTTCTCTTCTAAGTTCGTTATTTTTGTGTGCTTTTCAAACTAAAATGAGCAAAACGAATCCGAAACAAAGTAACCAAACAAAGAGAAATTGCTGACAATAAGCCAATTTGATATGATACTGGAGTCGTTTCAGAATATTTGAATCCCAGTTGGAGTATAATTAAAAAAAGAAGAGCAATTGCTGCGCTGCTCAGCATCAAGATATGACACTTCCTTAATCGCCTTTGCACCATGACAATGTCTTATATTGGCACCAGAAAAGCAAGCAAGCGTCTTCATTCAAATTGCTTCATTGAATCTTCAGCGAGGAAAAAATCTCAGAAAAGGAATGGTGGTTCAATGAGCCAGGCATACTAGCATTGAGGACTGGGAGTGCTACAGCCTGTGATCCTTCCACTGTTGGGAGAGGGAGATTTTCGCTGCTCTGTGAAACCAGCCTCACGCAGTGCTCTCTTATTTAGGGGCCACGAGACTTGAGCGAAATCACATGGCCCAGCTCTCAACTTGAAACGGGCAACCCAGCAGAGTGCACCACCGGTCCAGCCAAGCAAGCCAGAGCTTTGTCCCACCAGTCCCGAGCCCCCACCCGGGAAACAAGCCAACGTTACCTGGCTCGGCGATTGCTGTAATCTCCGCAGCATTTATAAAGCTCACCCTTTCCTGGTGTTTCAACGATGTGACACTAAGAAAGAACACTTTCCTCATAATCTGACAGTTGAGACTGGAGACGGACATGAATTATACCAACATAGCACTGCTTGTTATGATCCAATTTACATTTGTTGACTGCCCAATTTGACTGTCTTAATAGATTTTCTATATTAGCAGTGCTGAGTTCAGCCAAAGATGAAAGGTATGAGCTTTAATTTCAATGTTGAGGCTAAGATCTTAGGTTGATAGCAATATAAGCTTCAAAATTAGTGTGTTAGTGAGAAAATTTGCAGTGTCGAGTTTGTATCTCAATCACAGTAGTGTACAAATATGATAGATTTTTATTTGTCTCGGGTCAAAGTTTCAAATTTTTTTTTTTTTAACTCTAGCACAATTCAATTTTTTTTAAAAAAATTTGAATTAATTTGATCAACTTGATATAACATAAATTTTTTGAAAAATCTAAAACTTCAATCGGTGACAGATGTTAATTTTTTAATACGAATATTGTTCAATTGAGTTGAATTTATAATTTAATCTAATCGATAGGTTCATGGCTATTTATAGTTATCCTCCTCCAGTTTTTCCCACACCATTTACTTCTATCAATACCTAGAAAACTTTAGAGCCACTGACTCTGCATTGCTCTCTAAAGAAAAAAGAAGTAAAGAAAAAGAAGTGTTCTTGTGCTTTTTTGTTTAGAAATTTTAGAATTTAAATATCACCTGGTTACAGAATCGACTTTTAACACAAACCAAATGCTCCAGCATCATTAATCTGCACAAGTTGTCTATTCAGTCATGTTTTCCCTAACAAAAATGAAGAAATGGGATAGAACTTATCATGATACTGGGGAAAAACCGAATAGTGCTATTTTTTATTTGAATTTTGAAACCAAGATTAGCCACGATAGTTCAAGTAACAACATGATGATCTAATTAAGAAGCATATTTGACACAGACATACTGACACGAACATGTTACACAATAAATTTGAAGTATCTATATTTTAAAAATTCGTCCTATATTTAGTATAGGTACAATAACTGATTTAAAAGGTGTGCTTTATAATGAAGATCTTATTGCACCAAATGCTTGTTTTATCAATTAGCATGATAAAACAGGGTATTGATTATTCATCACTCTTACACCAGTAGTATCTGCAACTTCCTCATAAAAAGAAAATCTTCTGCTTTTAAATATAGGAACAACATTTAAAATCCAGTTTCAGATAAAACAGGGTGTTGATCATTCATCACACACACTTACACCAATAGTCTCTACAACTTCATCATAAAAAGAAGATCTTCTGCTTTTAAATATAGGAACAACACTTAAAACCCAGTTTCAGAAAAAAGTTTGGTGGTTCAATGAGCCAGGCTTACTAGGCGTTTCGCTGCTCTGTGAAACCAGCCTCACGTGGTGCTCTGCACCCTAGTGCCCACAAGACTTGAGCCTTCGCTTAGGTCACATAGCCCAACTCTCAACTTGGAACCGGCAGGCCAACATGGTGCACCAACCAGTCCAACCAAGCAACCCAAGGCTTTATTCCATCGAATTGCTGCCCCCACATAGGGGTGAGCAAAATGTTAGGTTGAATTGATTGGATTATTAATCCGATCTAACAAAAATCGAATTAGAAAAAAATAATTCAAACTCAATTGAAATTTTAAATTATTCAAAAATTTTAAGTTAATGTAAAACAAATTAATTAGGTTAGACCAAATCGAGTCTAAATTTTTTTTTTAAAATAATATTCAACTCAAACGGATTCAAAGTAATTTTTTTAATCAGTTTAAGTCGGGTGACCAAATTAATACTCACCCTTACCCCCACATGGATCACAAGCCAACCTTACCTAACTCGGCGGCCATATACGTCTGCGTTGCATTTATAAACCTTGCCTTTATTTGTATTTGAAGCAATGGGGGACTAAGAAAGAGAACTTTCTTCATATTCTGAAAGTTTAGAGTCCCAACATGATACTGCTTGTCATGGTCCAATTTAACTTTGTCTTAATGGATTTCAATATCATCAATGCGGAGTTCAGCGTAAACGAAAACTGCCTTAAGCACAGCTTTGCTATGTCTTCTACTTCTGTTCTTTTGCTTAATTTAATCATAGTAGTAGAAACAAAAGGACGAAACCAAATCTCCCTAGAGCAGCACAAGAAAATTGGAGGATTAGTTAAACGAAGTCCTTCAAAAATTGGGTAAAAACCATGCTAAGACTTGTCAAATGTGACATTGTTTTTCATGGTCCAATTTGCACTTACTGATTGCGAAACTGAATTGAGTCTTAAGTCTTAATCAATTTGAATAATTACAATGCTGAGTTCCGCAAAACTGAAAACCTTGGCTATCTAAAATTTCTATCTTTCTTATATTAATCATAATAGTAATAAAGGAAAGAGTAAATTATACTTACCTCTCTTAGTATGGGTGTTCAACAACATGGTTTAGTTCAGTTTTAGACTTAAATCAAATTGAACAAAACTAACCAATTTACCAAAAAAAGTGAAATGATCGGTTTTTCTTAAAGTGAATCAACCAAATCAAACCCTTTACAATTGGTTTGGTTTATTTCATTTTTACATGATTAATTGTTTTCTTAATTTAATCATAATTAATTTAAATTATCATTAATTGAAGATCATTTTTACCAAAAAAAATTATATATAAAATTTTTTTTTCTAATTTTTTTATGCCAAAGTTTATAAAATTTTAAAGTTAGTACTTAAATTTATAAATTGAGACTTGCATCTTTAATGACTTCTGAATGTCTTTTACACATTTTCTGTAGACAATAAATTGACTATGACTTGCATCCTTAATGACTTCTAAACATCTTTTACACCTTTTCTATAAACGAAAAGTTGATTATGGCTTGATTGCATCCTTAATAACTTTTAAATGTCTTTTACACGTTTTTTTGTAGACAATAAATTAACTATGATTCGCATTTTCAATGACTTTTAAACGTCTTTAATACATTTTTTATAGATAATAAATTGAGTATGACTAGCATCTTTAATGATTTTTAAAACATTTTTTTTATAAATAATAAATAGACTATAACTTGCACCCCGACTTTTAATAAATTGATGTTTTCTTTAAATGTCTTTTTAAACCTCATTGAAATGTGCTCTATATAGACAACGACGGCAGTTGCATCCTTAATGACTTGCATCCCGGAAAAATAATTACCAGCCATCTTCGGCAAGGCAATACTAATGAGAACATGAGCAGAAAATCAATTTAAAAGGAAAAATAGGTGCTTTGCTTGAAAGTATTTTCATTTTTTATTTTTAAAATTTTTAAATTTTTATTATTTAAATAATATGTTAATTTTGTGAAATTAAAAATGTATTTATATTTATTTTCAAATCAAATTAGCGTACATGACTTTAAATATTACTTTATTTTTTGGTTTATTTTTTTTATAATTATGATATTATTTTGATTTTATTTAATAATTACAATAGACTCTCTTTTGAAATTATAAAAAAGACATCGCTTATTTTAAGAAACACATGCATTTAGTTTATGAAAATATTATTAATTTTTATTTTATATTTTCATTTTTTAAAATATATTTTCATTTCTAAGTTTTCATTATTTAAAAATATGTTTGTTCTATGAAGTCAAAAAAAAATTATATTTATTTTAAAATTTAATTGATATAGATGGTTATAAACGTTACTTAATTTTTAAGTTTGATCTTTTATAGTTATAATCTTATTTAATAATTATGATAGATTCATTTTTAAAATAGCAAAAATGTCGATCACTAGTTATTTTTTGAAAACACTTAAAATGTCTTTTAAACGCTTCTTATTTTCACTCTACTTTAGAAAATATTTAAAAAAAATTATTTTTACCTAAATTTTACTAAACACATTTTCAATCATCTTTTCTATTTTAATAAAAATGAAAACAAAAAAAAATCAAATCATACAGACTTATAAACTTTTTTTGTTTATACCATGTTTTTACGAAATGTTTAAAAAAAAATCTAAATTTTATCGAGAACATTTTCAATAACGTATTATGTTTACAATAAAAATGAAAGAACCTAAATTCTAAATCTTAAATATAACAAATAGCCATTAAATATATCATCAGTGCTCTTTCCACCTGTGCCATGTCATGCTTTATCTTGCCTACTAAATTATGCAATGAACTCCTTAACATGATGAGGCAATTATTTTGGTCTAATAACAATTCTTGTGTTAGAGTATGTTGGAAAAAATATGAAGGAGTAAGAAGGAAGGTGGCCTTGGCTTGAGAGATCTAAAACCCACTAACCTAACTTTGTTAGCTAAGTTAGCCTGGCGTCTATCAACAAATTTAGCCTCCTTTTTTTTTGTAGATTTTATAAAACAAAATATTTCCCAAACTGTCACTTCCTAGAAGCCAATTTGGGAGTCAACCCACCATGGGGATAGAGGAGCATTATGACAAGAAAGGAGGTCATAAGCCAAGGGAGTAGATGGAAAGTTTAGAGAGATTCCCTATTGCAAGTCACAGGAAAACCATGGATGGCTGGAAACAATCCACTGAGTTTTTATAGGCCACCTAATAAATATGGAGGAGCTGAACTGATCAAAATTTTTATCGATCAAGATTTGGGCTAGTGGGACAAAGTTAAGTTATACGAATACTTCAATGAAGAAACTGTGAGATGCATCATTGAGGAACAAACCAAGGTAGGAGAAGATGAGCTGATATAGTGTAGTGATAAAAATGAAATATACCCCGTGAAAACAGCTTATGTAGTAGCCATAAATATGCTATATCTAGACAGAAGCACCTTGATGGATAATGATGTGATCTAGTGCAGCCGAGGAGTATGGAAACTGCAAGTGGAGGAGAAGATGAAACTCTTTATATGGAGATGCAGTAATGATTCCCTTGGAGTCAAGACGAAGATGAAAAGCTAAGGCTTGATGATAGATACTGGTTGTCCATCGTGTAGTGATGAGGAAACATTGAATCATCTTTTCATTCACTGTCCACATGCAAAGAACGTATGGCGTAGTAGTGGATTATAGGCAAACACAAATACAATAGCTAATCGATCTTTTAGCTCATGGTGGAGCAGTGTAATGAAGTTAGGAACCAATGCAATGCATAGAGGGAAGATTAAATTTGCATGCTATGCACTTGGGTATATTTGGAAAAGTAGGAATGAAATTTCTTTTAATAATATATATTGGAACCCTTTACAAATTGTACAAAAAGCCAAAGCTAAAGGTGAAGAAATCTCTAGATTAAACTTATACACTTGGTTTGCTATGAGTGCTCTTAGTCTCTTAAACAATCATTAAATGAGTTCTTTAGGCATGACGATGTCTTTTTATTTTGTATCTGATGTAGTTTCATTTTTATTGAGAAATAAAATTTCTATCTTTGATATAAAAAAACATAGCAAGTAGCTGCCTCTAACTTCTCTTTAGGTTTAACCCCCTTCTCACTCCAACCTCCTTTATAAACCCCAAATGCCATAAATCTTACTAATATTTCCTGTCTTATATTCCCAATCAACCCCAACACCAAAATGGGTTACTCACACAACCTCTCCCTACACTCCCTGCTCTTGCTCACCTTGTCCTTTAGCTATACTCAAGCGGCCAATTTTGAGATCATGAACATTTTTTTTTACATTATCTTGGCAGCTATCAGGCTTGGCAGTGGTAGCCGCCTCGACCAAGCTCAAACGTGGACGCTAGAGGTGGCATCTAGAATTGCCATAACCCGTATCTGGGCCGTACCGATTGCAACTTTGATGGCAGTGGTAACGGTCATTGCTAGACTGCAGACTGCACTGGTGGACTATAATTCACCGTTTAGAGTTTCCTTCCCAACACATTAGCAGAATTCACCTTGAACAAAAATGAAAATAAAGATTCCTATGACATCTCCTTTGTGGATTGCTTCAATATTCCTATGGATTTCTATCCCCTTGAGAAAGATTGCCTTAAAATCAGTTGCCCAGTAAATATGAACAAGCAATGTTCTCCTAACATATTTGTCCCTCTATAGGCTCCACCCCTATGTTGATCCATATACTAAAGTGTAAGACATAGATGTTGTGATCATGACAGTTGTTGATGTAGGGCTGAAAAATGATTTGGGCATACCATTGGTGTCCTAGGTGATAATATTAAAGTAACGTATCATCATTATCATTTTGGTAAAAAAAATTAATTGGACACTAGCCACTAGTACTACTCTATGTCAAGGAGAAAATTCTGGACACTTGCATACAAACAACACGCTACAACCATGAAACAAAAGAAATCTCTTGTCACAAAAGAAAGATGCTCAATTTCAAAGACCATTTTTCTTTTCTCTTTTTCCATATATATCCCTAGACACATTCACGAAAATAAATAAAACAAACATTCAAAAAACACCTTTATCGGATACCTAGATTCAACTATATCACAATCTCTACATTGAAGACAAGAGAAATAAAGCAAAAATTCAAAAAGCAGTACACTCACTTTTCCTCAAGAAAATGTATAGTTAAATGGATATTTACATAAGCAATTTGTAAGCGAAGAGTCCCACTAGTGTTTAATACCAAGGTTTTGGGTTTTGTTTACTTTTGCAATTTGTGTTAGATTTTCAATTAATTACCGGTACAGAAGATTAGGTAACTTTCAAGGTTTAGAAAACGATCACAAAGCTTGATTAATTCCTATTACCATCTTATTCACATTTTATAGTTAATGTTGCATTCTTCAGTATAAAATGCAATTATTATCCTTCTTAGCTACTTTAGATTTATTCTTTATCAAAATATTAAAGGAAGCTTAAGATTGATTATAAGGCATTTTCCTTGTTCCACATAAGAAAACAAGCTTGGGTTAGTTATACATCCAAAACTATTGTTGAACTAGTGATTTGATAAACGTTTTCCTTGATTTTCTTAAGAATGCTAATGATAGAAATTTTAATGATGAAGATGTTAGACAAATGTGGCTTCTACGAAGAGTTCGAACTTGCTATTGTTGAATCTATCTTAAATCCTTTTTTTTATAATAATTATAAAAAAATAGATAGAAAGAAAGATTCAACTATGGAGAGCTCTATGTTACATCGCGACATATAAGCGACACACAGGCACGACATGGACACGATGTGACGGCCAGTAAGTATTCTTGCCATGTAGACACCGAGAAGGTTCTGGGATGCTCTAGAAATTTTTAAAAAATTCTTATACATTCTGGAAGTCTCTTGTATATAGTAGAATACTCTAGAATGTAGTATAAATACTTTGTATATTCTAGGTCTTAGAATTCTCTAGAAAGGTGTAGAGAACACTTGTAAATATTAATAGGCTAAAATCTTCTAAAAGGGCATTATGAACCGTTGGATCAAATATATTGTAGCCATTCATTTAAGGGGAGGTGGCCTACATAAACCCTTCACTCCCTCATTTGTAAACCATCCAAGAATCACAAAGCATTTGAGTGTTAAAGAGCTCTTAAGCATTTTCCAAATTCTCTTATTCTTTCTCTTATTCACTTGCTAGCTTTGGTCTCTTAATCCTTTGAGAGTTATGTTGGGAAAGGCTGACTAAAAAAAGGGAAGTATGCTAACTAAGTGCCACACGACTTATACTCAGGGGAAAAGAATAAGGTTGTGACAATTGGAATCAGAGCCTTTGTTCGTAGCTAGCTCATGACAAGTATCATTATGGCGAACATGGAGAACATTAACGTGTATGTGGTTCAAGTTGAAGACCCTTCAAGGGGAATAGATAGCAATCACTCCAAGAGGGGTAAGGAGAAGTCACAGGAAGTTTGGAAGACATGGAATACCCACCTCTTTAAGGTGGAGCTTGTTGTGGGAGACACCAATAATGCCTTTATAATTTTGAGCAAGAGGTGGAGCAACGTAGGGGCGAGCTCCATAAAGCTAAGTTGGTGATTGAAGACTTACCAAATTTTCTATACCATGAACAAGCCATTTGTGAGCGAATAACAAAGATCATTGAGGATCTTTGTGGGCAGATAGAGAAAATGAAGAAGGATTGGGTCATTTGCTGTGAAGCCATCACTAGTGGTGTGGTGGAGGCAAGACCAACAAAGGTGGAAGTCCCCAAGCCTAAAACTTACAAAAGCAACCAAGATGTTAAGGAAATAGATAATTTTCTATAGGCCATGGAGCAATATTTCGAAACTACTCACATTGATGATGCATTAAAGGTATGGACTGCTTCTCTTCATCTCATTGATGATACTTTACTTTGATGGTACATGTGTCAAAGTGATAGGGAACAAGGTGGTTTGACCATTAATACATGGAAAGAGTTTAAAGGCCAACTCGAATGGCATTTTTATCCTGAGGGAGAAAACTTCCTAACAAGGAGGAGTTTTAAGCACCTAAAGCATAATGACTCCATTTAAGACTACGCTCATGAATTTTCGTCATTACGACTTAGACTGTCGAATATGGTACAATCCGAGTTACTAGTTAACTTCATAGATGGGCTACAACCTTGGGACCAACAAGAGTTGCGATTCCGAGATGTGCAAGACCTTCCATCTGTAATTTCTACTGTTCAAACTCTTGTCGAATTCACTAAATCCAAGGACTCCGAAAAGTCAAGGGGAAAGGTGCGGAAGAAAAGAGTCAAAGTAAGGGACTAAAGGTGAAGGTAAGCCTTCTAACAAATGAGGCGAGCAAACAAAGAAAAAGAACATGTGTGACAACTTTAAGTCTAAGAATAATTGATTCTTGTGTGAAGGAGGACATTGGATGAGAGACTGCTCTAAAAAGAATGCTCTTAGCACAATGATCGAAGAAAGAGAGAAGATAAACTTGCTGAGCCAAATGGGAACTTTACGGCTACTAAACAACTTTTAAGCCCTAACACCTCAAAGTCCCTTTAAACAAAGTCTCATGTACATTGAGATCTCCTTAGTTGAGAAAACCACAGAAGCGATGGTGGACACAAGTGATATGCACAACTTCATATCTATGAAGGAAGCCAAAAAACTTGGTCTCAAAATGACCAAGAATGGGTGGCTAAAAGTGGTAAATATTGCTGCCAAACCTCTTAAAGGAGTAGCTCAGGGAGTGAAGTTGTAGGTTGGAACATGGAAAGGAATAATAGATCTCTCCATAGTATCCATAGATGATTTTCTAGTTATACTAGATATGGGGTTCTTTAATGCAATTAAAGTTATTCCTATTCTCTTCCTTCACTCTCTAGCTATATTTGAATATAAAGTACCTTACATGGTACCTACTACTCCTAAACTCCAAGTAGATAAGCGCCTCTTATTTGCTATTCAAGTAAAGAAGGGTGCAAAAAAAAATGAGAAATTGCCTATCTTGCGGCTCTTAAAGAGGATAGCTCAAGGAAGGATCGAGGTGAAGTACCTAAGGAGATAAGAAAAGTTCTTGAGGAGTTATGAGATATGATGCCATATGAGCTGCCCATTTGAGTTCGCTAGGAAATTGAGATAAAACCTAGTGGATATGAGAGTTTGCTAGAAGCTTGTGAGAAAAACTAGTGAGGGAAGGTTGTCTTGGTCTAAAGGCTGTAAAAAGCATTGTGCTTTCCCAGTTCAAATAAGTTTTGTTGAGGTTAAGCTTGAAAAAAAATGAAAAATGTTACCTCAGTGAAAGCTTGTAAAAGCTTTGTGACTCTCTTATATGGTGACTTCCATATATATAAAACTCTCTTACTTTGTATTTGAGAAAATGACATAAGATAACCTTTTTTATCCGAACTTCTATATTGCGTCCGCGATCTTTCTCTTGCCTTCTACTATCTTAATTTGTAGTATTGCTTTGTGAAAAATCACAAATTACCTTGAAAAGATATCTAATTGTTTTGAACAAGTTTGAAAAACACATTACAAAAGTAAACTATTTTGTTCTGAGCTCAGGTACATTTTGAACAAGATTATCATATAAACAAGCATCTTCAAATGTTTTATTTGAAAATTCATTGAAGTAACTTGTTTGTATAAATGCTCATCATTCTCGCTTGGTCAATCTATGAAGATTCCAATTTTCAAGTACATAAGATAAAAAAAAAAAAAAAAATTAAGTCACCTATCACCCAATTTAACCCCATTTTTTTTGTGCTAAACCTGAACTAACAACTATCACTTGGCCAATCACTATAACTTTTGACTTGAAATCGCAGGGCCGTAAGATATCAAAAGAAAGTTATTTCAAACTCACCGTAATTCCAATTAAATTTAACCTAGTTGAGGTCTTTTCGAGAGTCAAAATATAAGGCATCAATTTGTGCTATTTTATATTTTTCAATTATTATTCAATATTTTCATAATTTTTATTTATGTATTTTCTAATATATTTTTGTGTAAATAGGAGTTTCTAATAGTCAATTTGAGACCTTTGAACCCCTCTTCATGTCACTTTTAAATTCGATTTGATAATTGTCTGTTGGAGATAGTTTGTAAAAATACATAGGAAAAGACATATAGATTTATAAAATAACTAACATGTGAAAAAGTATATAGATTCATATAATAACCAACTTGTTAAAAGATAAGTAAGTTGACAAAATAGCTACTTAAAGTGGCTATCAAGTTATGTAAGACACCATTAGATGCATGTTTGACATGGCCCTTTTTTCTTCTTTTAACGATTATCATAGCTTGAAAGAATTGTTAGAATAGTTATAAGAGCTTTCCAACATACAGATTATAATCAAAGGACCTAACTCGTCTATTATTTGAGAGAGTTTGAGTTCAATAGTCAATTTTAGACCATATTTTACGGTTAATAGTTCATCAGCTCCTAAACTTCTAACATATCCCTTAATCTGTTTAATAAAGTGAGTGACCTCCGATGATAACAGCAACACAGCTTGGTTTGGGAGGCTACTTCTATGCCGCACAAAAAAATTAAAAAGAAGAAGAAGAAATCCATTCCGGTGGAGACCTTGTTGCATGTCCGTGAATGGCCTAAAAATTCCATGCTATACCCGTACTAGGTACATACTCAGTAGTATTGTTATTGTTTAAGTACTTTTAGGTACTTTAAAATACATATTATGTAATACTTTTTTCTTTTTTCTTTTTTGAAAATTTGGTCTGGTTGCATTGGATAAATTTTAGATTTGTAGGTAAAACTACAAAATTTATTGCTAAATTTTAGAGACATGAAAATAAATTTTACAAACTCAAAAAAATAAATTAATATATACAAAGTTACATGCATAACTTTAATATTATATATTACTCTAATTTAGTTTTAACAAAGTTATAGAGTTGGAGATTACTTAAAAAACTTAAATTAATATTTTTATTTATTATATATACTATAAAAAATTCATTATCAATTTTTATTGTTGTAAAAACTGTTATATGTTATGAAATATTTTTTCTTTATATAATGTATTGCCATGCCCATACCTTTCTCTAGTTTATTTGTTGCTCTGTTTTTTTTTGTTTGGACTGAGTATTTGTTGCTGTCTAACTAAAGGCTCCATTTGGCGAGGGTCCAAAGACGAAAATAAAGATTGGCGGCTCAATGGGCAAGGCTTACTACGCGTTGTGGGCCGGTAATGCTGCAGACTGCGATCCTTCCACTGTTGGGAGTGGGAGATTCTACACATTCCAATAGTTATTAGTGGTCTCCGAGTCAGCGTTCAGTGTCACTTTATAAAAGACTGTGTTCTAAAGCCGTGTGAGGTAACACTGAATACGGAGAAGCGCCGCCGCCAGGGTTTTCTCTCATCTTGGAGAGTGGTTTTCTCTTCAAGGAAGAGCTTGTTTACTTGAGGTATGCTCAAGGCTTCTCTAGTCTCATCTCTAACCAAAGGAAGAGTTTATCTGATACTTTGAAAGAACAACAGTCTTCAGAGGCAGAGTATTATTTTACATAGAGAAGGAAGCATGGAATCTAGAACAATAATAAAGTCAACAGGGAGCTGCAGTAGAGAAGGAGAGGTAGATAAGACCAAGGAGGGCATGTTATTGGAGGTAGACGATCAACAATCTCAGAATCTTTCCAAGAGAAATCTAGTTGGGAAAATCATTGTGGACAGACCTCTCAACAAAAGGACTGTTAAATCAATGATTAGTAGAGGATGGGGGGCCTTAAAGGCCTAAGAATAGTGGAGATGGGGAATAACTCATTTCTATTTAACTTTGAGGAGGAGGAGACAACAAATAGAATCCTGGAGGAGGCCCCTTGGAACATCCTGGGCCATCTCTTAAACCTACAAAGATGGAACCCAAGCCAAGCTCTGCATGATATGGAGTTTTGCTTTTCACCATATTGGGTTCAGATTCATGGGCTACCTCTGGAAAACTTAAATGAAAAGAATGGAGTTATAATTGGGAGCAGACTAGGGGAAGTTATTGAAGTAGAAAACCCAGTCAATGGTGGAATGATGTGCAGACACTTCCTAAGAGTAAGAATCATCAAGAACTTAGAAGACCCGTTCCTGAATGGACTCTGGGTTCCCAGGAAAGAAATAGAAAGCTTATGGGTAATGCTGAAATATGAGAAACTCTAAGAATATTGTTATAATTGTGGGAGATTAGGACATGAGAAAAAAGAGTGCAAGCATGAGAGGAAGGAATCCTTGGGAGAAGATAAGGAGGAAGGAGAAGACTTGTCCAGCTTTGGTCCCGGCATTGGGGTCCAGCCAGCTAAATCTCTGAAAATGATAGCAAAAGAAAGCAAGTGGAGAAGAGAAGAGGGTGGTGGAGGGTGGAAGGGGGATGGAGGAGAGATGGTGGGGGAAGGAGGAGCCCAAACGGAGCATGGATCCAGACTAGACAATTTAGAAAAGGAGCAAAAACAGAGGTACAACAGGAGGAAATCAGAGAAAAAAGATGGCTAAAGTAGTGGAAAAATGTCAATGGGGACAGAGCAGGGGGAAACGAAACAGGGAGAAAAGAAGAGGCGGGAAAAGACAACAGAGGATACAAACAAAAAGAAACAGTTGATGATAAGAAAGATAAAGCAGAGCAGAGGAGACAAGAGGGGAGTACTTACCAGGTAGAGGAGACAGGAAAGAGAACAGGGATGGAAAATGTAAGTTATGCCGTGGATTTCAAAAGAAGGAGCAGGATGAAAGTGACAGATGGTACTAGTGGGTTGAAAGAAGGGGCCGAAGTCACCAAAAGGCCAATGGAGATTGATGGGCCCCTGCAACCTGCAAAGGAAGTAGAAAAGGTCTGCAGTAGTCAATTTCTAACAGTCTCACGGCCTTTTTATGAAAAAAAGCAAACCAAAGAACTGGGAGACTCTGGCCAGAAAACAGAAAGAAGAACTGGGCCAACAAAAGAAATAGGAAAATTTAAACAGAGAGGAATTAAAGCAGAAAAGAAGAAAACCATAATTGAAGAAATATATCAATACAATTCAAAAAGGAAATGGAAGAGAAAAATTAGAGAAAGGGAAGTGAACTAGAACTACTATGTAGACATGCCAAGTGAGGAGGACACAGAAGATGGAGATAGAGGAGCTGTGGAAGATGATACAAGCACAAGAATGAATGTTGAGTGCGAACTAGCTGCTGCAATTAAAAATTACCTGAAGCTGAAAAGGGGTAGAGATGAAATAGAGGGAACTAAGCAGTGGGAGGAGGAGAATACCCATATAGTTACAGGAGAGGAAAGAACGACCTGTAGAGATGCTAAGAGGATTAAATGGCCAGGAATGGCAGAGGGCAATAAAGGAGAAAACACAAGGAACGTAAGGGCTGAGGAGGCGGGCCTAAACTTGCCCCACCTTTCCCAATGACAATTATAAGCTGGAATTGTCGAGGGGTGGGGGTCGCCTTGACAATTCGGGAATTGAGACACATATGTCTCATACATAAACCCTCGCTTTTGTTCCTTATTGAAACAAAGGCAAAAGAAAAGAAGCTGGAAAATCTAAGGAGGAAGTTAGGTTTTGAAGGGATGGAAGTGGTAGAACCTGTGGGAAGGGCAGGAGGCTTATGTTTAATGTGGAAGAAGGAACACATAGTTGAAGTCATAGAAAAAAGTCAACATTTCATTCACACAAAAACTAGGAGGGAGGAGGAAGTGGGAGGATGCTACAGCACATTCATTTATGGGGATCCTGAACCTAGAAGGAGGAGACAGCTTTGGAGGTCAGTATCAGCCATGAATCCAGGTAATCCTTATGCCTGGCAATGTATTGGAGACTTCAATGAAATTATCTGCCAAAAGGAAAAAGAAGGAGTGAGACTCCATAACAACAAGCAAATTGAGTGCTTTAAAAACTTCTTGAGCAATTGCAATCTCAGTGATTCTCCCATCAAAGGATGTAAATTTACTTGGAATAATATGAGGGAAGTGGGAGGGGTCAAAGAAAGGATTGATAGACATGTAGCCAATGATGTATGGTTGGATAGATATAAAGATTACACGGTCATTGCTCTCCCAGCTGTTGGTTCAGACCACAGCCCCCTCATTCTTACTAGAAATCAGCAGAAGAAAAAAGAAAGAAGCTTCAAATTTGAAGCTTACTGGACAGAACTTGAGAAGTTTAAAGATGAGGTGGAGAAAGGCTGGTGCAGTAGAGAAGAAGCAGAGAATCTTACAGACTGTGCAACAAAATTAAAACACATGGCTAAACACCTTGAAGAATGGAAGAGGAAGAAGTTCAGAAGAGCAGATAAAGAGATTATCAAGCTTAAAAGCAGATTGCAGCACATCCAGAACTATGGACAGAATCAAGAAACGTTAGAAGAGAGGAGGAAAATCTGCTCTAGAATCAACCGGCTATGGAGACAAGAAGAGAGCTACTGGTCTCAAAGATCCAGAATTAAATGGCTCGAGGGTGGAGACAAGAATACTAATTTCTTTCATAAAACAACCCTGCAGAGGAGAAGCTATAACAGAATAGTTAGAATCAATGATGCAGAAGGAAGGTGGGTGGAAGGGGAGTGTAACCTTCAAGTAGTTTTCCAGAATTTCTACAAGGACCTTTTTAAGACCTCTGGGCCCAGGAACATTCCTGATTTGGAAGGCTTATTTCCAAGACGTATAAACAGGGAGGATAATTTTTCCTTACTTAAGGCTGTAACGGAAGAGGAAGTAAGGAGGGCAACTTTTGACCTGGGAGCTTTGAAAGCACCGGGTCCTGATGGAATGACTGGCCTATTCTTTCAAAAATCATGGAAGGTTGTAGATAAGGAGGTATGCAGGGCCATTAACAAATTTTTTGAAGAGGGGCAGTTACCTGAGGAGATTAATGAAACACATATTACCCTTATACCCAAAGTACCCAATCCTGAAACTGTGAGCCAGTTTAGACCCATTAGCTGCACTAATTTTATGTATAAGATTATTGCCAAGATCATGGTGAATAGGATGAAGGTTTTGATAAAGGATCTCATCTCCCCCAACCAAAGCGCATTTGTGTGTGGAAGATTGATCCAGGATAACTCACTGCTAGTCCAAGAAGCGTTCCACTCCTTGAAGAAAAAGAGGAATGGTAGGAACCATTATATGGCTATTAAGCTTGACATGAATAAAGCATATGATAGGCTTGAATGGGACTTCCTTAGGAGGGTGCTGGAAATGTTTGGGTTTGACAACAAGTGGATAGAATTGATCATGAGTTGTGTAACAACAGTGAGCTATAGAATTAAGACAAATGGGAGCTTGGGCCCTTTATTCTACCCTCAGAGGGGTTTAAGGCAGGGTGACCCATTATCCCCCTATCTCTTCATTATGGCAGCAGAGGTGTTATCAAGGGGGCTAAACAGGGCAAGTAGGAATAAGGAAATCAGAGGTTTTAAGATTGCAAGAGGCGTTCCAGAACTGACCCATCTCTTTTTTGCAGATGATTCAATCCTTTTCATAGGGGCAAGTGAGCAACAAGCAAGGAACTTAAAGAAGTTGCTAGATGACTACTCAAAGATCTCAGGACAAGTGATTAATCTGGAAAAATCAGGGTTATTTGCAGCAGAGATACACCAGACCAGACTAAAGAAGGAGTCAAAAGAGAACTGAACATGTCCATATGGGAAAATCCAGGGAGATACCTAGGAATTCCAGCGGTATGGGGTAGATCAAAAAAGCAAGCCCTCAACTGGGTAATGGAGGCAGTAAAACAGAAGTTAACAAGCTGGAAGATGAGATATTTGTCACAAGGGGGAAAGGAAGTCCTTATTAAAGCCGTAATCCAAGCTATCCCTACCTATGCCATGTCCACTTTTCTTTTTCCCAAATCTTTTTGTGCAAATCTGTGCTCAGAGATTGCAAAGTTTTGGTGGAATAACAATGGGAGAGAAAGAGGAATACATTGGATTAGCTGGGAAAAAATGATTAGGAAAAAGATAGAAGGGGGAATGGGTTTTAGAGATATCAGGAGTATGAACTTGGCATTGCTGGCAAAACAAGCATGGAGACTGCTTGAAGAGCCTGAATCTATATGGGCAAAAATCCTGAAGGAAAAATATTTTCCTAAGACAAGTGCCCAACAAGCAGGAAGAGGAAGGGGTAGCTCTTGGGTATGGTTGAGTATATGGGAAGGGAAAGAATTTTTGTTTAGCCAGGGAAGATGGAAGATTGGAAATGGGGAGAGTATAAACATTTGGGAGGATAGATGATTAAGAAGTGGAGAGAAAGTACAAAACAGCTCACATAGTGGGTTGGAAACAGTAGCTGACTTAATCAACCAAGACTCAAAAACCTGGAAAGTGGAAATCCTAAGAGAAATGCTACCCCCACACCAGCTAAGGGATGTTTTGGCTACCCCCATCCCCCTATCCAATATGGATGACAGATTCATCTGGCCCCGAGAAAATGAAGGCATTTATAAAGTAAAGAGTGGTTATGAGGCAGCTAGATCAAAGGAGAATTGCAGCAGTAGACAGAGTGAATCTACTTCAGCCTATGTGGACCCAAAATTATGGGGTAGAATCTGGGATTCTCAAATCCCACCTAAGATCAAGATTTTCCTCTGGAAGATCTTACACAATGCCCTTCCTAGCAAGGAGAACTTAAGCAGAAGGAAAATCTACCAGGACCCCATGTGCCCTATATGCTACGAAGAACCAGAAAGCCTAGAACACACTTTCCTGGAGTGCAGCTGGACAAGACCGGCGTGGTTCAGAGCAAACATTCAGAATCAAGACAGGATACAAGGAGGTGACAAGATAAGTGATTGGTTGGGGAAAAAATGGAACTCTATAGCAAGATCCATGGGGTAGATGAAAAGGAAGAAATGGCAAAAGTTTTCATCATGCTATGGTTTATATGGAAGGAAAGAAATTCCCACATCTTTGAGCAAACCAGGATAGACCCGACCAGAGTTTTTCAGAAAAAAAATTCTATGATTTCAGAGTTAGCAGCTTTGGAAAGCCTAAAAGGGACTAAAGAAACTAAGGAAAGTGGAGAGAAGCAGGGAAGAGGCAATACATGGCAACATCCACCAGGGGGATGGCTAAAAATCAATACAGACACAGCATGTCCAAAGGATAATCAGGAGTGCTACATCGCAGCACTTATCAGGGATGAAGATGGGAAATTACTTACCGGAAGCACTAAATGTATTGAAGCCCACACCATCCTGGAGGCAGAAGGAAGAGCAATTGAGGAAGCACTTAACATGATCAACAATCTTCAGCTGAATCAAGTAATCATAGAATCAGACAACAAGTCAGTAGTAGAGATTTGTAACCAGGAAAGACAGATGTGGACAATAGACCACATAAGGAACATGCTTGAAGAGCTTACCTCTGAAGGAAGACATATCAGGGTTTGCTGGATCAACCGAGAGAGGAACGGGACGGCCCACATGGTAGCTAAGCTCCTTGCCCAGAGAAAGCTCCCGAGGAATTGGGTCGTGAACCCCGATCAACCTCCAGAAGCTGATTAGCAGAGAAGCCGAAGGAAGGGGGAGATGAATCTGGAACACCCCCGTGCCCCCAAAAGGTTCCAATATTTTCCCAGCTTTTGATTTGGTCTTTTAGCAGGGTGTGTTGCCCCGTTTTGACTAATAGCCGGGTTGTTTGTTTTTCCTGAGGGCCAGGTCTGGCTAACAACAAGCCACGGGCCTCTGCGTCTCTCAGCTTTGGGTTAATACCCAGTTTGTATCTCTTAAGGCTTCGGCCTGCTATCCAAAAAAAAAAAATAGTTATTAGTGGCCTAGCGCTGTAGAGCTCCTTTTCTCCCAAGATCAACAGGTTGCAGTTTGTTTGGGGAGATTGTTGCCAACGCATTCTCTCTCTCTCTCTCTTCTATTAGAAAAACTTTTTTCTTCTATCAGAATTTTTTTTTCTTTTATTAAAAAAGTCTCTTCCTTCTATTGAGAAGGTATTTTTCTTTATTAATACTAATCATAATTAGAATATTTACATATTTTTTTTAAGACTTATAATATTTTAAGTTTGAAAGAAATCTCAAAATTAAAAGTTGTAATCTTCAGAAAAGATTGGTAGATGTATTACCTTCTTTTAAAATTTTTTTTTTGTATTTAAAGTTAGTTATATTTTGATGAAATTTGTTATATTTTCTATAATAATAGTTAAAAGATGCGTTGTCTTATAATCTGAATTTTGTCTATACTTTAGAAGTACAAGCTGTAATATAATTTTTATCTTATTCTTACCTTGCTAAAGGCTTTATAAACTCGGACTTAATGCATATTTATTGAATATTGTGATCTTTTAATTTTATCCACACAAAAATCAATTATTAATGTATTTTCTCCTGGGTTGCAAATCTAGCCTAAGCAAGAAGTAAAGTGAGCTTCAGGGGAGGGGAGGGGATGGAAACCCCCCTCCCTTTTTCCATTCTTTTCATCAAAGTTTTATTTTTGTAAGAATTTTTTTTAAGAGAGTTTTTTACTTTCTTTAGAGAAGATTTTTTTTCTTTGTAAAAATTTTTTTAGAGTTTTAAGAATATGTATATATCTTATCCAAATCTATAATATTGAATTCAAATCTATAATTTTTTGTTCAAAAATTAAATTTACAACACTAAAATTGCAATTTTAAAGAATATTAAAAGGTGTATTGTCTGTTTAATGTACATATCTTTTTTTATATTGTATTAGCTATGTATTTAAACTATAAAAATGTATTATTTAATATATTAAAATTTAAGAGATGTATTATTTTTTTTATTTTTTAATTATAGTACTAAATTTTTTTATATCTTTAAAAGTTTTCAAATTTATTTATCTTATATTTGTTAGTCTTAGTGTCTGATCATCATGTATAAATATATTTTTTTATTTGTTAAAAAAAAAAAAAGGAGAGGGAGATTCTCGTTGCTTTGTGAAGCAAGCTTCACGCCGTGCACTCTGCTTTTGGGGCCAAAAGACTTGGCTTTCGCCCAGGTCACACGGCCAACAGGCAGACTGGCAGAGTGCAACACGGTCTAGCCAAGCAAGCCGTAGCCTTATTCCACCAACCTGATGCCTTGATTAATTTTTTAGAATTATGAGATTATTTTAATTTTAATTAATAATTATAATAGAATCTCTTTTGAAATTATAAAAATGACATCAATTATTTTAAGAAACACATACATTTGGTTTATGAAAATATTATTAACTTTCATTCTCTATTTTTATTTTTTAGTTTTCATTATTTAAAAAATATGTTTGTTTTATGAGTTAAAAATTTGTTTATATTTATTTTAAAATTTAATTTATATAGATAGTTATAAACATTATTTGATTTAAGTTTGAGCTTCTATAATTACGATTTTTTTTAATAATTATGATAAATTCATTTTAAAATAACAAAAAGTTCCTAGTTATTTTTTAAAAATACTGAAAATGTCTTTTAAAAATTTCTAATTTCACTCTATTTTAGAAAATATTCTTAAAAAAATATTTTAGCTAAGTCTTACTAAATATATTTTTAGTCATATTTTTTATTTTCAACAAAAGTAAAAAAAAAAAGAGAAACAAACAAAACATACAGACATGTAAACTTTTTTGTTTCTACCATGTTTTTATGGAATTTTTTTTTAAAAAAAATTTCTGAATTTTATCAAACACATTCTCAATTATGTATTATATTTTCAATAAAAAAAAAAAGAGAACTTAAACTCTACCTTTGTTTTAGGAGTATGTTTGGTAAGTCAAATAAGTTAGACTTATTTGACTAACTTATAAGTTTGTTTGACCAAATTAAAGGTGTTTGGTAAACAAGTTTATTTGAGCAGTTTATAATTTTTTATCATACGCTACTTCAAGTAAAGTATAGCTCTTAACTGATAGTTTTTATAATTTTTTTTATCCTTATTATTTTATTCAAATTTAACACTATCATATTCATAAGATGACATTATTTTTACTATACTCAAGCAACATTCAAATTACATACTCCATAATGAATTTTTAGATATTATTGATAGTGATACAAAGAATGAAAATTTAGAGGCATCTACTGAGATAAAAGAGATTCACAATAATATTGTTAATTTATTGTGGAACTTTAAATAATATATTTATTTTGTATTTTTTAGAATTATATAATAAAATATAAGTACTAACAAAAATAATAAATTTTATATAAGTATATCATTTTATGTCATTTTACATTTATCAGTTAATTTAATAGTTAATTTTACCAAATACTTTTAATTCAATAAATTAATTTAACAGTTTTCAACTTTCAGTTAACAGCTTTCAGCTAAAAATTAGTTTTTCAACTTTCAGTTAATTTATCAGCTATTTTTGCTAAACATAGCCTAGGTTTAACCGCCTTCTCACTCCATCCTCCTTTGTAAACGTCAAATGCCATGAATCTTACTAATAGTTTCTCTCTTACGTTCCCAATCAACCCCAACAACAAAATGGGTTACTACAACAACCCCAACCAAGATGCTTGGAAGCACGATCAACGAGTATTGATCATTACTTAAATAACTCTTTCAAGAGCATCTTCTATGAAAAAAATAATGAGCTCAGATGGTTTGTTTAATATGTACGTTTAGTTCTAGTGTAAATAGATAAAGTAAATTATCTATCTTTTTAAAAATATACATAAACTTTTCTTAAAGCTAAAAGTATAAGATAAAATAATCTTTTCTCTTTTAATTAACATGTTTATTACACTACATTTTTTTCTATTATAAAAAATATATAAAAATCTTTTTTAAAAATAAAAAAATATACCACAATTTATTCTAAATGTCTCAAATACAAATTATGAAAAAGAAACAAAAAAAAAAATAACTCTATCAAATTTTCTTTCTAATACATTGTCCTCTTATATTAATTATTTTTTCTGAAAATAACTCTAAAAGAATTCGGACTATCAAAATAATAATTTTTTTAACTTAGAAAGTTGGTTAAAAATTGAGAAAAAGAAGAATAAATAGTTGGGAAAGCATTTTTTATTTATTTATTTTGTGATTCTCTACGTAAATAGTAAAAAATAATGTGTTCTAGATAAATATCTCTTTTTCAAGCTTATAGAACCCTCCAAACTTAAAGTATAAAACTGATACAAATGTATGTAATAATCGACGTTACTACTAGAGGCATAATACCAGTTAATGCCTTAAACCGGGTTTTTGGCTTACAAAGCATCATCTTACTTAGCACCCTCCACAAAATGTAAATGGCTTAAATATGAAGCAAACGATCAGTGTCTAAAGGATTCATGTAGAAACTCCTTTTAATATACAACACCATCTTGCCAAGAAACATCACAATATTCAAGAGGAATAAACCTTTCCATCATTTAGACCTGCGAAACCGAAAAGGCTCCACTAATCTTGTTGACCTGGCACTCCTGCACATTCAACTAATGCAAAATGTCATATTTTATTAGTATGATATAACCCCAAAAGCATTCCCACTTTAACTTTCAAACTCTTTACCCCATGAAATGTAAATGGAAACTGTCCTTTTTTTTCAAGACACAGGCTTAGCAGCACAAAAAGTTCCCCATATGCTCCTGCTAGTGGCAGCTTTGGACTAACTCACCAAGAATCTCATGCCTCCATGGCTATAACAAAGGAATAACTCAGACCTTCAACTATAACCAGAAAAATAGTGAATACTCTTAACTACATATATGAATTTCTCCACCTCATGTAAGAAAGTAAGGTTTGCTATCTATCACTTAATTAATCAAATATTATAGCATTTCAATTTTTATATCAGTTTCTCGTCTTTTAACTGGGTAGGGCAAATTCATAACTGGAATTTTACTGGGTTTTGATCGAAATTTCCAGTCTATTATCAATGAATTAAGTAAAATTGAATACATAAATTAATAATCAATAAATTGGACAGCGATTCTAGAAGCTCATGTTAGTGCATGGTCAACCATCCCCCAGGAAGATCTGTTGGCACCCAATATTATTTCTCTCGTCTTCATTGTAGAGATTGTGATATAGTTGTACTGTTTGAATGTTTGCTTTATTTCTTTTCTTCAATGTGGAGATTGTGATTGTGTTTGGGGATATAGAAAAAAGGAAAAGAAAAATGGTCTTCAAAATTGGGTATCTTTCTTTTCTGACAAGAGATTTCTTTTGTTTCTTGGTTGTGGTGTGACTTCTATTTGTATGCAAGCGTCCAGAATTTTCCCCTTGACATGGACAGGTTAGGTGAATCAAGTGAAGCCATGTCCATCGGTTGTTTACTATCACTAGCCGACGATTTCAGTAAAGGATTTCTAGAACTAGATTTACCTACTCTATCTGTAGAGACTGAACTAAACTTCATCTTTACAATTCTTATTAATTAAGACAAAATAACATGAGTTTAAATTTGATATGCGTATAACATAGCTTAATTTGTTTAACAAAGTGAGTGACGACCTAAGATATCAGCAGTACAGTTTGGTTTGGGAGGCTATTTTTATGCAGCACGAAAAATTAAAAAAAGAAGAAAGAAGAAGAAACCCATTCTTGTGGAGACCTAGCTACATGTCCCTGAATGGCCCAAAACTTCTATGCTATATCCGTACTGAGTATGTACTCAATAATGTTATTCTTTGAGCACTTTTAGATATTTCAAAATACATATCATGTAGTTCTTCTTTTTTTCTTTTTTTGAAAGTTTGGTCTAGATGCATTGGATAAATTGTAGATTAGTAGGTAAAACTATAAAATTTAATGCTAAAGTTTAGAGATATGAAATTAAATTTTGTAAACTCAACAATATAAATTAACATATACAGAGTTACATAGATAACTTTGATATTATATATTACCCTAGTTTATTTATAACAAAGTTATATGAATTTTGAGATTATATAAGAAACTTAAATTACAATTTGGGTTGATTATATATATTATAGAAAACTCATTATCAATTTTTATTATTGTTAAGACTATTAAATATTATGAAATATTTTTTATTATATAGTATAAATTGCCGTACTCTATGTTTTGAATTGAAAAAGTCACTGTATCCCATACTTGTATACCTACTGGTGCAACATGGATTCAATTGCTTCGCACAGGGTAGCTTTCTTAATATTTAACAAGATTTCCTCTGCATGCTCTTTAGAGACATTGTTGTTTGTTCCTGTCTAACTGAAGGTTCCATCCGGGGAAAGGTCACATGTTGCTGCAATTCGAGAAAAAGAAAAAAAGGAAAGACTGGTGATTCAATTTCAATGGGCAAGGGTCACTAGGCGCCAAATGCTTGTTTTATCAATTAGCATGATAATATAGGGTGCGACACAATACATTAGAAGTTTCGTATCGTGTTTTAATATAAGTATCTGATAAAATCATGCTGATAAAAATGATTATTCATTACACTCACACCAATAGTCTCCGTAACTTCCTCATAAAAAGAAGATCTTCTGCTTTTAAATATAGGAACAGCACGTTTCACAAAAACAATGCAGAAAGCTCAGAAAAAGATTGGTAGTTCAATGAGCCAGGCTTACTGGGCGTTGTGGGTTGGTAGTGCACGAGACTTGAGCCTTCGCTCAGGTCCCATAACCCAACTCTCAACTTGGAACGGGCAGGACAACATGGTGCACCATCCAGCCCAACCGAGTAAACCAAGGCCTTGTTCCACCGACCTAATGCCCCCACATGGGTCACAAGCCAACGTTACCAGGCTCGGCGTTCATAAGCAGGGGCGGATCTACGTGCACACCTGTGGGGGCAATTGCCCCCACAAAGAATTTTTTTTTAATTAATATATGTAGTAAAAAAAATTTTGTTCCTACAAAAGTTTACATATTGCCCCCACAAAAATATTTACATGCAAACTACTTGTTGTTTTGTTGCCCCCACTGACTAAAATTTCTGGATCCGCCCGTGTTCATAAGCATCTGTGCTGCATTTATAAACCTTGCCTTTACTTTTATTTGAAGCAATGTGAGACTAAGGAAGAGAACTTTCTTCATATTCTGACAGTTGGGACTGACAAGAATTATCCCAACGTCTCATGGTTCAATTTGCACTTGTTGACTTGCTAATTTAACCGACTTAAAACAGATTTCAATATGACACTGCTGAGTTCTGCGAAAAGAAAAGAGGAGGAAAAAAAGAGCTTTAATTTGGCAGAGGAGGCTTATGACATTAGGCTGCAGAGAAGCATCTTGTAGCATTGCAATCTGCAACGTCTTCTACATTCTAAATTGTATATTGTTGTAATATCTTAATCATAATTGACTTCTTCCAGGCATCTTAGCTGCAATGATTATGGACCTAAAATTCTTTTTTCTATAAAGATAATACTTGATAGTTGATACTTTAGAGTTGCAATGGCCAATGGGCGATTAGTCTATCATTTGTAATTATTTGTATTAAATATATTGGCGCCAAAAGAAATTACACTTTTCATACATGCCGCAAAAACACTGAATATATCTGAGATATTAAAAAGAAGTATAGTAATATTGAATATGGGCCAAGAGTTTCTTTACTTTTATTAAAGAAGATTTTTCCCTCTTTTTATAATAGACTTTATATTTGCACGATTATGCATATCATATATCTAGATCTATAATTTTTGTTCATACATTGGAAGAAAATTAAAAATAATTAACTTTCAAAAAAAGTTAAAAGGTGTGTTGTCTCTCTATCGATAATTTTTTATTTTTTTTTATTTTTTTGATTGTATGAGTTGATTTTCTATTATATTTAAATTATAATTTAGCAGATTAGTGCTTTAAAAATGTGTTTTTTTTATATTTTTTGGTCGTAGTACCTAATTTTTTTACTTTTTTAGAAGTTGATGCACTTGAGAGTTAAATCTAGATAGTCTTCCATTTGATCCTTCTTATCTCTTTGTGTTTTGCATGACCTGTATTGATTTTGTATTAAACAATTAAACCTTTATCCCCCCAAAAAAAGAAAAAACTAAGGGAACTTTCTTCGTATGATCTCACGGTTTGGACTAACATGAATTATTCCAGCATGCCACTACACGTCATGTTCCAATTTAACTTTGTCTTAATGGATTTCAATATCATCAATGCTGAATTTAGAGAGAATGAAAAGTGAAAAAAAAAAAATTGAGCTTCACTTTTGCAGTCGAGGCAAAGATATTAGGTTGATAGCTTTGTAAGCTGCCTGAAACACAGTTTTTCTATGTCTTCTACTTTTTTTTTCTTATTTTAATCATAATAGTAGAAATAGAAGGATGAAACCAAATCTTCCCTAGAGCATCACAAGAAAATTGGAGGATTAATTAAACGAAGGCATTGAAAAATTGTGTAAAAACCAGGCTAAGACTTGTCAACTATGACATTGGTTCTCATGGTCCAATTTGCACTTACTAATTGCCATAGTGAACTGAGTCTTAACACTTAATCAATTTGAATAATTACAATGCTGAGTTCTGCAAAACTGAAAATTATGAGCTTCATCATGTTGCAGAGAAGCATCTTATTGGATTATAAGTTGCTTGAAGCACATCCCTTTTCTACCTTGTATGCATCACTATAGCTAAGTTACCCTCAGCTTTCTAAATTTTTTATCCCTTTCATATATTAATTATGATAGTAATAATTGATAGAATAAATTATACTGACCTCCCTTTGTAGAAGTATTCATCAATTTGATTTAATTCAATTTTAGACTTAAATAAAATCGAACCAAATCAATTGATTTATAAAAAATATGAAATGATCAATTTTTTAAAGTAAATAAACCAAATTAAATTGGTTTTTTTGGGTTCAGTTTAATCTGTTCTTACATAATTAATTTTTTCATAATTTAATCTTAATTAATTTAAATTATAATTAACTAAAGATCATTTTTACAAAAAAACTTATATATAAAAATGTTTCCTCTAATGTTTTTATACCAAAATTTATAAAATTTAAATATTTAATTTTAAAGTTAGTATTTAATAAATGAAAATAACAAACTATAATAAATGTATAACAATAATTATAAATTATGAAAATATGTATAATGATTGGTTGGTATGGTTTAAGTCATTCTTCAACTTAAACCTAATCAAACCACTCAGTTTTCATTTTAAGAAAATTGAATTAAACCGATTTAAATCAGTTTTAATCAGATGTTTATAAGTTTGATTTGATTTGATCAATTTTAAACACTTCTATCACTTCCTTCTGAGCCCTTCCTTCACTTGTGAGAGTGTAGGATATATACTATTAATTCCAGCAGATAACAGAAACATGGTTGATTTATTGGGTATGGATGGAGCTGGAAATACTAGAACAAGGGAAATGACAATGAGAGAGAGTTTTAGAAAATATCAACTCCAGAGCTACCACAGCAGATTGTCCACTTGCACTGATTATGGAAGTGCAGAGCTGGTAGAAAGAGAGTTGAAATCATCATGCCATGAAGGAACTTGTCTGAATCCAAGTAATATAACAAATGCTGAATTTTGAAACTATTCAGCCAAAAAGCACGGACAGACAGTGGCGGATTTTGAACAAGTTATTAGGGGGGCAAAAATTAATATAAAATAAACAATTATTTTTAAGGGGGGCAAAAATATATATTTAACTAAACTTTTGAAAATTAAAATTTTATAAAAAAAAAATTCTGGGGGGGGGGGGGCGGGAAGGGGACTGCCCCTGTCTTAGAGAAGATCCGCCTGGATACTGACACATAACTCAACACTCATATAGATACTACGATATAATAAAATTAGTTTAACTTTAACTAATATATTTTATAAATTAAAATTTTAGGGAAATAGCAGTTTGCCATATTGATCTCTACTTGCAATTATAAGTTCTCTCCAACTTTTAAAGTACTGCAATGTCCTTTTTTTTTATTGCAATTCCACCCTACCTTTAAATTTCTCTCTCAAATATAAGATTAAGTCGACAAAAGGCTATTTTCCCTAAAATTTTCTTAGAGTAAAACATCTGCAACCATAAGTTATAGATCGGATTCCTCAGGCAAGTTAAATATTCAATGACGCTATCGTTGGTCTTAGCCCATTAGATTGCTGCCTGTAATCTATGGAACGAATAGTTGACTTGTCTTTGTGGTTCATTTCAAAATGCAAACCACTTATATCCGAGACTCTTTCGTGCCCTTTTCTTCAAGAAGCAGTTAATGCAAATTGATGAAATATGAGTGTGACCAAAAGTCTCTAGATGCATGGTTTCCTCCCTTTGATAATTATGGCTCTGCAGCCCATGCGCCACCATTTGATTCGAGGTGTGAATCGATTTGAACGCTCATGCTATTCAAATCGATTGGATCAATTTGTCAAAAATTGTATACAATCAATCTAATTAAAATAATTATAACCGAATAAATACAATTCAGTCTTAATCAGTTTGAAATAGATCAAATAGTCAATTTGGAAAAAAAATGTAACATATTTTAAAAATTAAACATTTTATATTTATTCAATTTTTAACATAAATATTTTAAACAATATTAAATTACAAGAAAAATTACTCGTAATTCATTTCAAGAGCATTTTAATCAAACTTTAAAGTAAATCTAACAATTAACAAGTAAATGAAATTTATAATTACAAATTGTATACTTACAAAGTTTGAAGGACACAGCAATAGCTGTGAGGATACATTAGTTCTCACAAAAAAAAATTACAAACTATATTAATTAATATTCAATATTAAAAGAAATAAAACTTGTAATATTATGAAGAACTAATATATAGTTTCTTAAATAATATAAAATAATTAAGTTGAAATCAGATTTCAAAATCAAACATCCAAACCACTGAAGCTGTGCCTCTTGGCCCCTTGGCGTGGCTGCTAGCACTAAAGGGGCTCGCATTTGGGCACGAACCAACTGCAACTTTGATTGATCTGAGCGAGGGCGATGTGAGCTGAGTGACAATTTGACAATATGGACTTCTTCGATTGTCTGATCGTTGGGTGTAACGTTAAATAAAATTTAGTCCAAAAATCTATTTTATTTTACAAGTTTTTATTATTTAGAAAATAAATTTGTTTTTTAAAACTAAAAATTTCTTCCTCTTTATTTTAATCGAATTGAGATAAATAGCTATAAATATTATTTTATTTTTAAATTTTGAATTTAATATTTAATAATTATAAAATTATTTTATTTTTCTTAATATTTATGATATACGTTTTTTAAAAATAAAAAAATATTACCGGTCATTTTTTAAAACACTGAAAATGTCTAAAAACTTTTGCGTTTTTCATCTTGTTTTAAAAAAAGATTTTCATTTAAAATTTACTGATCAATATTGCTTTCAACGAAGTTCTCAAAAATGTTCTTAAAATCCTTCATTCAATAACGTCGAAAGTTGTTTAAATATAGTTATAATAAATATGCTCTATATTTTTTTGAAAGAAAATCTCACAAAATAATTGAGATATTTTTCATGTGGATTCATTGAAATATGCTCTATGGACAATCATAGCAGTTGCATCCTTAATGACTTGCATCCCTGGGAAAATAATTACCTGCCATCTTCGGTACGGCAATACTAATGACAACATGAGCAGAAAATCAATAAATTGACTTAAAGGAAAAGTAGGGCGCCTTGCTTGAGAATATTTTCAGTTTTTTTTATTAATTTTTAGTATTTAAAAACTACATTAGTTTTATGAAATTAAAAATATATTTATATTTATTTTCAAATTAAATTAGCATAAATGACTGTAAATTTAACTTTAGTTTTTAGTTTTATTTTCTATAATTATGAGATTGTTTTAAATTTTTTCTAATAATTATAATAAATTCTCTTTTAAAATTATAAAAATACCATTGGTTATTTTAGTAAAAAAGTGTGTTTAATTTGTGCAAATATTTTCAATTTTTATTCTCTATTTTTTTTTCTTAAAACATATTTTTATCTGCAAGTTTTCATTATTTTGCCTTGTAAAGTTAAAATTTTTTTCATATTTATCTTTAAATTTAATTTATATAGATAACTATAAATATTACTTGATTTTGTTTAACAATTATGATAGACTAAATTTTAAATTAACAAAAATGTTACTGGATTTTTTGTTTCAAAACACTAAAACACTTTTTCACTCTATTTTAAAAAATAGTTTTAGAAAATGTATTTTTTTAAAGTCTACGAAACACATTTTTAGTCATTTTTTTTGTTTTCAATGAAAAGAAAAATAAAAAATAGATAAACCAAACAGATATGTAAGCATTTTCTGTTTTCACTTTATTTTTATAAAATATTTTCAGAAAATATTTTTTTCTAAAATTTACCAAATATATTTTCAATTATCTGTTATGTTTTCAATCAGAAAAAAAGCAATTGTAACCTTATGGTCTATTTGATTTTTCAATTTTTTTGTTTTATTTTTACTAAAAATTGAAACGGTTATGAAAACGTAATTGTTTGTCGTTTTTATTTTTATTTTTATTTTTATAAAATATTTTTAAAATTTTAACATTTTTTGAAAATTTAAAAAAAAATTAATATTATAAAACATTTTTATAATTATTCTGAACTTATTATAATATATATAAATAGTATTTTACAGATTATATAATTAATAAATAATAAAAATAAAAAGATAAACTAAATAAATTTTTAAAAATATAAAAAATAGAAAATAAAATTTTTTAAAAAAAATAAAAAAAAAATTTTCACAAAAATATAAAAAAAATTATTTTAAAAAATAAAACATTTTCACACATCAATCACATCATTATACTTTTTATACTGATAGCTCACCGCCATTACCTTTTCTTTAGGTCTCACCCACTTCCCACACCATCCTCCTTTATAAACCCCAAATGCCAGCCATTTTATTATGCAGTTCCTCTCCTACATTCCCATTCAACCCCAACGCCAAAATGGGTTACTCACACAAACTCTTCCTGCGCTCCTTGCTCTTGCTCACCTTGTGTTTCGTCTCAACTCAAGCGGCCAATTTTGAGATCGTGAACAATTGTCCTTACACTGTCTGGGCAGCTGCTAGCCCCGGCGGTGGTCAACGCCTTGACCGAGGTCAGAAATGGAACCTCCCGGTGGCAGCTGGAACTGCTATGGCCCGTATCTGGGGTCGTACCGGTTGCAAATTCGATGGCAGTGGTCACGGTCGTTGCCAGACTGGGGACTGCACCGGTGGACTAAAATGCACAGGTTGGGGCGTCCCTCCCAACACATTAGCTGAATACACCTTGGACAAAAATGCCCGAAAGGATACCTACGACATCTCCTTCGTGGATGGCTTCAATATCCCTATGGATTTCTATCCCCTGAATGGAGGGTGCCATAAAATCAGCTGCCCAGCAGACTTGAACAAGCAGTGCCCAAATCAACTGAAGGTACAGGGTGGCTGCAACAACCCTTGCACTAAGTATAAGACCAATGAATATTGCTGCACCAATGGGCGGGGAAGCTGTGGACCTACTAAGTTCTCGAAGTTCTTCAAAGAGAAATGCAGAGATGCTTACAGTTATCCTCAGGATGATCCATCAAGCACATTCACATGCGCTACTGGCACTAACTACAAAGTTGTGTTCTGCCCATGAGGATAATCTTCTCACATCCCTCTTTAGATGCTTGGAAGCACGATCGACGAGTATCGATCATTACTTAAATAACTCTTTCAAGAACATCTTCTATGGAAAAATAATCAGCTCAGATCGTTTGTTTGTGAATAAGTCAACACTAAATTGCTCTCGCTTTTCGCTTTTCCTGATTAATAATCATTTTCTCTATTAACAACTCTTTCACGTGGTTGTCAACATATCTGAAAGAATTTTTTTTCAGATAGGACTAAAATCATATTTTGTTCTTTTACATTATAATTTTTTTTTCAATTTAGTCTTTTATATATGTTTATGATCAATTTATTTTTTAACAAATTAAATTATTATAAAAATTGTCACTCTATCAATGTGTCGTTTGATAATTTAATAAATTTAATGACATGGTCAGTTATTTTTTACATGTTACCATTAATTATTTAGTAAAAATGAATAATGTCGCCAGATTTGTTAAAGTATTTAACAACATATTAACAAAGAGATCATTTTGATAATGATTGAATTTGTCAAAAATTAAATTAATGCGTCAGATTGGTTTACACATCAATCAAGATCTCTTGAGAGATATTAAAGATGCACCTCCTATATGGTTTTAATGTATTAAAAAAGAGATCATGATGATTGACAAAGAGATATTTAGTAAAAATGAATAATGTTGCCAGATTTGTTAAATTATTTAACAACATATATATTAACAAAGAGATCATTTTGATAATGATTGAATTTGTCAAAAATTAAATTAATAACTAATATTTTTAAGAGATTAGATTAAGACCACTATAATCTATAAGAGACCAAAAATGCATCAGATTGGTTTACACATCAATCAAGATCTCGAGTGATATTAAAGATGCACCTCCTATATGGTTTTAATGTATTAAAAAAAATTCTATGCTAAGTCTAAAATTTGAATATAAATAATTAAAAAAATATCTAAAAAAAAATGAATTCTATGCTAACTCTAAAATTTACATTTTTCTTTTCAGCAAATATATTAATAAAATTAATTATAAATTAATATATGTTAACAATTAAGTGTAGTTACTTTAAACTTTGTATTGAAACGGTAATCTATAAATGTTGTCTAATGGTCCCATAGAATGTCAGTTAGTACGTCATCATTTAATTGTTCTCTATGCGAGTCTTGTCATTTTTTAACTATTTTTTAACACATCCCCACTTCTGTCAAATTGATTAAAAAATAACTTTTTTATATACATTATCCACTACAAACTTAGCCTACAAAAATTAATAAAGATACAAAGTTAGGGCACTGAAAGAAATAATATAAACAATGTATTATTACCAATACAGTGTCTTAAATGCCTTGTTCTTGTAATAACCGTAAAATTTAACAAAAATTCCAATTAAAGAAAATTTAGAATAAAAGAGAGAATTTTGAAAATTGAGATAAGAACCGTAGAAAATATGTATATTTATTACATGGATTAAAAAAATTACAAAAAAAATATGAGAATTTATGTTTTGGCGCGCTATAAGCAAATATATTTTTATTTGTTTAAAAATGATTATGTTTTGCTAAAAGTAAGTAAACTTTTAAGTAAAAGAAGTATTGTATTGCTTAAAATAATTATATCGGCCTTTAATGAATTTGTATGGTATTTTTAGAAATATTCTTTCTTTTAATATGAATAAAGATATTTGTTTTAAAATTTGTTTTATTATAATTTTTATTAAGAAAAATTATGATTTAAGAGTTTAACTAAAGATTTATAAGAAAGGAAAAAAAAAATAAAAAGGAATAGTGCAAGCATAGTGAGTGAATAGTAATCTCAAATTTTATCTTTCGATTTGGAGTGTTTAAGAACTTCCAATCTCAAAACTGAAAGTGTTATTGGATTCACGACGAAGAGTACTTCAGTTTTGACCGATCAGTTTTTCAAATCAACCGTTGAATCGCCGTAGATCTGAAGTAAAAAATCTCGGTAAAAGGTAAGTTCTGAAAAACCTTACCTAGGGACTTCTAATTAGAAATCTGACTCCGTAGATGGATTCAGAAATTAGATAAATATTAGGATATGAAATTGTTTTGTTGATTCGGTAAAAATTTTGTGACAGTTAATAGTGTTTTCCGGCGGTGAATAGTGGTTGTGAATAGTGTTTTCCGGCGTGAATAGTGTTTTCCGGTGGTGAACAGTAACCAAGCTCATTTAAAGCTTTTGGACCTTCCGGACTCGATTTTGGGGTCTGTTTTACCAAATTCAGACCAGGAACTAGGATTTTAGGGCTGTCCAATCTGGAGCCCTTACCTGTGAGTGGGTTTTTCATACTATAGCGCATGTTTTATGAATTCAGTTTATAAATATCTCTCATATGATTTTAACTAGTTGGAATGTATGCCAAATTGTTTTACTGCTTTGAAAACCAATATGTTCCAACCATGTTAGAAATTATAAATTTCAATCCTAGTTGAACCCTAGGTATGCAGGGCAAACATCTAGACTGATAATTCTCCATTTGAGCTAGATTTATAGAAATGCGAACTTAGTCATAGAAATGAACTAAGTTGGCCATGAAATGATTTGATGCATGATGAGCATTTATGCGACGTCTACGGACGATCTATGTTTAAAATGATTTGATGCATGATGAGCATCTATACGACGTCTACGGACGATCTATGTTTAAAGGGAAAGTTTATGATGATAAAGGTCTCCATGGGAATACATGGATGAAACATATTTTTGAACGGAGTTTTATGCATGAAAAGAGCTAGATGGAGAATTATAGCTTTATTGTAATGTTATTGAAATGTTTTACTTTAAACTCTTTGAATAGCATATTTCAAATGTTTTCTATTGGAGGGACCCTTTTAGATCACTGTTAGCTAGCCGCAGGTAGTGCTAGCCCTGGTGCACCATGATCATGTTAAGGCTTCGGCCTAGGATACTGTGACGGGCATATGACTGCCTAAGACACAGGGATTTAGGGTTGACTTATGTCTTCGCCTACAGTGATTGCCATACCCATTGCTATGTGCTTGGGGAAATTTAGGGTTGACTTATGTCTTCGCCTACAGTGATTGCCATACCCATTGCTATGTGCTTGGGGAAATTTAGGGTGGACTTATGTCTACGCCTACAGTGATTACCCTACCCTTGCTGTGTGCTTGGGGGAGATGATAGATCTGTCAGGAAAGACCTCCAATAAACTGATGCATTTTTTTTTAAAGATTAAATATTTCTAAACAAGCTCATTCATCATTGTTATTGCATAAATATCTTCATGTATTACTTACCATGCATAATTGATTTGCTTACGGTTATTGATTTAATAATGTTTTATCTTTTGAACACACATTTGAACTGTTTAGCATTCTTTCAATAAATTATGGTTAAATGCTTAATGTTTCTATTGTTATCTTTACATTTGGATTTCAATTATTAAACCCATTGCGAAACACTCGTGCTTGGTTTGCCCTGTTTCAGTTATAGTGTGATTTACTCATTCACTGAGATGTGGTAATCTCACCCCTCTTTTGTTTCCTCCCCACAGATAGTCAAAGAGACTTTGATCCAGTTACAGCTTCGTAGGAGGCTGAAGATAGTGTTGGTGAGCCCCAGTTTGGGCAAGGCTCTTTTGTACTGTTTGTTTAGTTTAGTTATGTCTAGAGTATCTCCATGAACATACAGGCAGGATCCTCGCTTCTTGCGTATTTTGATGTGTTGTTTGAAAAATGGTTTTATATTTTATAATAATGTTGGTATTATGAGGCCATGGGCCAAGTTGAATCAGAATGTTGGATTCATGAGATATCATGAGGTATATATATATATACATATATACAGTATTTTCTGATATTGGATGTGGCATATGTGGCCAGTTATATTTATTATGTACTCTGGATTGTGTGCTGGATGTTTGTGCATGCTATGTGTTAGGCTTGCGGCTAGGGGGAAACCCTTATGTCGTGCCGGTCATGTGTTCCATCATTTGGGGCCGTGACAAAGTGGTATCAGAGGATTAGGTTTCCCTGTGTTCATGGAGTAACGGACCTTTAGGTAGGACTTTGAGTATGGGTATGAATCCGGACATGCTTATACTCACGGTGCTGCTAAAGGGGTTCGATAGGATGTTGTCTTTTTGTTCAAGTAAGTCAGTTTATAGTATGCTATGTTGGCATGGTTAAGTGACGGTTGGGGTATATCTATTTTATAGCGAGATACCAGTTATATGAGATGTTACTTGGGAAAAGATCCATACAGAGTCTCTCCGCGTGTCCTTTTGAATGGTAGTAGGGCAAACCTCAGCGGAATGCTGAGTTTAGGCAAATCCTATACCACCAAGGTACGGAAGAGGTCAAACTCTGGTATGATGGTTTCTGAATGTGACATCTGTTGTACTCAGTTGTCTAGATATGGTAGAGTGTGATGTGATATTGAGAATGAATTAGTTGGCATTATGTCATGTCATTTTGAAATGTCACTAGAAGGTGATTAAATTCAATATTCTTAGAGAATTTTTTTCTCTTGATACAAAGAAATCTTAGTGAGATACCCAGTAACCTAATCTCTGCTTTAGCAGTACATAAGTGATTACAAAAAGGTGCCAAGGATAGTTGGCAGTGGTGAGAGATGCTGATATAAGGTATACCTTTGTAAATCAAGTTCCAGTGATTAGAGAATTTTCTAATATAATTCCTGAGGAATTGTCAGGATTACCCCGAAATAATAAATAGAGTTTGGTATTGATTTATTTCCTGGCCAGCGTCTATATTTTCATATAGAATGGCACCCACTGAACTTAAAGAACTGAAAAAAAAGAGATAGTTACAAGACATGTTAGACAAGGGATTTAAAAGCCCTAGTAGTTTTATTTGGAGTGCTCCAGTATATGGATCACTATGACTATACATAGATTATAAACAGTTGAATAAAGTGAGAATGTGGAATAAATACTCATTACCTCGTATAGATGATATATTTGATCAGTTAGAAAGTGCTCAACATTTTTTTTAAAAAAAAAAAAAATTTAACTTGATTTGATATTTAGATATCATCAATTAAGGATAAAAGAAGAGGATATTAAAAAAAAAATTTTGCTTTCAGGATTACTATGAGTTTATAGTTATGTCATTTGGATTGACAAATGCCTCAGCTACATTTATAGAGTTAATGAATAAGTAATTAATCCATCCCTAAATCAAGTTGTTGTTATAATTATTGATAATATGCTGGAATATATCAAGAGTTCAGAGGATTATAAGCAATATTTAAAGCTAGTATTACAAACTCCAAGGGAGTATCAGCTATATGCTAAGTTCTAAAAATATGAATTTTGACTTAGTCATAGTACTTTCTTAAGGTATGTGGCTAGCAAGATGGTATCCAAGATAATTCTAAGAAGGTAAAAGTGGTACAGCAATGTCCACATCTTGCTACAGTTACAGATTAAGATCCAAGTCCAATTTGCGCTTTTTGCTGTTGTCAGTTGTCCATTCTATTCGAGCCATAGTTGAATCAGGTACATGAACATATGCTTGTAAGGCATCAATCAATTCCTCAGCATTTGAAGCTGAGATAAGAATTTGTCGTGCTGAGTGTGGAATAAACTTCTGTTCCACAGTTTGATCTAGAAAAGACAACAAACCATCAAAGAAGTGATTAACATTTAACAAACCTATTGGTTTGTGATGCATATTCAGTTGTGCCCAAGAGACTATTTGGAAAATCTCCTCTAAAGTACCAAAACCACCTGGTAAGGCAATGAAGGCATCAGCATTACTCATCATTCTAGCCATGCGTTCATGCATGGAAGCTACTCTATATTCTTCCCCAATTGTTTTTCCTATGTTGCTGGATGCAGCTAGAGCTGTAGGAATAATACCTAGAACTTGGCATCCTCCTACATGTGCAGCTGTAGCCACACACCCCATTAACCCACAGTTACCTCCACCATAGACTAGATGAATTTTTCTTCTGGCCAGCACCATACCCAGATTTTGTGCTGCTTTAACATACTCCCCATCTTTTCCAGGACTGGAACCACAAAAGACACAGATATTTCGAAACTGACGGAATGCGGTTCCCTCCATAATTTCTATCACCTTAACTCTGAGTATGAAGATAAAGATACTAATGTAAGCATGGGCATATTTATAATAGTTATGCGAAATGGCCGGGTATTATTAGAATAACTATGTGAGTGATTGGTGGATATCAGCTAAATTAAAAAAAAAATTTCAAAAATGACGGCAAGCATGTATATGTACAGTGACTGTGACCCATATTAAGCACATAAAGAGCATAAAATAAGATATCACCAGAAATCTGTCTTTTTCTTATTGTCTTTGATGAAGTATTGATGTCTTGAAAGGTTGTAGGTGATAGCCGTCATTGTAAAAAGAAGAAAAAGAAAAAAAAAGAAAAGTGAAAATGAAAACCAATTAATGGTTGAAGAGGAACAATCAAATGGTTTATTTTGTTTTCTCAATGTTTTTACCAGTTGACTATTGATTTATAAGTCGACTAGCTATTTTGAGAAATTTTAATGTGGACTGGTTATTTACAGTTGATTGATTATATATTTTGAAGCAACCAACTGCATCCTACCAGTTAACTATGTGCTCTTGTTATTCACAGACTTTATAGGCTCAGAAATATTTCTTTTCCATATGATATGCTTCCGCCGAATAACAATATCTTTGTATTAAATATTGGCACATATATTCAAAATTTGCGGCCACCGATTGCGGCCACCGATTTTTGTCGAAATAGCAGCTAGATTTTGTTTACAGATTTTCAAGAATTACGGCCACCGATTTTAATGCTTTTCAATGTTTGTCCAAATTTTTGACTTTCTATTTTGGCACCATTCTCTATTGTGTTTTTCGTCTATTTCACTGCATTCTCCCTCATTAACGGTTGGCATTAAATGCAAGGTTGTTTTCCCTCATTGCAAGGAAAGATAATTTCTAATCTTTGGAACTTAGTTATTATGGTGTTCAACTTATTAGTAGATTAAAGTAATAGAGATTTTGAAAAGAATAGATGGATGATGATGTAATGGTGCTTTGACGAATATAATTAAAGGAATTAACGGTGTTAAAGTTTTTGAAGAATAAAGTATGGAAAATAAGATTTAAGTTAATCTTGAAATTTTTCATTTGAAAACATGGAAAATATTTGTAGAATCATCTCTGAGAATAATGTAAGTAATTAAGATATTTGTGTTAAGAATTTATACTTTGCTAAATTGAGACTAGTATCTAGAATGTAAATCATGTTGAGATTTGAAAATTTACGTATAAATACTTGTTAAGAAAAGAGATTTCAGAAGAAGCCATAAATTGTAAATATGGATAAACCGAGATAATAAGGATATACTGAGATAAAAATGGTACTAGTATAATGGTAAAAAGAAGATACAAGTTAAATTTTTCATTGGCCGATATGTTGGCAAATACGAATTGAATATATTATCTCAAGAGAGTTATTCAGGAAGTCTAAGGATCTTTATTAGATTATAATATGACTAATACTAAATTTAAATGATGTGTTTATACATTAAAAGTTATGCTTTAAGTATCTTTATATTATTGTGGTAAAAGTTGGAAGAAATTAATTGTCCTTAGTTGAACTTAATCATAGCAGTAATTATCATGCCAATATACAATGGCATCATTTAAAGTTTTACATGAACATCATAGGTTTCTTAATATGTGAGTGAATTGATAAAAGTTAAACTTTGAAAATCTAGTTTGGAATAACATGCAATAGATAGAATATGACTTATCTAAATTGATGATGCTAGCTTCGAGAGCATGCTTTAAGCATATTTTTTTTTGATTGGTGAGAGATTCCTTAGCAGAATCTGTCTGTAATAAAATGATATTAAAAGATTTAAGCCTTATGTAAGAGGTGTTACAAATGTTTTGTTAAATGGCTCAGTGAAGTTAGATTTATTATAAGATGTTATTGAAAAAAAAAGTGAAAATTGATTAGAAAAAGAAATACAAGTAACTCAATACAAGTCAAAAGTTTATAAGGACTATGAATGTTGAGCACTAGGAATTATCAATTGGTGATCACATATTCTTGAAGGACTCACCAATGAAAGAGGTAATGAGATTTGGAAAGAAAGGAAAGTTACACTCTCGGTATATAGAACCATTTGAAATTCTTGATAGGATCGGTCTACCACTTGCATTGGATAATGTTTATCCAGTTTTTTTCATGTGTCTATACTACAGAAATATTTACCGGATTCTACACATGTTATACAGTGTCCATAGATTCAGTTACAGAAAGATTTAACCTAAGAGGAACAACCAGTAGCAATAGTGGACTGACAAGTAAAGAAGTTATGGTTAAAAGAAATACCTACAGTAAAAGTGATATGGAAAAATTATTCTTCTGAGAAAACTACTTGGGAAAGAGAGGAGGATATACGCGCTAAATATCTGCATTTGTTTAAACAATGAGATTAGTATTTATCTGCCACTATGGTGATGAAATTCGGGGACCGAATTTCTTTAAGGGGGGAAGAATGTAATAACCGTAAAATTTAACAAAAATTCCAATTAAAGAAAATTTAGAATAAAAGAGAGAATTTTGAAAATTGAGATAAGAACCGTAGAAAATATGTATATTTATTACATGGATTAAAAAAATTACAAAAAAAATATGAGAATTTATGTTTTGGCGCGCTATAAGCAAATATATTTTTATTTGTTTAAAAATGATTATGTTTTGCTAAAAGTAAGTAAACTTTTAAGTAAAAGAAGTATTGTATTGCTTAAAATAATTATATCGGCCTTTAATGAATTTGTATGGTATTTTTAGAAATATTCTTTCTTTTAATATGAATAAAGATATTTGTTTTAAAATTTGTTTTATTATAATTTTTATTAAGAAAAATTATGATTTAAGAGTTTAACTAAAGATTTATAAGAAAGGAAAAAAAAAATAAAAAGGAATAGTGCAAGCATAGTGAGTGAATAGTAATCTCAAATTTTATCTTTCGATTTGGAGTGTTTAAGAACTTCCAATCTCAAAACTGAAAGTGTTATTGGATTCACGACGAAGAGTACTTCAGTTTTGACCGATCAGTTTTTCAAATCAACCGTTGAATCGCCGTAGATCTGAAGTAAAAAATCTCGGTAAAAGGTAAGTTCTGAAAAACCTTACTTAGGGACTTCTAATTAGAAATCTGACTCCGTAGATGGATTCAGAAATTAGATAAATATTAGGATATGAAATTGTTTTGTTGATTCGGTAAAAATTTTGTGACAGTTAATAGTGTTTTCCGGCGGTGAATAGTGGTTGTGAATAGTGTTTTCCGGCGTGAATAGTGTTTTCCGGTGGTGAACAGTAACCAAGCTCATTTAAAGCTTTTGGACCTTCCGGACTCGATTTTGGGGTCTGTTTTACCAAATTCAGACCAGGAACTAGGATTTTAGGGCTGTCCAATCTGGAGCCCTTACCTGTGAGTGGGTTTTTCATACTATAGCGCATGTTTTATGAATTCAGTTTATAAATATCTCTCATATGATTTTAACTAGTTGGAATGTATGCCAAATTGTTTTACTGCTTTGAAAACCAATATGTTCCAACCATGTTAGAAATTATAAATTTCAATCCTAGTTGAACCCTAGGTATGCAGGGCAAACATCTAGACTGATAATTCTCCATTTGAGCTAGATTTATAGAAATGCGAACTTAGTCATAGAAATGAACTAAGTTGGCCATGAAATGATTTGATGCATGATGAGCATTTATGCGACGTCTACGGACGATCTATGTTTAAAATGATTTGATGCATGATGAGCATCTATACGACGTCTACGGACGATCTATGTTTAAAGGGAAAGTTTATGATGATAAAGGTCTCCATGGGAATACATGGATGAAACATATTTTTGAACGGAGTTTTATGCATGAAAAGAGCTAGATGGAGAATTATAGCTTTATTGTAATGTTATTGAAATGTTTTACTTTAAACTCTTTGAATAGCATATTTCAAATGTTTTCTATTGGAGGGACCCTTTTAGATCACTGTTAGCTAGCCGCAGGTAGTGCTAGCCCTGGTGCACCATGATCATGTTAAGGCTTCGGCCTAGGATACTGTGACGGGCATATGACTGCCTAAGACACAGGGATTTAGGGTTGACTTATGTCTTCGCCTACAGTGATTGCCATACCCATTGCTATGTGCTTGGGGAAATTTAGGGTTGACTTATGTCTTCGCCTACAGTGATTGCCATACCCATTGCTATGTGCTTGGGGAAATTTAGGGTGTCTACGCCTACAGTGATTACCCTACCCTTGCTGTGTGCTTGGGGGAGATGATAGATCTGTCAGGAAAGACCTCCAATAAACTGATGCATTTTTTTTTAAAGATTAAATATTTCTAAACAAGCTCATTCATCATTGTTATTGCATAAATATCTTCATGTATTACTTACCATGCATAATTGATTTGCTTACGGTTATTGATTTAATAATGTTTTATCTTTTGAACACACATTTGAACTGTTTAGCATTCTTTCAATAAATTATGGTTAAATGCTTAATGTTTCTATTGTTATCTTTACATTTGGATTTCAATTATTAAACCCATTGCGAAACACTCGTGCTTGGTTTGCCCTGTTTCAGTTATAGTGTGATTTACTCATTCACTGAGATGTGGTAATCTCACCCCTCTTTTGTTTCCTCCCCACAGATAGTCAAAGAGACTTTGATCCAGTTACAGCTTCGTAGGAGGCTGAAGATAGTGTTGGTGAGCCCCAGTTTGGGCAAGGCTCTTTTGTACTGTTTGTTTAGTTTAGTTATGTCTAGAGTATCTCCATGAACATACAGGCAGGATCCTCGCTTCTTGCGTATTTTGATGTGTTGTTTGAAAAATGGTTTTATATTTTATAATAATGTTGGTATTATGAGGCCATGGGCCAAGTTGAATCAGAATGTTGGATTCATGAGATATCATGAGGTATATATATATATACATATATACAGTATTTTCTGATATTGGATGTGGCATATGTGGCCAGTTATATTTATTATGTACTCTGGATTGTGTGCTGGATGTTTGTGCATGCTATGTGTTAGGCTTGCGGCTAGGGGGAAACCCTTATGTCGTGCCGGTCATGTGTTCCATCATTTGGGGCCGTGACAGTTCTTGTACTCAGCTGAAACATACCTCCAATCTTTGTAACAAATGAAAAACATTAGGAAATTATCCCCAACTATATCTTCAATTAGTTGGTATATATGTGTTGTTAAAAGGTACAACAACCCTTTGTCCACAAAGAAGGGCCTAACATCATATACTATTAATTATCTGGGCCTTACCTGACTATTCTTGTCCATAAAAGAAAAGTTATTACACAAACTGGAACCAAACAACTTAACTACAATGAGAGTTAACGATACTTATCAATAACATTAACTAACTAACTACTTTTTTTTGCTTGTTCTTGTCACACAAGGTAATAGGACTCGCCCTCCTTTGCACAATGGTTATCAACATCAAACTCTTGCTTGGTACCCCTTTGCACGATGGTCATCAACATCAAACTCTTGCTTGGTACCCTGGACGTTTAGAGTGAAAAAAATGGATATGTTAGGTGAATCAAGTGAAACCATGTCCATCGGCTGTCTACTATCACTATCCGACTATTTCAGTAAAGGACTTCTAGAACTGGATTTACCTACTAGGTTTGTAGTGGCTGAGCTAGACTTCATCTTCACAATTCCTGCTAATTAAGACAAAATAATATGAGTTAAAATTTGATATGCATATAACATAGCTTAATTTGTTTAACAAAGTGAGTGACGTCCAATGATACCAATAACACAGCTTGGTTTGGAAAACTATTTTTGTGCAGCAAGAAAAATTAAAATAATAATAATAATAATAAACCCATTCTAGTGGAGACTATGTAACAACTCCATTTAAGTATCAAATTTTTTTTTAAATATAATGAAGTTATTACCTCGTTACAACTTAACTCAATATAACATTTATTTAATTTATACAATACAGAGTTCACATACATGTCATTAATCAAAATATACGTATAACATATCAAACACATAAAAATCTACATCTTATTTATTCTGGTTGACAAATTCCAGAAATACAGGTGCGGGTGGTTGCACCTTCACCGGGATCTAAGCCAACTCGACCACAAACATTTTATTTGCTTCTGGGACCTGCCCAACATAAAGTACTCGATCCAACGTGCACTAAAAGCCAGAGCTATAGAAAAATCTGCATAACTAATTTTCTGAACATGATATGGAAATATAGTGAGAATTAAATCCCAGTAAGTTTAACAATAAATCATCATCAATATAGCTCATCACATCATGTTCAGCTGTATAAACTACATAAAATATCTTTGGTCACATGAATGCATTATATCTATGCACATAAGAATCATACAGTAATAATATGTATGACAGGAGTAACTATTTTTAGAATATCATATGATGGCCAACAACTTATTCTCATTTCAAGCTACCCCGGTCAGGGTGAGTATCATCTACTCTCCGGTACGGGCTTTTCTTGCTCCGTCCGACATGGCACACTTTCTCTTTCTTTTCTCATAATCATAATCATAACCGTTGGTAGGGCGTCCCCTACTGGTGCACCACATTGATTGCCATGTGATCGTGCTCATTTCTTTTCTTTTTACAATGATAGCCAAAAATATGCTTTCAATAACAAGAATGTTCATCAAAATATAACTATTACCATAAATCATTGATAATCATGCCATGAACATAACCATTTCAAATAACACTTTATAAAATATTTCCATGTCAGAATTTTACACTTCAGATGGTAAGAAGTTCATACAATGGCAATGGCTATGGCATATACTAGTCATTTATAAGATTCGTCTTCTTTTTTAAATAATTATTTTTTTATTTTCTTAATGTAGGTTTTCATCATATCTAACATTTTCTTACTAATCAGAGTATAACTCCCTCAATTGAACTCCGATGTAGGTGATCTTAGTGTCAATTTCAAGATAAAACAATTATATAAAACTATTATGTTGAACATTGTAGCGATATATTAAGAAATCAAGGTGATATTACTCCCTAAATGTACAGGTTATTTGTTCTCGGATAGGTTTTGACATCTACCTACTAATCGGACCATATCTACCTCATATGGACTCCAACTTGAGTAATTCCAGTGGCTAAAAATCCGTGATACACATATCTATAATTCTTATGTTAACCATTTATTTTAATTCTATACAAATAATTCCCAAAAATTAAAATACAGAAGCTATCCTAACATATTCTTCCCTCATGAACCATTTTCTGACATTTGACTACTAATCAGCTAATATCTTCTTCATATGGACTCCAAATTGAATGATTTCAGTGGCTAAAAATCCATGACACATATAGATATAATTCTTATGTTAACCATTTATTTTAATTTCATACATATAATTCCCAGAAATTAAAATACATAAGCTGTCCTAACATATTCTTCCCTGATGAACTATTTTCTGACCTTTGACTACTAATCAGCTCATATCTTCCTCATATGGACTCCAAATTGAATGATTCCAGTGGCTAAAAATCCATGACACACATAGCTATAATTCTTATGTTAACCATTTATTTTGATTCCATAGAGATAATTTCCAGAAATTAAAATACAGAAGCTGTCCTAACATATTCTTCCCTGATGAACTATTTTCTGATATTTGACTACTAATCAGCTCATATCTTCCTCATATGGACTCCAAATTGAATGATTCCAGTGGCTAAAAATCTATGACACACATAGCTATAATTCTTATTTTAACCATTTATTTTAATTCCATACAGATAATTTTCAAAAATTAAAATACAGAAACTGTCCTAACATATTCTTCCCTGATGAACCATTTTCTGACCTTTGACTACTAATCAGCTCATATCTTCCTCATATGGACTCCAAATTGAATGATTCTAGTGGCTAAAAATCCATGACACACATAACTATAATTCTTATGTTAACCATTTATTTTAAGTCCATACAGATAATTCTCAGAAATTAAAATATAGAAGCTGTCCTAACATATTCTTCCCTGATGAACCATTTTCTGACCTTTGCTTACTAATCAGACCATATCTACTTCATATGGACTCCAAATTGAATGATTCCAGGGGTTAAAACTCCGTGACACATATATATTTAATTCTTATGTTAACCATTTGTTTTAATTCCCTTCAAATAATTTTCAGAAATTAAAATACAGAAACTTAAAATTTTGCCACCCATAGCCATACCCATGCAGAACTATCTACACCAACCTAAGTATTCAAACATACATTATTATATAATCACCTAATTTATTTTATTTTATTTTTTCTCTTGGATTTGAGCTTATTCCTACCCATTATGGGCTTATTCCTACCCATTTTCTTTGCTTTGGATAAAATTCTACATTTCTTGGAGGGCTTGGTCACATTTTCATAATTTTTGGGCTATTGGTCCAATTACTATATCCTAGTCCAAGTCTATGTTTTATTTCTTGTTTAGGTTATCCAATGGCTTGCTAGTGATGAATGAGTTTTGTACTCATAAATTAAATATTTTTATCTTATCTTTTTGCCTTAATTAAGCATTTATAATCCTTATTTGTCTTTAGTTTTGTGTATTCTTATAGATGAAGAGAAGAATAGGAAATTGACTCAATTGGAGGAATCAAAGCTAAATTGTGATTCTTTAAAAATGATGTCTATAAATCAAGCAGACAAAATAAATTCATTAAGGATGGCAGAGTAAGGAGCATTATCTTTTTGTCTATTGAGACGCATCCTAATGGATATATGCATCAATTCAATCTTGATTTATGACCACATTTCTAAAAGAATCGAAACATAAAGATTCAAGGCAAAACATTCAATGTTAAAAATTTGTTTGCTGCTTGCTTTTCAACTTGATCTTACTACAGTATTTTGGTCGTATCTCAAAAAATACGTATATATTATGTACGAATTTTGATAGATGAATAGCTGACATAATTTCAAACAACTTTCATGTTTATGTGATCAGCAAATTCAGATATCCAAAGGGCCGAAATTGGGCTAAAACAGAACATGTTTACTGTTGCAATCCAGTCCAACCTTACTGTAGTATTTGGGCCATATTTCAGCAAATACATATTTAATGGACACGAAATTTTGTAGGTGAATATCAGATATAATTTGCTACAACTTTGAGGATTTTTTTTTGGACTTTCGACCGAAGCCTAATGCATACATCTGTGGGCTGAGCCCGTGACTAAGAGACACAGGAACCCAAGTCGCTCAGCAACCCGAGTCCAGCTCTCAGAAATATCAAGAACAGTGATGGAAACGAAAACCGAGCAACACACTCAGAAAAAAACCATCGAGTAATCTCCCGAAACTTCTTGTAAATGCCAGAGTTCTAGGGATTTGTGGTGTCCCTTCCAGCCTCCCTTTCGAGAAGCCTACGGACGCTGATCGGAGGGTGAGAACTCCAGTTTCTATGGAGTCTTCCCTGCTCCCGGAGTCTAGCGACGGTGTGAGCCACCTCGTTGCACTCCCTGTGGACCCATTCAAACTTGAGCTTGCATCCTGCCGAGGTAATTTCCTGGATTATTCTTTGCAAGTAGTTTACCTCCCATATATTCCTCTTCTTGTTGCACACTTCTACCAAGCTTTTACAGTCTGATTCTATTATTACTTGATTCAGCTGTAAATTGTTAACTAACCCTATGGCTTCCTCAATTGCTCTGCTTTCAGCTTCCAACGCCAAACGAGCGAAGCTTTGTTTTGCACTACCTGTAAGTAATTGACCTCTTTCATCTCTGAGGACAACGGCAAGGTAACATTTTGACCTTTGATTGGGGAAAGCTGCATCTGTGTTGATTTTTAACCATCCCTCCGGGGGTTGATTCCACCTTGTATATATATCTGGCTCCCCTTCCCTGCTTCTGTTATCTGTGTGTTCTTTTTTGTCTTGTAAGCAAGTTAAAGCAGAAATTAGCATGTTTGCTCTCTGTATGACTCCTATTGGCTCTATTTTTGCTTGCTCAAAGATGAACAACTTTGAGGATCAAGTGGTCAGCAAATTCGGACACTAAAAGGGCCTAAATTGGGCTAGAACCGAACATGTTTACTGTTGCAGTCCAACCTGACCTTGCTATAGTGTTTTAGCCATAAATCACAAAATACGTGGCCAATTTTTGTCTACCTTATATGGATGGAAAGATAATGAAAATATCTACAACTCTTATGTTGATTGGATGAGCAGATTCGGTGGCTATCAATGTGATATATCACGATGACTTTCGGGGCAGATAATGCAACACTATTGTCAACTTTAGTACAATTTGCTACCACCATTTTTGTCACCTACTTCCCTTGTTTTGTCTATAAATAGAGACATATTGTGAGCTAAAGAGGGAGGAGAAAGGCTGAAGAGGGAGCTTGGGAAATCTTTGTGGAATTTCTAAGTGTTTGTAATCCTTTTCTCTCTTTATACATTTTGTATCTTTACTTTCTTTCATAAGTTTTATCATGCTTCTTCATCTTTCATTTTTTTTTCTTATCTTGATTATGGAGAACTAATCTCCTAATGCTAAGGTGAAAGGGTGAAACTCTTGGTATAAAAATAATAATTTATCTAACTCTTAATTTTAATATTTATACTTGATGTTGTATTTATCTTCTTATTTATTTTCTTGTTATTTACTTTCTTAGAGGATGGCTTTGTTGCCCCTTTGTTATTTATTTTTTGTCTTTCTATTATTTACTTTTGTGTTATTTACTTTCTTAGAGGATGGCTTTGTTGCCCCTCTGTTATTTATTTTTTATTTTTTTATTTTTTTATTATTTTTCTTCTGAGAGGACGGCTCTGTCGCCTCTCTGTTATTTATTTTCTGCACTTTTATTATTTACTTTCTTGTTATTTACTTTTTTAGAGGATGGCTTTATTGCCCCTCTGTTATTTATTTTTTATGTTATTATTTTCTTATTATTTTTCTTCTGAGAGGACGGCTCTGTCGCCTCTCTGTTATTTATTTTCTACACTTTTATTATTTACTTTCTTGTTATTTACTTTTTTTAGAGGATGGCTTTGTTGCCCCTCTGTTATTTATTTTCTGCACTTTTATTATTTACTTTCTTGTTATTTATTTTCTTAGATGATGGTTTTATTGTCCCTCTGTTATTTATTTTCTGTACTTTTATTATTTACTTTTTTGTTATTTACTTTCTTAGAGGATGGTTTTATTGTCCCTCTGTTATTTATTTTCTTGTTATTTCTTTTCTCAATGGATGGTTTTACTGCCTACTTTATATTATTATTATTGACTTTATTTGTATATTTTTATTTTAAATTTTGTAAAGTGCAAATCTTGATACATTGTAGACAATCGTTGGCACAATAAATACTTGAATTATTCTTGATTTATTGTAGACAATATGATTGGCACGATGTATACTTGAATCCATTTTACAAAAGTTATTTACTATTAGTAATAGAATAAAAGAAGGCAAATACACTTCATTTATAAACCAAAGCGCGTTTAATGTAATATCTTCCGAATGGAACCTCATTTACGTGAGGATTCCATTTGAGTAATAAAAGAGTTAAAATTTATTATTATTTGATGTACCAAGAGTGAATCCCCTAACCTTAGCATGTTTCTTACTTTGAATACATTCATATTTAATTTCAGTATTTTAGTTCTTTACAAGCTCTGTTCAATACTCTTCTCGCAAAACAAGCATTCTGGCAACTAGGTTAGAAATATTTATTTTGGATCTGAATTAAATTTTCTCAATTGGCAATCCTCGTGGGATCGACCTTGCATACCACTAAATCTATACTCCAATAGATTCGTGCGCTTGCGAATTTTAATAAAAATAACAACAACTAGAAACTTATATGAAGTGGAAAAACTCTATATGTCCATAGGTAAAAGCACAATGTATGGGTAAAGATTTTAAACTTAGTAACTCTAGTTCTTGAATTAGGAAAAATTACCTTAATTCAATATTCTTGAAATTTTAAAACTTTTACTTGTTTCTAAAAATTTATCTTCATTATCCAAGAATTTTGCATCTGTTTAGTATGTTATTTCTAATTTCTTTCCTATTAGGTTTTCCCTCTTTATTTGTTCTCTTAATGTTGGAAACATTTTCTATGCATATACATAAGGTGAAGAATTTCTAAGGATTATATTTCTTTATATATCTAAAATATTTTCTAATAAATTTTATTTCCTTAATTAAATTTTTATGTACTTTTATCAATAAAATAAACGAAATTAGGGATGTTACAGACTACATGTCCCTGAATGGCTCAAAACTTATATGCTATACACGTACTGGTTATGTACTCAATAGTGTTATTCTTTGAGTATCTTTAGGTATTTCAAAATACATATCATGTAGTTTAGTCTTTTTATTTTTTTGAAAGTTTGGTCTAGATACATTAGATAAATTGTAGATTTGTAGGTAAAACTACAAAAATTTTAATGCTAAAGTTTAGAGATATGAAATTAAATTTTTCAAAATCAACAATATAAATTAACATATACAGAGTTACATAGATAACTTTGATATTGTATATTGCTCTAGTTTATTTATAACAAAGTTATATGAATTTTGAGATTATATAAGAAACTTAAATTACTATTTTGGTTTATTATATATATTATAGAAAACTCATTATCAATTTTTTTTAGTTAAAACTGTTATACATTAGATAAATTGCCATACTCTATGTTTTGAATTGAAAAAATCACTGTATGCCATAATCGTATCCCTACTGGTGCAACATAGATTCCATGGCTTCGCACAGGGTAGCTTTCTTAATATTTAACAATATTTCCTTTGCATGCTCTTTAGAGACATTGTTGTTTGTTCCTGTCTAACTGAAGGCTCCATCTGGGGAAGGTCACATGTGGCTGCAATTTTAGAAAAAGAAAAAAAAAAGATTGGTGATTCAACGGGTAAGGCTCACTAGGCGCCAAATAATTGTTTTTTCAATTAGCATGATAATACAACACATAAATTAGGGAAATTTTTGTTTGTTCCTGTCTAACTAAAGGTTCCATCTGGGGAAGGCCACATATTGCTGCAATTTGAGAAAAAGAAGAAAAAACAAAAAACAAGATTGGTGATTCAATGGGCAAGGCTCACTAGGCGCCAAATGGTTGTTTTATCAATTAGCATCATAATATAGGGTGCGACACAAAATTAGAAGTGTCTATACGTAATTTGAAAAATGGTACCGTATGACTTTGTTTTATCATGCTGATAAAACATGGTATTGATTATTCATCACACTCACACCAATAGTCTCCGTAACTTCCTCATAAAAAGAAGATCTCCTGCTTTTAAATGTAAGAACAACACGTTCCAGAAAGCTCAAAAAAAAGATTGGTGGTTCAATGAGCCAGGCTTACTAGGCGTTGTGGGTTGGTAGTGCTGCAGCCTGTGATCCTTCCACTGTTAGGAGAGGGAGATCTTCGCTGCTCTGTGAAACCAGCCTCACGCAGTGCTCTCCACTCTAGGGGCCACGAGACTTGAACCTTCGCTGATGTCCCATAGCCCAACTCTCAACTTGGAACGGGCAGGCCAACATGGTGCACCATCCAGCCCAACCGAGCAAACCAAGGCCTTGTTCCACCGACCTAATGCCCCCACATGGGTCACAAGCCAACGTTACCTGACTCGGCGATCATATGCATCTGTGCTGCATTTATAAACCATGCCTTTACTTTTATTTGAAGCAATGTGGGACTAAAGAAGAGAACTTCCTTCGTATTCTGACAGTTGGGACTGACAACAATTATCCCAACATGTCATGGTTCAATTTGCACTTGTTGACTTGCTAATGTAACTGACTTAAAATAGATTTCAATATGACACTGCTGAGTTCTGCGAAAAGAAAAAGAGGAGGAAAAAAAAAGAGCTTTAATTTGGCAGAGCAGGCTTATAATATTAGGTTGCAGAGAAGCATCTTATAGCATTGCAATCTGCAATGTCTTCTAAATTGTATATTTTTGTAATATCTTAATCATAATTGACTTATTCCAGGCATCTTAGCTGCAATGAATATGGACCTAAAATTCTTTTTTCTATAAAGATAATACTTGATAGTTGATACTTTAGAGTAGCAATGGCCAATGGGCGATTAGTCTGTCATTGTAACTATTTATATTAAATATACTGGAGTGAAAAAAGATTACATTTTTCATACATGCAGTAGTTATTCTAAATATATCTGAGATATTAAAAAAAAGTGTTTTAATATTAACTATGGCCAAGAGTTTCTTTTCTCTTTTCCTGATTAATAATCATTTTCTCTATTAACAACTCTTTCACTTGGTTGTCAACATATCTGAAAGAATTTTTTTTTCAGATAGGACTAAAATCATATTTTGTTCTTTCACATTATAATTTTTTTCAATTTAGTCTTTTATATATGTTTATGATCAATTTATTTTTTAACAAATTAAATTATTATAAAAATTGTCACTCTATAATGTGTCGTTTGATAATTTAATAAATTTAATGACGTGGTCCGTTACTTTTTACATGTTACAATTAATTATTCAGTAAAAATGAATGATGTCGCCAGGTTCGTTAAAGTATTTAACAAATATATTAACAAAGAGACCATTTTGATAATGATTTAATTTATCAAAAATTAAATTAATAATTAATATTTTTAAGAGATTAGATTAAGACCACTATAATCTATAAGAGACCAAAAATGCATCTGATTGGTTTACACATCAATCAAGATCTCTTGAGAGATATTAAAGATGCACCTCCTATATGGTTTTAATGTATTAAAAAAAAACCTATGCTAACTGTAAAATTTGAATATAAATAATTAAAATATACTTTTAAAAAATTGAATTCTATGCTAATTCTAAAATTTATATTTTTATTTTTTTCAAAAATATTCTAGTCAATTATAACAACATATTAATAAGATTAATCATAAATTATATAATTAATTTAAACTTCATATTAAAATAGTAATTTATAAAGGTTGTCCAATGGTCCCACAGAATGTGAGCTAGGACGCCATCCTTTAATTGTTCTCTATGCGAGTCTTGTCATTTTTTAATGCCTCTCCACTTTTGTCCATTTGATTAAAAAATAATCTTTTTATATACATCATGCACTAAAAATTTAGCCTACAAAAGTTAATAAAGATACAAAATCAGTGCGCTAAAAGAAATAATATAACCAATGTATTATTACCAATACAGTATCTTAAATGCGTTGCTCCAATAAGTTGGTATGGGTTGTTAAAAGGTACCACGATCCTTTGCGCATGAAGAAGGGCCTAACCATCATATATTGTTAATCATTTGGGCCTTACTTGATTGTTCTCATCTATAAAAAAAAAGTTGGTACACAAATTGAAACTAAACAACTTAACCACAATGAGAGTTAAAATATTTATCAATAACATCAACTAATTAACTTCTTCTTTTTGCTTGTTCTTGTGACACAAGCTAACAGGACTCATCTTCCTCTGCGCAAAGGTCATCAACATCGAACTCTTGCTTGGTACCCTGGACGTTAAGAGTGAAAAACATGGATAGGTTAGGTGATTCAAGTGAAACTAGGGGTGTTCAAAACCGAACCGGATCGATCCGGACCGCCCAAACCGAACCAAACCGATCAAAAACCGAACAAAACCGATTAAAATCGGTTTTGTTCGGTTTTTTTAAAAAAAAAACCGACCAGTTCGGTTCGGTTTTCGGTTGGGACTCTATTCCAACCGAACTAAACCGAACCGAACCGAATTCTTTTTAATATATTTAATTTATATTATTTAATTTATTTTTTATTATATTTTAAAAATATTTTATATAATTTTTTTAAATTTTTTTGAAATGGGCCCAAAATTTTTTAAAAAAAAAACCCAAAAAAAATTCGAATGGGTCAAAAATTTTAAAAATTTGGCAAAAAAAAAATTTTTTTTTTTTCAAAAAACCAAACCAACCGAACCAAACCAAACCGCCTTTTATTGGTTCGGTTTGGTTCGGTTTTATAAACCCTAACCGAACCGATTAGGTTCAAAAATTTTCATCTCCTTCATAGTCGGTTCGGTTTGGTTGAGGCTCCAAAACCGAACCGAACCGAACCGTGAACACCCCTAAGTGAAACCATGTCCATCGTCTGTCTACTATGAACAGTCGACTATTTCAGTAAAGGACTTCTAGAACTGGATTTACCTACTATGTTTGTAGTCCCTAAGCTAAAATTCATCTTCACAATTCCTATTAATTAAGACAAAATAACATGAGTTTAAATTTGATATGAATATAACATTGCTTAATTTGTTTAACAAAGTGAGTGACGTCCAATGAAACCAGTAGCACAGCTAGTTTGGAAGACTATATGTTTTTTGTGCAGCACAAAAATTAAAAAAAAAAAAAATAAGAAGAAGAAACCCATTCTAGTGGAGACCTAGCTACGTGTCCCTGAATGGCTCAAAACTTCTATGCTGTACCCGTACTGGGTATGTACTCAATAGTGTTATTCTTTGAGTACTTTTAGGTATTTCAAAATACATATCATATAGTTTTTTCTTTTTTTGAAATTTTGGTCTAGATACATTGCATAGATTGTAGATTTGAGTACTGGTGCAACATAGGTTCCATGGCTTCGCACAGGGTAGCTTTCTTAATATTTAACAATATTTCCTCTGCGTGCTCTTTAGAGACATTGTTGTTTGTTCCTGTCTAACCAAAGGTTCCATCTGGGCAAGGTCACATGGTGCTGCAATGTGCGACAAAGAAAAAATAAATAAATAAATAAAAGGATTGGTGATTCAATGGGCAAGGGTCACTAGACGCCAAATGCTTGTTTTATCAATTAGAATGATAATACTGGGTGCGAAACAGTCAATTAAAAGTGTCTGTAATTTGAAAAATCTGTATCGTGTTTTAATACAAGTAGGTGATAAATGTTAGACATTACCTTGTTTTATCATGCTAATAAGACAGGATGTTGATCATTCATCACACTTGCACCAATAGTCTCTCTAACTTCATCACACTGTATCCCATACTCGTATCGATCCTACTGGTGCAACATAGGTTCCATGGCTTCGCACAGGGTAGCTTTCTTAATATTTAACAATATTTCCTCTGCGTGCTCTTTAGAGACATTGTTGTTTGTTCCTGTCTAACCAAAGGTTCCATCTGGGCAAGGTCACATGGTGCTGCAATGTGCGACAAAGAAAAAATAAATAAATAAATAAAAGGATTGGTGATTCAATGGGCAAGGGTCACTAGACGTCAAATGCTTGTTTTATCAATTAGAATGATAATACTGGGTGCGAAACAGTCAATTAAAAGTGTCTGTAATTTGAAAAATCTGTATCGTGTTTTAATACAAGTAGGTGATAAATGTTAGACATTACCTTGTTTTATCATGCTAATAAGACAGGATGTTGATCATTCATCACACGCTTCAGAAAAAAAAAATGCAGAAAGCTCAGAAAAAAGATTGGTGGTTCAATGAGCCAGGCTTACTAGGCGTTGTGGGTTGGTCCTTCCACTGTTAGGAGAGGGAGATCTTCGCTGCTCTGTGAAACCAGCCTCACGCAGTGCTCTCCACTCTAGGGGCCACGAGACTTAACCCTTCGCTCAGGTCCCACAGCCCAACTCTCAACTTGGAATGGGCAGGCCAACATGGTTACCAACCAGCCCAACCGAGCAAACCAAGGCCTTGTTCCACCGACCTAATGCCTCCATGGGTCACAAGCCAACGTTACCTGGCTCGGCGTTCAAATGCATCTGTGCTGCATTTATAAACCTTGCCTTTACTTTTATGTGAAGCAATGTGGGACTAAGGAAGAGAACTTCCTTCGTATTCTGACAGTTGGGACTGACAACAATTATCCCAACATGTCATGGTTCAATTTGCACTTGTTGACTTGCTAATGTAACTGACTTAAAATAGATTTCAATATGACACTGCTGAGTTCTGCGAAAAGAAAAAGAGGAGGAAAAAAAAAAGAGCTTTAATTTGGCAGAGCAGGCTTATAATATTAGGTTGCAGAGAAGCATCTTGTAGCATTGCAATCTGCAATGTCTTCTAATTTCTATATTTTTGTAATATCTTAATCATAATTGACTTATTCCAGGCATCTTAGCTGCAATGAATATGGACCTAAAATTCTTTTTTCTATAAAGATAATACTTGATAGTTGATACTTTAGAGTAGCAATGGCCAATGGGCGATTAGTCTGTCATTTGTAACTAATTATATTAAATATACTGGAGTGAGAAAAGATTACATTTTTCATACATGCAGCAGTTATTCTGAATATATCTTAGATATTAAAAAAATGCTTTAATATTAAATATGGCCGCCAAGAGTTGCTTTTCTCTTTTTAGGAGACTTTCTTTTCTTTTATTAGGAGAGTTTTATTATTTTCATTACAGAATATTTTCTTCTCTTTGTAAGACAAGTTTCAAATCTACATGATCTATAACTTTTTCTTATATATTGGAAGAAGACTGAAGAAAATTAACTCTCAAAAAGAGTTTAAAGGTGTGTTGCCATCTATAAATGGTTCTTTGTTTTCTTCAATTTTTTTGTTGTATAGGTTGAGTTTCTGTTATGTTTGAATTGTAGTTTGGTAGACTTGCTTCAGAAGTATATTACCTTTGTATTTTTTTTGTGGTAGTACCTAAATTTTTTGCTTGTTTAGAAGTTGATACACTTGAGAGTCGCATTTGGATAGTCTCCCATTTGATCCTTCTTCCCTCTCCCCCAGTGACTTATATTAGTTTTGTATTAGGCTATTAAGCCTCTGTCCAAAAAAGAAAAAAGAAAAAGACTAAGTAAGAGAACATTTTTCGCATATTCCGACGGTTTGGACTAACATGAATTATTCCAACATGCCACTACTCGTCATGCTCCAATTTAAGTTTGTCTTAATGGATTTCAATATCATCAATGCTGAGTTTAGAGAAAATGACAAACAAAAAAAATGAGCTTCACTTTTGCTGTCGAGGCAAAGATATTAGGTTGATAGCATTGTATGCTGCCTGAAGCACAGCTTTGCTATGTCTTCTACTTCTGTTCTTTTTCTTATTTTAATCAAAATAGTAGATATAAAAGGATGAAACCGAATCTCCCGAGAGCATCACAAGAAAATTGGAGGATTAATTAAACGAAGGCCTTCAAAAATTGTGTAAAAACCAGGCTAAGACTTGTCAAATATGTGAAGAGGAAATGTTATTTAAAATTGGAGGATTAATTCAAGGAAGGCCTTCATAAATCGTAAGTTTAAAATTGTGAAGAGAAAATGGTGTCTTTTGAGTTTTAATAAATTTAAAGTTGTGAAGAGGCAATGTTATTTAAAAGTTGTCTACTTGAGTTTGAATAGATTTATATTTGTTAAGAGAAAAGATGGCTTTTTGTAAATTATTTTATAAAAAATTAATTAAAAAAACCTTCCCATGGGCACTGTAAGCAAGACTGGGAGGCTGCATAATAGCATACTTGAAAAAAGCTTGACTGAAACGTTGCGTTTTTTGCCTTATTTTTTTTTTTAAAAAAAAATAGTACATAAAGGTTTTGGGAAGACGAAGGAATTGTGTTGCACAGCCATGGAACACAGATGGTGCAGCTGCGCAAGGGTCACAGAGAAGTGCCAGAATTGCATCAATATGTGCAACTTCTGCCACTTCACGATCTGGCTACCGATTCGTATTAGTGGCCACGCAAAATGTGGCGAACTGTTAGATTCACAACGTGAATCGAATATGATAAATATTCTACCTCGGCCACCATTTGATTAGAGGTGTTTATTGGTTCGGGGGTGAATTGATTTGGACACTCATGCTATTCAAATCGATTGGATCAATTTGTCAACAAATTTTATACAATCAATCTAATTAAAATTATTATAACCGAATAAATACAATTCAGTCTTAATCAGTTTGAAATAAATCAATAGTCAATTTGGAAAAAAAAAAGTAACATATTTTAAAAATTAAACATTTTATATTCATTCAAATTTTATTATAAATATTTTAAACAATATTATATTACAACAAAAATTACTCATAACTCATTTCAAGAGCATTTTAATCCAACTTTAAATTAAATCCAACAACGTTACAAATTCATTAACCAACAAGTAAATGAAATTCATAACTAAAAGTTACAAATTCCATATTTATAATTAATTGGTTGGAGTGGTAAATGACTTACAAGTAAAAGAGATCAAAGGTTTCGAAACTTAAAATACCTCATTGCGTGGAGGATTAAAAATCGTAATCGTTCAAAATTTGAAGAACGTAGCAATATGTGAGGATACACTTAGTTCTTAAAAAAAAATTACAAACTATATTAATTAATATTCAATAAAAAAAATTAAACTTATAATGTTACGAAAAGTTAGTATATAGTTTCCTAAATAATATAAATTATTAATTAAATAATCGTTTGGTTAAGTTAAGATTGGATTTCAAAATCGGTCATTCAATCAGTGAAGCTGTGCCGGGCGGTGGGAGGCAGCTGAACTCGGGGTAGTCTTGGGCCCTTGACGTGGCTGCTAGCACTAAAGGGGCTATCATTTGGACACGAACCAAGTGAAACTTTGATCGATCTGAGTGAGGGCAATGTGAGATGGGCGACTGCGGTGCCAAGCACATGCATCCCAAAGCACCCTTTTATAACGTTTTTTTATTTTAGAGCACGTAAAATATATATCTCATGATCATATATTTTCTATAAAAAAGAATATTTCAATCCTTTATCATGAATACTAACTATCACGCCCTTAATTTTAAGAATGCGAATAACACTACTGTCCGATAACTCTATCTTTATTTATTTGTGACCAACTTCATATTATAACATAACAGGATAATATCATACATTTGCAAGTAAGTTTCCAATATAATTAATTATACATGCCAAAGTCACACTTAACAAAAATTACAACGGAAACAAAGATCATGCTTGTGGCGTTCAAAACAACTCTAGAGTACAAATATATTACAATTTTATACACTGAGAGCTCAGAAACAATTTAGGTTCACCACAGAAATACAACACCTAGTCATTCAAGAAGCCGCAGGACCAAACTCTGGGTATTTATCTAAAAAACATATCAACTACGTGTAGTGAGTTTTACAACTCAGTGAGCAGATAACACCTCCTATGACCTATTAGGTCAACATATGAATGTACTCTTTATTTTAAAACTTGTCACATTGAAAATCACAATTTAGAGGTATATTTATAAGATACCTGCATTTCAAATAAACTCTATTCAAATTCATATGCATATACAATTTATAAGTAATGCTGTAAAAATAGTAATAAAATCATGTTATGCATCAATATAAATCTTATGAAAATATTTGGAGAATCTCATATTAGAACCACCATATCAGAGTATAATCCCTTCCGTACTTTAGTGGTATAGGATTTGCTTAAACTCAACATCTCGCTAAGGTTTGCCCTACTACAATTCAAGAGGACACGCAAACGGACTCTATATGGATATTTTCCAAGCACACAGCAAGGGAAGGCAAATCACATCTCATATAAATGGCATTTCGACCATATAGGAGACATTCTGTTCTCCATCACATATCATCTCCCGTGTGTTGGTCCTCACATGAGACTAACACCACCCCCTGCTAGCTGAGGCAATCAAGGTGCACCAGGGCTAACATAACCTGATATTAACAGACAGTCCAATAGAATTCCTCCTTAAAATCCATAATATCATATATTACATATTAATCAAAACAGAGGTACTCTTTAATGTAGCATTTTCTTTTTCAGTATATTGCTCTGTCAAAACTTCTCAATCAGGAGAATCACATATACATGCCTATATACGAGACAAACATTTCACTGTATAAATCAATATCATATGCACAACATATTTCCTTTGCCATATCATGAAAAATACATGTAAAAATTACATGTTCAATATATTTCAAAAGTCATACTCTTCTTGAACTAGATATCATATTGCAACCGTTTCAAATATTCTAAACCATTTCAGGTACATATAAAAGTATAAATAACTTGTAAACATACTCATTTATCAATATAAAGTTCAAGAAGAGTAAAAACAAGTTATAGGAAGAATCATCTACTCACAAGGTAAGAGCTCCAGATTGGACAGCCCCAAATTACACTTTTCTAATCTACATTTGATTAAACAGGCTTCAAAAAAGTGTCCGGAGGGTCCAAAAATCAAAGAAATGACTCTGGAAACTTTGTCACTATTCATGGCCAGAAAACATTATTCACCGCCAAAAAATACTATTCACCAAGAATAAAAAAATTGTCAGATAGCTGAAAAATTTAATATCTTAAGGTTTATCTAACTCCTGAATCTATCTACATTGTTAGATTTTTAATTGGAGGTATCTAAGTAAGAGTTTCAGAGTTTACATTTTTCTGATATTTTCTACTTTAGATCTATGGCGATTCAACAGCTAATTTGAAAAATTGATCGGTCAAAACTGTGGTATTCTCCATCCTGAATCCAATGGTATCCTCAGTTTTGAGATCGAAAATCAATAAGCACTCCAAATCTAGAAAGAAAATTGAAAGTTATTATTCATCACTATTCATTCTTTTATGCAACTTTCGATTCTTCGTTATGTCTCCCCTCCCCGTTTCTCTTTTATTTTATTTTATAATAATAATTATTATTTAATAATTAAATATTTAAATTTATTTTATTTTATTTTATTTCATATATATTCATATAAATACTGTTTTTCATCCTAAAATCTCCCAAAAATTTCTAAAAATTTACATTTTCATAAAACTTTAGTTGAACTCTTAAATTATGATTTTTCTTGATAAAAATCTTAATAAAACAAATCACAAAATAAATATCTTCATACATAATAAAAGAAAGAATATTTCTAAAAATACAACAAAAATTTATTAGAGGCCAATATAATTATTTTAAGCAAAACAATAATTATTTGAAACAAAAATATATTTACTTCCAACAAAACATACATAGTCATTTAAAAAAAATTATACTTGTTTATAATAAAATATTATTTAAAAATAAAAAATTTTGGATATTACATTTTGCCCCCCTTAAGAAATTCGGTCCCCGAATTTCAGCCATCCTATCACATGTAGGGAATGAAATCAAAGCATAACTCAGAGTTACTAACCTTATTACTCAAATAATTGGAGATATCTTTTTTGTATATCATCTTTACTTTTTAATATGTCTCTTCACTTGAGTGATTTTGCCATATAACTTAACCATAGGGATTTCCTTTATCTATAAGTCTTTCAAGAATATGTGGTCACCAACTGATACTTTCTAGTGCTCAACAGATTATATATATACATTTAAGGAACTCTTAAACCATTATATATCTCATTCCTTTATATCCTCAAGCTTGAATGCATAAATCTATAAGTCGATATTAGAAAACACACACATAAAGAATATATTCATATCAACATTGGGTAACTATCTTTTCTTATTTCAGACATCTATCAAGTCATATTTGATTCTCACATGTCAACATCCTCCCTTGAATATTATCATCTTAATCTATCATCTATCTTTATCCTAAAATCCATTAATCAATATGTTAATCATAAATAATAATAAATCCACTAAACCTTTTATGATGTTTATGTACCATTGACACATGTCTAACAATTTTAACTTACCTCATTACAGTAACTCTATACCCTCTTAGTAACACCAATAAACTTATTATCAAAAATTTCAAGTCTTTCTTCTATCATATCTAAAAGCACTTCATTCTAACTTATATCAATCCCGTTTAATTCACCTAATCGTTTCAAGAAAATTTTTTTCCAACAATTACTCATAAATAAATTTCCATGTTAATAAGCCAAAGATTAATTTAAATTATATTTCCTATATTTTATTCCTCAAGAACTTCAATACCATTAATTCACTTTATTACATTCCTCAAAGCACCATAAGGTCATCATCTGTCTATTCGTTTTATCTAAAAAAATTTATACAGTTTGGTGTCCAAACTCACTATTTTAAATTATAACTAGTTTAATATCCATCTTCCTCCAAGATTTTCTTCATTAATCACTTCTAACCAATTGAAATAACAAATTTCCTAATTTTGTCTTACTTATCTTCAAGTAAACCCAATATGCTCACATCCTCCTCTTATAACACTTTTCCATCACTAGCCAATCCTTGAGCGATCCTAACATATCTTACTTTCACCATTCATATCATGTCTGCTACTTACCTATTTCAATTCACTTCTCACACATTCATATATTTTAATGACATACTATCCAAATATTAAACATCACCCAAGTCACAATCTCGACATACAAAAATAATCATTTACTTACTCACCTATTAGAAAACCTACAATGTTTCATGTAAAATCTCAAATAGTGTCATTTGTATATTGTCTTAGTAGTTAGTCATTCATCTGAAACTCTCTCCAAAAAAAAACTGTGAATTGTGGTCCTTGATAAAAAATAATCGATATCAGTTACTCATGAAGTCTCACTATCTTATTTAAATACAAATTTGCATACTGAGCTATGTTATATGTAGTTTTCACTGTGTTGATTTAGTCAACCTATCAATGATCATTTGAGTCAAACCTTTTTTTTTGTGAGTCTACGGTAGCCCTGTAACAAACTCCATAATTACTCTCTCTCATTTCTATTCAGGTATTTCTATTTGTTGATATAACCCCACAGGTCTTTGATATTTTGCCTTTATTTGTTGACATGTTAAACACTGAGAAACATAATCAACTATATCTTTCTTCATATCGTCCCGCCAATAAATTTTTTTAGATATTTATACATTTTATTTGATTGATGGGCTTCTCCTAAAATCTCTTTCTTGAGTTCTTCTTTATTAGGTACACACAATCGCTTGCCCAATCTCAAAATTCTTTTAGAGTTTACAGTAAATTTCAACATCACTGTCATTCTTCACCTCTTCATTTTTCTTGCCTAAATAGGCATCCTCTTCTTTTGCCTTTTTCACCTGCTCAACCAAAAATGATTGAAATTGTATGAATTTCATATGAATCACCATACAGATAATGCCTCCAAACTTTGAGAGCAAAACCATTGATGTTATTTCTAAATCATAAGTCAGATAATTTTTGCTCATGTGGCTTAAGCTGTCTAGATGCATATCCCATATTGTATCAACACACACCTTAATCCAATTCTCAATGCATCACAATATACTATGTATCCTTCGGTACCTAAAGAAATAGATAGTATTGGCACCGTAGTCAAACATTCATTTAGTTTCTGAAAACTTCTCTCATATTCATCTTACCAGTCAAACTTTATTTCTTTCATTGTCAACCTCATCAAAGGAGTAGCAATTTTTGAAATTTTTTTAACGAATCTACAATAATAACCTGATAAACCAATAAAATTACGAATCTTTGTAATTGTGGTAGGGTGTGGCCATTACTGCACCACTTTTACCATGTTAGAATCAACTTAAATACCATATTTGGTAACCATATGCCCTAGAAAAATAACACTACTAGGGCAAAATTCAAAATTTATCATACAACTAGTGTTTTCTTAGAATTTATAAAGTTATCTTTAAATGTTGTTCATGCTCCTTCGAACTCTTTAAATATACTAAGATATCATATATGATTACAATAACAAATTAATACAAGAAAGTTTTAAATACTATATTCATTAAGTCCATAAATGCAATTGAGACATTTGTCAATTTAAATGACATCATCAAGAACTAATAATGCCCATAACGAGTCCTAAAAGAATTTTTTTTTTTCGAATATCCTCTTCCCTTATCCTCAATGAATACTACTCATATCTCAAATCCATTTTTGAGAAAAAAATATTGAGCACCCTGTAGCTGGTGAACTAAATCTTTTATACGAGGTAATGAGTATTTATTACACACTGTCACCTTATTCAACTGTCTATAATCTATGCATAGTCGTAGTGATCAATCCTTCTTTTTACAAATAGGTCTAGAGCACTTCAAGGAGAGTATTAAGGCGTATAAATCCCTTGTCTAACAAGTCTTACAACTGATCATTCATTTCTTTGAGTTCAGTCGGTGCCATTCTATATGAGGGTATAAACACTGGTTGGGTTCTAGGAAGTAAATCAATATCAAATTTTATTTTACATTTCAGGGTAATCTTGGTAATTTCTCAAGAATTACATCAGAAAATTCTCTAACCAATGGAACTTGATTTACACTGGCATACTTTATATCAACATCTCTCACCACTGCCAAATATTCTTGGCACCCTTTCTGTAATAACTTATGGGTTGCTAAAGTTAAAATTAAATTATTGGGTACATGCTTCCATGATTGTTCACTACTTGCAACTCCTTTACTAACTTTTTATACTATTGATGACATCTTCATACTGTATTAGATAGAAAGCACTACAAAACACTTAAATAAGGTCAACACATTTTGACTTTATTCTTTAACATACTTATACAATGTCTTAACAATCAATCATGAAAAGTTTATGTCTATCAAAGAGCCATTCACATGAATTATCCATCTGTATACCTCAAATTTTAAATTTCCATGGGCAAACCTTCCTTTCTCATATTGCTTATACATAATATTATTGAAAACCAAACTATTTTCGAATTCTTTATATCAACAAAATCTATCATTGAAAGCATTATCTTTATAAATTCCTTGCTCTCAAATTCAATCCACCCCACAGCTTATCAAATATATTTATATATATAGGTTCCAACTCATCTATCCAAAAAGAGATTTATATCTATTTTCAAAACACTCACTTTATTACAAACTGTTATCTTGGAGTTAACAACCTCAATCATATCATAACCCACTATCAATATTATATTAGCCATTCATCATATTATTTCATATAAACAAATCAACTAATCAATTCAAACTTTCTTAACATCCAAACACGTCATTACCTTTGTGTTTGGATGAAATCTTTTTATTTTCAGCTAATTCTTTTTCTTTGCACCCAAGAGGGTTCTCTTTTTCACTGTTTATCAAAATGAATTCAAAAGCTAAACTGGTAGTCCATGCTCAAGAAGTACCATCTAGAATATACGAATCAATGTTTAAACATCGCATATCTAAGGAAAAGAATTAGAAGAAAGAATATAATAACAACCTATAGAATTCCACAGCAGCACCGTGAGTATAAATATGTCCACGGTTACATACCCATACTCAAAATTCTACTACAAAATCCTTTGCTCTGATAGCCACAGGGAAACCTATTGCTCTGATACCAACTTGTCGCGTCCCTAATTTTAGAGCACGTGAAACACATACTTTACGATTATATATTTTCCATAAACAAGAATATTCCAATCCTTTATCATCGATACCAACTATCACGCCCTTAATTTTAAGAACGCGAATAACACTATTGTCCGATAACTCTATCTTTATTTATTTGCGATCAACTTCATATTATGACATAACAGGATAATATCATACATTTGCAAGTAAGTTTCTAATATAATTAATTATACATGCCAAAGTCACACTTAATAAAAATTACAACGGAAGCAAAGATCCTGCTTGTGGCGTTCAAAACAACTCTAGAGTACAATTATATTACAATTTTATACACTGAGAGCCCAGAAACAATTTAGGCTCACCACGAAAATACGACACCTAATCGTTCAAGAAGTCGCAGGACCAAACTCTGGGTCTTTATCTAAAAAATATATCAACCACGTGTAGTGAGTTTTACAACTCAGTGAGCAAATAACATCTCCTATGACCTATTAAGTCAACATATGAATGTACTCTTTATTTTAAAACTTGTCACATTGAAAATCACAATTTAGAGGTACATTCATATGGGACCTACATTTCAAATAAACTCTGTTCAAATTCATATGTATATACAATTTATAAGTAATGTTGTAAAAACGATAATAAAATCATGTTATGCAAATATTTGGAGGATCTAATATCAGAACCACCATATCAGAGTATAAGCCCTTCCATACTTTGGTAGTATAGGATTTGTCTAAACTCAGCATCCCGCTGAAGTTTGTCCTACTACCATTCAAGAGGACATGCGAAGAGACTCTATATAGGTATTTCCCAAGCACACAGCAAGAGAAGGCAAATCACATCTCATATAATTGGCATCTCGCCCATATAGGAGGCATTCCGCTCTCCATCACATATCATCTCCTGTGTGTTGGCCCTCACACGAGGCTAGTACCACCCCCCTGTTAGTTGAGACAATCAAGGTGCACCAAAACTAACATAACTTTCTGTTAGCAGACAGTGTTTCCAATAGAATTCCTCCTTAAAATCCATAATATCATATATTACATATTAATCAAAACAGAGGTACTCTTTAATGTAGCATTTTCTTTTTCAGTATATTCCTCTATCAAAACTTCTCAATCAGGAGAATCACATATACATGCCTATATCCGAGGCAAACATTTCACTGTATAAATTAATATCATATGCATAACATATTTCCTTTGCTATATTATGAAAAATACATATAAAAATCACATGTTCAATTTATTTCAAAATTCATTTCAAAAGTCATACTCTTCTTGAACTAGATATCATATTGCAACCGTTTCAAATATTTTAAACCATTTCGGGTACATATAAAAGTATAAATAACTTGTAAACATACTCATTTATCAATGTAAAGTTCAAGAAGAGTAAAAACAAGTCATAAGAAGAATCATCTACTCATAGGGTAAGGGTTTCAGATTGGACAGTCCCAAATTACACTTTTTCAATTCACATTTGACTAAACATACTTCAAAAACGTGTCTGGAAGGTCCAAAAATCAAAGAAATAACTTCAAAAACTTTGTCACTATTCATGGCCGAAAAATACTATTTACCGCCGGAAAATACTATTTACAAAGAACAAAAAGTTGTCAGATAGCTGAAAAATTTCCTATTTTAAGGTTTATCTAACTCCTGAATCTATCTACGGTGTCAGATTTTTAATTGGAGGTCTCCAAGTAAGAGTTTCAGAGTTTACCTTTTTTATATTTTTTACTTCAGATGTACGGCGATTTAACGGCTGATTTGAAAAATTGATCGGTCAAAACCGTAGTATTCTCCATCCTGAATCCAGTGGTACCCTCAGTTTTGAGATCGGAAACTAATAGGCACTCTAAATCTAAAGAAAAAATTAAAAATTACTATTTATCACTATTCATTCTTTTCTGCAACTTTTGATTCTCTATTATGTCTCTCCTCCCTATTTCTCTTTTTTTTTATAATAATTATTATTATTTAATAATTAAATATTTAGATTTATTTTTTTTATTTTATTTCATATATATTCATATAAATACCATTTTTTATCATAAAACCTCCCAAAAATTTATAAAAATTTACATTCTCATAAAACTTTAGTTGAACTCTTAAATTATGATTTTTCTTGATAAAAATATTAATAAAAAAAATCACAAAATAAATATCTTTATACATAATAAAAGAAAGAATATTTCTAAAAATACAACAAAAATTTATTAGAGGCCAATATAATTATTTTAAGCAAAAAAATAATTATTTAAAACAAAAATATATTTACTTCCAACAAAACATGCATAGTCATTTAAAAAAGTCATACTTATTTATAATAAAATATTATTTTAAAAAAATTTGGAATATTACGCCCTTGCTAAATATGTCTTAAATCAATTTAACAATATGGGCTTCTTCAATATCTCTGTGATTGTCTGATTGATGGGTTTAACGTTAAAATAGAATTTAGTCCAAAAATCTATCGTATTTTACAAGTTTTTATTATTTAGAAAATAAATTTGTTTTGTAAAACTAAAAATTTGTTCATCTTTATTTTTATATTAAATTGAGATAAATAATTATAAATATGCTTTGATTTTTCAATTTTCAATTTGATCTTCAATAATTATATAACTATTTTATTTTTTCTAATATTTATAATAGACTCTCTTTTAAAATTACAAAATTACTACCGGTCATTTTTTAAAACACTGAAAATATCTAAAAAAAAATTTTCGTTTTCATCCTGTTTTTAAAAAAAAAAATCTTTTAAACTTTACTAATTAATCTTGTTTTCAATGAAGTGCTCAAAAATGTTTTAAAGATCCTTCATTCGATAATGAGGAGAGAGTTGTTTAAATATAGTCATAATAAATATGCTCTATATTTTTTAAAAAGAAAATATCAGAAAATAATTGAGATATTTTTTCATGAGGATTCATTGAAATATGCTCTATAGAAAACCACAGCAGTCGCATCGTTAATGACTTGCATCCCTAGGAAAATAACTTCCTGCCATATTCGGCAAGGCAATACTAATGAGAACATAAGCAGAAAATCAATAAATTGACTTCAGGGAAAAGTAGGGTGCCTTGGTTGAGAATATTTTTAGTTTTTTTTTTTTAATTTTTTTTTAATTTTTAATTTTTACTATTTAAAAAATAGATTAGTTTTGTGAAATTAAAAATATATTTATATTTATTTTTATTTTTATTTTCGTATCAAATTAGCATAGATGACTGAAAATATTATTTGATTTCTTAGTTTAATTTTTTATAATCATGAGATTATTTTGATTTTGCTTAACAATTATAATAGACTTTATTTTAATATTATAAAAATTTCATCGTTTATTTTAGAAAACACGTTCGTTTTGGTTTGTGAAAATATTTTCTATTTTCTTTCTATTTTTTTATTTTTTAAAATATGATTTTATTTGTAAATTTTCATTATTTAGGAAATATGATTTTTTTGTGAAGTTAAAAATTTGTTTATATTTATTTTAAAATCTAATTGATAGGCTTAAGAATGAAGAGGTGAGTTAGCAAGAAGGAAGAGAAAGGGTGGCAGTTGTGGCATTGCAATATTTTAGAGTTTATTTTCTTCTATAGCTTTTGGGTATATATAGATGAGGCACTCTAAGAATTTCCAAATAAATTCATAGGCATAATGAATAGATGGCTATTAAATTCAGTATCATTAATTGAGGAGCTAGATTATGCTGGACAAGATGGAGAAAAACCATGTAAAAGCAAGAAAGAAGGAATTTTGGAATTGCGAGACTTAAAAGCCACCAACCTAGCTTTAATAGCTAAAATGGCTTGGAGACTGTCCTGAAACTCCACATCATTTTTTTTTGAAGGTTTTATAAAGCCAAATACTACCCAGTATGTCATTTTACAGAAGCTAATATGGGCATCAATCCTTCTTAGCGATGGAGGAGTATAATGATAGGAAAAAAAGTAATAAAAACAAGGGTACAGATGGCATGTACGGCATAACACCACATTGCAAACAACAAGGGACCCATGGCTCCTTGAAAGCATTCCAGGCATAATTTATGGACCACCTAACAATGTGGGATGAGCTGAGATGCTGAGGAACTTCAGGGGTCAAGACATGGCGCAATGGATCACAAGCAAATTACGGGAACACTTTGATGAAAACATAGTGAAAGACATCCAACTCGAGCAGCCAAGAGCAGAGAAAGATAAATTGCTTTGGTGCCATAGCAAGCATGGAACTTATACAATCAAATTTGGGTACAATGCTGATATGAAAATCCTTTACTCGGCGACCATAAATGTGGTAGATGAAGCTGTATTATACGGCTACAGGAGGATATGAAAAATGCAAGTGGAAGAGAAGGTTAAAAAAAGAGATCTTTTATAATTATAATACTATTTTGATATTGTTTAATAATTATGATAGATTCACTTTTAAAATAATAAAAATGTTGCTAGTTCTTTTTAAAAAAACTGAAAATGTCTTTTTACACTTTCTTTTTTTTACTATATTTTAAAAAAAATTAGAAAAAAATTTCATTTAAATTATAGCAAACACATTTTCAATTGTGTTTTTTAGTTTTAATATAAAAAAAAAAACAGATCAACCAAATAAATTTGTAAACGTTTTCTATATTTTTGACAATGTTTTTAGGAAATATTTTCGAAAATTATTCTTTTTAAACTCTATGAGTTTTGTAATCAATGAAAATGAAACATAACCTTATATTTTTATAATATTATTTAAAATTAATAAAATGGATAGCCCGTAGCCGCCACTACCTTTTCTTTAGGTCTCGCCCACTTCCCACTCCATCCTCCTTTATAAACCCCAAATGCCAGCCATTTTATTATGCAGTTCCTCTCCTATATTCCCATTCAACCCCAACGCCAAAATGGGTTACTCACACAACCTCTTCCTGCGCTCCCTGCTCTTGCTCACCTTGTGTTTCGTCTCTACTCAAGCGGCCAATTTTGAGATCCTGAACAATTGTCCTTACACTGTCTGGGCAGCTGCCAGCCCCGGCGGTGGTAAACGCCTTGACCGAGGTCAGAGATGGAACCTCCCGGTGGCAGCTGGAACTGCCATGGGCCGTATCTGGGGCCGTACCGGTTGCAACTTCGATGGCAGTGGTCACGGTCGTTGCCAGACTGGGGACTGCACCGGTGGACTAAAATGCACGGGTTGGGGCGTCCCTCCCAACACATTAGCCGAATTCACCTTCGACAAAAAAGTGAATAGGGATACCTACGACATCTCCTTCGTGGATGGCTTCAATATCCCTATGGATTTCTATCCCCTGAATGGAGGGTGCCATAAAATCAGCTGCCCAGCAAACTTGAACGAGCAGTGCCCAAAGGAACTGAAGGCACCTGGTGGCTGCAACAATCCTTGCACTGTGTATAAGACCAATGAATATTGCTGCACCAAAGGGCAGGGAACCTGCGGACCCACTAAGTTCTCGAGGTTCTTCAAAGAGAAATGCCGAGATGCTTACAGTTATCCTCAGGATGATCCATCAAGCACATTCACATGCGCTACTGGCACTAACTACAAAGTTGTGTTCTGCCCATGAGGATAATCTTCTCACATCCCCCTTTAGATGCTTGGAAGCACGATCAACGAATATTGATCATTACTTAAATAACTCTTTCAAGAACATCTTCTATGAAAAAATAACGAGCTCAGATCGTTTGTTTAGTATGTGCGTTAAGTTCTAGAGTGAATAAGTCAAACACTAAGGGTGAGTTTGATTTGTATTTTTATTTTTATTATTTTTTAGTTATATAATTATATTTTTATTTTATTTTTATTTTTATTATTTTATAATTATGTAAATAATAAAATATTATATATATAATTTAAAATAATTATAAAAATACTATTATTATAATACGTTATAGTACTGAAAACTCTGAAATTTTTTTTACGTTTTAAAAAATTTTTAAAAATTTTAAAAATATTTTTTGAAAAATAATAATAAATAAATACGTTTTTATGTTTATTTTTTATTTTTAGTAAAATTAAAAATTAAAAATTAAAAATAATCAAAGCAATCAGGCCCTAAATTGCTCAAGTTATTAATGCATTTATTGTATGATCATTTCTTCTATTGTAAAATTATATATAGATCTTTTTAAAAATAAAAAAGATATATGCTATAATTTAATTCAAATATCTCGAATATTTTTTATAAATAATAAAATTAAAATAAATAACAATATCTCAAATTTTATTTCTAATATACTATCTTTTATACCAATTAATTATTTCATTTTAAAATAATTTTGAAGTGATTCTAACTACCAAAATATCAATTTTGTTAACTTAGAAACTTAGTTAAAAATTGAAAAGAAATAAAATTTGAAAAATTAATCTTTTATCTATTTATTTTTTATTCATTTCTCTTTGATAAAAGGAATTTAAGACGTTGAAATTAAGTTGTAACATGTTTTTATTACTTTTAAATGAGATTCATATACATTTTTATAATAGAAGAGAGAATTGTATAATGAAGACATCTATAAAAAGAAAAAAAATATTTTATTTTTATTTTTAATAAAAAATTATGTATATTTTTTTAATAAAAAAAGAACAGTACGTATACGAATAAAAGTATTATTATTTAAGATAGAAGAAAATATTTTATTTTTATTTTAAAGAAAAATTTAGAATTATTTTTATAATAGAAAAAACTATCATATAATAACAATATTAATCAAAGAAAAAAATAGTAACTTATTCATAAAATGTCTTCCATCCATGAACTTTCTATATATATGTTATGATCTGTGATTCCTACTTAATGACTATGATGAAAATGAGGACGATTTTCGTTTTTTGGTCGAAAAAAAAGAAAATTCCAAAGGAGCCTACAAAGCAAGCAATCTAGGGTAAAGCACCCATCTAAGATCATCAAGCCACCTAAGGACACAACCATCTTAGGGAGATCGTGAGGACTGAAATCCAACTCCATTCGCCTTGCAATAAATGTGATAAATATTCACATGCCAATCCCAACTTAACATACTTCTAGTCTGAGTAGCTCTGAAGAATAGGGGTTGAACTCGTGTAAAATTATAATCTTAGGTTTTGTAAAATACAAATCCGTTAATAGTGTGCCTTTTCAGTTCGGCCTATTTAGCCCATAAAATAAGATGGTGCAAATTGAAGCAGCAGTTTATTTAGTTTTTTAATAAATTACTCTCTCTTATCAATATTTTAATTACAAAATTTTCTTATTTATTATAAAAATAAAAATAAAATACTCTTAATTAATACTTTTATTACATTATCCTCTTCTCTATTAAAAAAATACACAAACTTTAAAAATAAAAATATTTTTTTTACTGTCTTTAATATATAATTATCTCTTCTATTATAAAAACACGTGAATTTCTCTTAAAAAAATAATATTGCAATTTAACTTAAATATATTAAATATTTTTTATATAAAAATGATAAAAATTAAATATTTCTTTTTTCTCAATTTTTAATTAAATTTTTAAGTCAACAAAATTAATATTTTGATATCTCAAATTATTTTTATAATTATTTTGAAAATAAATAATTGATATTAGAAGACAGTAAATTTAAAAAAAAATTATCATAATGTTATTTTATTTTATTATTTATTTTTATTTCATAAAAAAATTTTTAAGTATTTAAATTAAGTTTAACATATTTATTTATTTGTGAAAGAATTTTGTGTATATATTTTTGGTAATAAAAAAGAAAGTAGTGTAATAAACACATTAATAAAGTGAAGAGAGAATTTTTTATTTTATATGTTTAGTTTAAAAAAAATTATATATAATTAAAAAAAAGACGGCCAAGACTATAATTAAAAATTATATTTAGTTCATCACAGGATTTTGTTTGAAGTTTTTATTTTAGTTGGTAATTGAAATTTAGATGGCGAACTAAATTGTTGTTCCTAAAGTTAGATTGTGGGCATTTTATGGATTTGTTTAATAATGATGAAGCTATAGAACTTTATTTATTTATTTTTAATCATTTCTAAAATCATAGGTCTTGTGGTTTGGATTTCAATTTATAAATATTAACCCGTATATTAAACAGGACCAAACTGAACTGTTTAAGGTCAGTTCACGACGGATCTAGCAACTAGAACAAGAATGAAAAGATGAGTAAAAGTATGGTGGAGACCTTAAACAGTTCGGTCCAAACTAGCACGTTTAGGCCAGTCTATGATAGATCAGGAACTGGACCGGACTATTTTTTACTGTCCTAAGTCTAATCCACTAAATTGGAACAAGGATGGGAAGGTAGATAGACCCTTCATGAATTAACCTAGTCTGGTCCAAACTAGTCTACTTAAGACCAGTCCATGACAAGTAGGGCAACAAGACCACCTTATTTTAAGGTCTTATTTAGTTAGTAATTTATGAAAGAATCAAAATGAGCATTAAAAATTGAAAATAAAATAAAATATTATTATTAAAATTAGTTTAAAAAAAAATAAAATAATAATTGATAAAAAGACAAAAATATTATTAAAGAATAAAATTATTAATAATATAAAAATTTGAATTAAATTTTATTAAATAATATTGAAAATTTTATTTTAAATACATATTTTTTAAATTATAACAAATCTTATAAATAAATACAATAGTAAAAATTATTTTAATTTTTTTGATTTTATTTCTATTACATTATTCACTTTTCATTTATTTTTAGAATCAGCATTCTCAATTCTATCAATGAAAAAAAAAATGAAATTTTTTATTCCATCACCTCAATTTTGTCAACAAAACGGAACCTAAGTTTCACTTACTAAATTAGATCGGGAGGGGAAGCGGTGCATCCCTTAGAAGCAAGCTACACCGCCACCAAATAATTCACCTCCACATTAACCTTCTGGAAACCCAGCCTCCAAGCTAGCCAGCCCTAAGAGTGTTTAAGATGCCCCACAATCCCGTAACTGTAGTTGTATTTGCAAATCCTCTATAACTCATAGCAAAACCGTGAACCCAAGAAATAGGGGCATTCTGAGAATGCTACCACAAGCTGCTTTACTATGCTTTTTCACGGACCCATCGATTTTCAAATTAAGCTTTATATAGCTATATGTGCTGGACAAATAAATGCATAGAAATATAAGCAATTCACCACTGATTACCAAGTCCGCTTTGATGAGATAACGTATAAATAATAATGAATCGTCTTTTTGTCGCATAATGATGACGACGTTGTCCAATTTGATATTCAATTTATAAATAACGAGCATATTGTAGATATTTGATCTAAAACTTAATCTCGTAAATTTTTAAATTTTAAATAAAAAAATTTTAAATTCTAAACTCAAATCGTTAATCTCAAAATCTAAAATCACTGATAAATAAAACTTATAGTTTTAAGTGTTGAAATTTAAATTTTAGTATTAAAATTTTATGACATTTTAAATTTTGAAATTTCTAATTTTAAAAATTTAAATTTAAATTTTAACAATTAAATAGTTTAGAATTTTGAAGTTTTGATAATTTTTTTATGGTATGTTTTTTTTAGCTTGTCTTTTTTAATATTTTGCATGAAATTTTTTACATTTTAAAAATAAATATTTCAAACAAATTTTAAAATTTTTTTTTTTAAAACAAATCATCTAAACAGTTTTTATTTATTTATTATTCTTTAAAGGTGTTTTCAAAAGTCTCGTCGAAGTATGAAGCCATTATTGAGTAAATCCGCTCTCTCCGAGAAAGTGCACCCCTAACAGATTTCAACTTTGACAAAATAAAATTAAAGTCCTTACTGATAAACCGAAATTTCAAAAAGACAAACTTGTGGGACCCCTCACAGAGTAGTTGATGGATCAAGATGTTGCACCCATTCCCTGAATATCCTAACTTTAATCCCCAGTAGGCTCCATAGAATAACATACTAAGACCAATCATGAACGGGAGAAAGTCGGGGTCTCGATCCTAAAGGCAAAATAGGTATTAACACAATAATAATGATGATAATTTTTAAAATTGTTTAAGTAAATTTTATATTATTATATATTTTTTTAAATAATTTTATATTATTTTAAATAATTTTGTACTATAATAATGTAATTCTCAAAAATTTACTAAATGAGTCTTATAAGTTACTTTATATATTTATATTTTATTTATATTTTAACTTAAAATATTAATTCATTTTATATTTTAATTTTAAAATAATAAACATATTAAAAATAATATAAATTTATTTTAAGTAATATTTTTTATAACAATAATAACGGCTAATTTAAATAACATATCAATTTTAATTAGTTTACAATATTATCTTAACTAATTTCATGTGATTCTCTAATCATGTTACATAATATTTCATGATTTTAGCGTTGTTTCTCTATCATTCTAGATGTATCTTTGAAGAAAATCTTTAACTCCTTCAACTTCAACTCTTTCTCTTTTAACTTGTTTTCTTACACCTTAATTTTGTTTTCTTCCGCCCTAATTCGTGTCAATTCTTCTATGACACTCATTCTGTGACTATGTACCTCTTGTATTATAGTAAAATCGACATTGTCAGAAGAAATTTTAGTTGGTTTCTCTTTATCCTTCCTTTTTGCTACTTTTTTTTTCTATAGACTGAACTATAGTAGATAAGGTTGGATTGTATATACATTCAAATAGAATCCTCGGGTTAGAAGATGATGAATACGTTCCAGAAGTAGAAATCTTTGTTCTTTTTGAAGAATCCTCATTTGATTCTGCTATCCATTTAAATTCACCTTTCAGTAGTCGCCACGTATATTCAAATTTGAACCGTTCACCCTCATCTTAACAAAAAATAATATATGCCTCAACCATAATATCATTCTTTGAGCTTCCATTTTTTTCTATGAACATCTTGTTTGTATCATCCAACGAACTTTTGAACTACACTATTCAACTTATGCCATTGAGATTTAAGTTGAACAGATTCCCTCTCTCGTAATCGACCGCGATAGTTGTTATAATTATCTTTGATTCTTGATAAAAAAAACTATCTACTTTTTTGTCAACACCAATAACTGCATCCTTTAAAATGTTGAGATACGTTTGAATAAAAAATATATCTTCTTCCACTGTGAACCTGACTCGATATTTTTTCTTACTTGCATTTCCTCCTCCTTCATCGAGCACAATATTTTTCAAACCAACTTGGGTGAAAAATTGTGGAACTTGAGATTGGGACATGGACCCAATTGGTATTTCAAGTTCTTAATTAGTGGACTCTGCAACGCTAGTACCCATTGGAGAAAGCCTATAAAATATGGCTGTCACGGCCCCAAATGATGGAACACATGACCGGCACGACATAAGGGTTTTCCCCTAGCCGCAAGCCTAACACATAGCATGCACAAAAATCCAGCACACAATCCAGAGTACATAATAAATATAACTGGCCACATATGCCACATCCAATATCAGAAAATACTGTATATATGTATATATATATATATATATATATATATATATATATCTCATGATATCTCATGAATCCAACATTCTGATTCAACTTGGCCCAAGGCTTCATAATACCAACATTATTGTAAAATATAAAACCATTTTTTCAAACAGCACATCAAAATACGCAAGAAGCGAGGATCCTGCCTGTATGTTCATGGAGATACTCTAGACATAACTAAACTAAACAAACAGTACAAAAGAGCCTTACCCAAACTGGGGCTCACCAACACTATCTTCAGCCTCCTACGAAGCTGTAGCTGGATCAAAGTCTCTTTGACTATCTGTGGGGAGGAAACAAAAGAGGGGTGAGATTACCACATCTCAGTGAATGAGTAAATCATACTATAACTGAAACAGGGCAAACCAAGCACGATTGTTTCGCAATGGGTTTAATAATTGAAATCCAAATGTAAAGATAATAATAGAAACATAAAGCATTTAACCATAATTTATTGAAAGAATGCTAAACAGTTCAAATGTGTGTTCAAAAGATAAAACATGATTAAATCAATAACCGTAAGCAAATCAATTATGCATGGTAAGTAATACATGAAGATATTTATGCAATAACAATGATGAATGAGCTTGTTTAAAAATATTTAATTTTTTAAAAAAAATGCATCAGTTTATTGGAGGTCTTTCCTGACATATCTATCATCTCCCCCAAGCACACAGCAAGGGTAGGGTAATCACTGTAGGCGTAGACATAAGTCCACCCTAAATTTCCCCCAAGCACATAGCAATGGGTATGGCAATCACTGTAGGCGAAGACATAAGTCAACCCTAAATCCCTGTGTCTTAGGCAGTCATATGCCCGTCACAGTATCCTAGGCCGAAACCTTAACATGATCATGGTGCACCAGGGCTAGCACTACCTGCAGCTAGCTAACAGTGATCTAAAAGGGTCCCTCCAATAGAAAACATTTGAAATATGCTATTCAAAGAGTTTAAAGTAAAACATTTCAATAACATTACAATAAAGCTATAATTCTCCATCTAGCTTTTTTCATGCATAAAACTCCGTTCAAAAATATGTTTCATCCATGTATTCCCATGGAGACCTTTATCATCATAAACTTTCCCTTTAAACATAGATCGTCCGTAGACGTCGTATAGATGCTCATCATGCATCAAATCATTTTAAACATAGATCGTCCGTAGACATCGCATAAATACTCATCATGCATCAAATCATTTCATGGCCAACTTAGTTCATTTCTATGACTAAGTTCGCATTTCTATAAATCTAGCTCAAATGGAGAATTATCAGTCTAGATGTTTGCCCTGCATACCTAGGGTTCAACTAGGATTGAAATTTATAATTTCTAACATGGTTGGAACATATTGGTTTTCAAAGCAGTAAAACAATTTAGCATACATTCCAACTAGTTAAAATCATATGAGAGAGAGAGTTATAAACCGAATTCATAAGACATGCGCTATAGTATGAAAAACCCACTCACAGGTAAGGGCTCCAGATTGGACAGCCCTAAAATCTTAATTCCTGGTCTGAATTCGGTAAAACAGACCCCAAAATCGAGTCCGGAAGGTCCAAAAACCTTAAATGAGCTTGGTTACTGTTCACCGCCGGAAAATACTATTCACCGCCACTATTCACCGTCGGAAAACACTATTCACTGTCACAAAAATTTTACCGAATCAACAAAACAATTTCATATCCTAATATTTATTTAATTTCTGAATCCATCTACGAAGTCAGATTTCTAATTAGAAGTCCTTAAGTAAGGTTTTTCAGAACTTACCTTTTACCGAGATTTTCTACTTCAGATCTACGGCGATTCAACGGTTGATTTGAAAAACTGATCGGTCAAAACTGAAGTACTCTTCGTCCTGAATCCAATAACATCTTCAGTTTTGATATCGGAAGCCCTTAAGCACTCCAAATCGAAAGATAAAATTTGAAATTACTATTCACTCACTATGCATCTTTCCGTTTTTTTCTCGAATCCGATCGTCGCCCCCGGTTTTCATTTTATGGTTTCTGTTTTCGTTTTTTTTTTAATATAATAATAATTATTAAATAATTAATAATAGGATTTTCTTTTATAAAATTCATATAAATTCCATTTTTCATCATAAAATATCCCAAAAATTTCTAAAAATTTCCTTTCTCATAAATCTTTAGTTAAACTCTTAAATCATAATTTTTCTTAATAAAAATTGTAATAAAACAAATTTTAAAACAAATATCTTTATGCATATTAAAAGAAAGAATATTTCTAAAAATACCATACAAATTCATTAGAGGCCGGTATAATTATTTTAAGCAATACAATATTTCTTTTACTTAAAAGTCTACTTACTTTTAGCAAATCATAATCATTTCTACATAAATAAAAATATATTTGCTTATAGCGCGCCAAAACATAAATTCTCATATTTCTTTTGTAATTCTTTATTCCATGTAATAAATAAACTTATTTTCACCGGTTCTTATCTCTATTTTCAAAATTCTCTCTTTTATTTTAAATTTCCTTTAATTGGATTTTTTGTTAAATTTTACGGTTATTACATTCTTCCCCCCTTAAAGAAATTCGGTCCCCGAATTTCATCACCATAGTTGCAGATAAATACTAATCTCATTGTTCAAATAAATGCAGATATCTAGCGTGTATATCCTCCTCTCTTTCCTCAAGTAGTTTCCTCAAAAGAGTGATTTTTCCATATCACCTTTACTATAGGTATTTCTTTTAACCGTAACTTCTTTACTTGTCTGTCCACTATTGCTACTGGTTATTCCTCTTAAGTTAAATCTTTCTGTAACTGAATCTATGGACACTGTATAACATGTGTAGAATCCGGTAAATAATTCTGTAGCATAGACACATGAAAAACTGGATGGACATTACCCAATTCAGGTGGTAAAGCCAAACAATAAACCACTGAACCGATCCTATCAAAAATTTCAAATGGTTCTATATACTGAGGAAGTAACTTTCCTTTCTTTCCAAATCTCATTACCTCTTTCATTGGTGAGTCATTAAAGAATATATGGTCACCAATTGATAATCCTAGTGCTCAACATTCATAGTCCTTGTAAACTTTTGACTTGTATTGAGTTTCCAGTATTCTTTTTCTAATCAATTTCACTTTATCAATGACATTTTATAATAAATCTAACTCCACTGAGTCATTTAACAAAACATTTGTAACACCTCTTACATAAGGCTTAAATCTTCTAATATCATTTTATTATAGACAGATTCTGCTAAGGAATCTCTCACCAATCTAAAAAATATATATATGCTTAAAGCATGCTCTCCAAGTTAGCATCATCAATTTAGATAAGTCATATTCTATCTATTGCATGTTATTCCAAACTAGATTTACAAAGTTTAACTTTTCTCAATTCACTCACATATTAAGAAACCTATGATGTTCATGTAAAACTTCAAATAATGTCATTGTATATTGGCATGATAATTACTGCTATGAGCAAGTTCAACTAAGGACAATTAATTTCTCAAAACTTTCACCACAATAATATAAAGATACTTAAAGCATAACTTCTAATGTATAAACACATTATTTAAATTTAGTATCAGTCAGTCTAATAAAGATCTTTAGACTTCCTGAATAACTTGCCAACATACTTGCCAATGAAAAATTTCACTTGTATCTTCTTTTTACCATTATACTAGTACTATTTTTTATATCTCAGTATATCCTTATTACCTCGGTTTATCCATATTTATAATCTATGGCTTCTTTTGAAATCTCTTTTCTCAACAATTAGTCGTACGTGAATTTTCAATCTCAACATAATTCACATCTTAAATACTAAATTCGATTTAGCATAGTCTAAACCTTTAACACAAATATCTTGATTACTTACATTATTTTCAGACATGATTCTCAGAATATTCTCCATATTTCCAAATTAATAATTCAAAGATCAATTTCAATCCTACTTTCTATATTTTATCCCTCAAGAACTTCAGTACCACTAATTCACTTTATTACATTCCTCAAAGCACCATAAGGCCATCATTTTTTTTTCCTTCCATCTAAAAATCATTATATAGTTCAGTGTCCAAACTCACTATTTTAAGTTATATTCCTCCAAGGTTTCATTCATTAGTCACTTCTAACCAATTGAAATCACAAATTTCCTACTTTTGTCTTATCTATCTTCCAGTAAACTCAATATGTTCACATCCTCCTCTTATAACATTTTTCCATCACTATCTAATCCTTAAGCAATCTTAACATATCTTACTTTCACTATTCATATCATGTCTGCCACTTATCCATTTCAATTCACTTTTCACACGTTCATATATTTTCATGACATACTATCCAAATATCAAACATCACCCAAGTCACAATCTTGACAAACGAAATAGTCATTTACTCACTTACCTATTAGAAAACTTACGGTATTTTATGTAAAACTTCTGCCCAAAACTTCTTAAAATGCTCTCTAAAAACAATCTGTGAACTATAATTCTCGATCAGATATAATCGATATCAATACCTTATGAAATCTTACTATTTTATTCAAAGACAAGTTTGAACCTATCAATAATCACCCATTTTTATTCAGGTATCTCTATCTGATATTGTAATCTTGCAAGTCTTTGATGTTCTACTTTTACCTGTTGACAAGTTAATCATCGAGATACAAAATCAACTATATCTTTCTTCATACTGTCCCACCAATAAATTTCTTTTAGATCTTTATACATTTTAGTTACCTCAGGATGAATTGTATATATGGATCTATGGGCTTCCTCTAAAATTTCTTCCTTAAGTTCTTCTTTATTAAATACACACAATCGCTTGCCCAATCTTAGAATTCCTTCAGAGTCTACAATAAATTCAATATCACTGCCATTCTTGACCTTATTCTCTTTACGTGCTTAATATGGGTCACAGTCATAACTACTGTACATATACATGCTTGCCGTCATTTTTTTGAAATTTTTACCTTTAATTTAGCTGATCTCCGCCAATCACTCACATAGTTGTTCTCATTATGTCTAGCCTATTCGCATAGCTATTATAAGTATGTCTTTCTCTGAGTTCTGTAAATGCACACATTAGTATCTTTATTTTCATACTCAAAATTTGGGTGTGTGCAGCTATGGAGGGAATTGCATTTCGTCAATTTTTAAATGTTTGCGTCTTTTATGGTTCCAGTCCTGGAAAGGACGGAGAATATGTGAAAGCAGCACAAAACCTGGGTATGGTGCTGGCCAGGAGAAAAATTCATCTAGTCTATGGTGGAGGTAACCGTGGATTAATGGGGTGTGTGGCTACAGCTACAAATGTAAGGGGATGCCAAGTTCTAGGTATTATTCCTACAGCTCTAGCTGCATCTAACATCGTAGGAAAGACAATTGGGGAAGAGTTTAGGGTTGCATCCATGCATGAGCGCATGGCTAGAATGATGAGCAATGCTGATGCCTTCATTGCCTTACCAGGTGGTTTTGGTACTTTAGAGGAGATTTTCCAAATAGTCTCTTGGGCACAACTGAATATGCATCACAAACCGATAGGCTTGTTAAATGTTAATCATTTCTTTGATGGTTTGTTGTCTTTTCTAGATCAAACTGTGGAACAGAAGTTTATCCTACACTCAGCACGACGAATTCTCATCTTAGCTTCAGATGCTGAGGAGTTGATTGATGCTTTACAAGCATATGTTCATGTACCTGATCCAATCACAGCTCAAATAAAATGGACAACAGACCATAGCAGAAAGCGCAAATTGGACTTGGATCTTCATCTGTAACTGTAGCAAGATGTGGACCCACTTTTACTTTCTTAGGGTTATCTTGGATACCATCTTGCTTGCCACATACCTTAAGAAAGTACTATTACTAAATCAAAATTCATATTTTGAGAACTTAGCATATAGCTGATACTCCCTTGGAGTTTGTAATACTATCTTTAAATATTGCTTATGAACTTCTGCACTCTTGAAATATTCTAGATTAATAATAATTATAATAACAAATTAATCCAAGGATGACTTCAATATTTATTTTATTTTTTATCAAGTCCAAGAATGCAACTGGGCATTTGTCAATCCAAATGACATAACTATAAATTCATAGTATCCATGCCGAATCCTGAAAGCAAATTTTTTTTTCCTCTTCTCTTATCCTTAATTGATGATATCTAAATATCAAATCAAGTTAATTTTTTTTTTTTTTTTTTACAAAAATGTTGAGCACTTTTTAACTGATCAAATAGATCATCTATACGAGGTAATGAGTATTTATTCCACATTGTCACTTTATTCAACTGTCTATAATCTATGCATAGTCATAGTGATCCATCTTTCTTTTTCACAGATAGAACTGGAGCACTTCAAGTAAAAGTACTAGGGCTTTTAAATCCCTTGTTTAACATGTCGTGTAACTATTTATTTTTCAGTTCTTTAAGTTCAGTGGGTGCCATTCTATATGGAAATATAGACGCTGGCCAGGAAATAACTCAATACCAAATTCTATTTATTATTTCGGGGTAATCCTGGCAATTCCTCAGGAATTATATCAGAAAATTCTCTAATCACTGGAACTTGATTTACAAAGGTATACCTTATATCAGCATCTCTCACCACTGCCAACTATTCTTGTCACCTTTTTGTAATCACTTATGGATTGCTAAAGTAGAGATTAGGTTATTGGGTATCTCACTAAGATTTTCTTTGTATCAAGAAAATATATATATATATTTCCAAGAATATTGAATTTAATCACCTTCTAGTGACATTTCAAAATGACATGACATAATGCCAACTAATTCATTCTCAATATCACATCACACTCTACTATATCTAGACAACTGAGTACAACAGATGTCACATTCAGAAACCATCATATCAGAGTTTGACCTCTTCCGTACCTTGGTGGTATAGGATTTGCCTAAACTCAGCATTCCGCTGAGGTTTGCCCTACTACCATTCAAGAGGACACGCGGAGAGACTCTGTATGGATCTTTTCCCAAACACATAGCAAGGGAAAACAAATAACATCTCATATAACTGGCATCTCGCTATAAAACAGAGATAGCCCAACCGTCACTTAATCATGCCAACATAGCATACTATAAACTGACTTACTTAAACAAAAAGACAACATCCTATCGAACCCCTTTAGCAGCACCGTGAGTATAAGCATGTCCGGATTCATACCCATACTCAAAGTCCTACCTAAAGGTCCGTTACTCCATGAACACAGGGAAACCTAATGCTCTGATACCACTCTGTCACTTTCTTCTGGTGGCAACAGGTGTACCTATCAAAGCACTGCATCCCATACTGCAGCTCCTGGGCGGAGAGCCACGCTTCGCCACATCGTTCACGCGTGAGAGTTCCCAGGACTCGGCTTTTCAACCTCGTCTCTGATACCACTCTGTCACGGCTCCAAATGATGGAACACATGACCGGCACGACATAAGGGTTTTCCCCTAGCCGCAAGCCTAACACATAGCATGCACAAAAATCCAGCACACAATCCAGAGTACATAATAAATATAACTGGCCACATATGCCACATCCAATATCAGAAAATACTGTATATATGTATATATATATATATATATATATATATATATATATATATATATATATATATATATCTCATGATATCTCATGAATCCAACATTCTGATTCAACTTGGCCCAAGGCCTCATAATACCAACATTATTGTAAAATATAAAACCATTTTTTCAAACAGCACATCAAAATACGCAAGAAGCGAGGATCCTGCCTGTATGTTCATGGAGATACTCTAGACATAACTAAACTAAACAAACAGTACAAAAGAGCCTTACCCAAACTGGGGCTCACCAACACTATCTTCAGCCTCCTACGAAGCTGTAGCTGGATCAAAGTCTCTTTGACTATCTGTGGGGAGGAAACAAAAGAGGGGTGAGATTACCACATCTCAGTGAATGAGTAAATCATACTATAACTGAAACAGGGCAAACCAAGCACGATTGTTTCGCAATGGGTTTAATAATTGAAATCCAAATGTAAAGATAATAATAGAAACATAAAGCATTTAACCATAATTTATTGAAAGAATGCTAAACAGTTCAAATGTGTGTTCAAAAGATAAAACATGATTAAATCAATAACCGTAAGCAAATCAATTATGCATGGTAAGTAATACATGAAGATATTTATGCAATAACAATGATGAATGAGCTTGTTTAAAAATATTTAATTTTTTAAAAAAAATGCATCAGTTTATTGGAGGTCTTTCCTGACATATCTATCATCTCCCCCAAGCACACAGCAAGGGTAGGGTAATCACTGTAGGCGTAGACATAAGTCCACCCTAAATTTCCCCCAAGCACATAGCAATGGGTATGGCAATCACTGTAGGCGAAGACATAAGTCAACCCTAAATCCCTGTGTCTTAGGCAGTCATATGCCCGTCACAGTATCCTAGGCCGAAACCTTAACATGATCATGGTGCACCAGGGCTAACACTACCTGCGGCTAGCTAACAGTGATCTAAAAGAGTCCCTCCAATAGAAAACATTTGAAATATGCTATTCAAAGAGTTTAAAGTAAAACATTTCAATAACATTACAATAAAACTATAATTCTCCATCTAGCTCTTTTCATGCATAAAACTCCGTTCAAAAATATGTTTCATCCATGTATTCCCATGGAGACATTTATCATCATAAACTTTCCCTTTAAACATAGATCGTCCGTAGACGTCGTATAGATGCTCATCATGCATCAAATCATTTTAAACATAGATCGTCCGTAGACGTCGCATAAATACTCATCATGCATCAAATCATTTCATGGCCAACTTAGTTCATTTCTATGACTAAGTTCGCATTTCTATAAATCTAGCTCAAATGGAGAATTATCAGTCTAGATGTTTGCCCTGCATACCTAGGGTTCAACTAGGATTGAAATTTATAATTTCTAACATGGTTGGAACATATTGGTTTTCAAAGCAGTAAAACAATTTAGCATACATTCCAACTAGTTAAAATCATATGAGAGAGAGAGTTATAAACCGAATTCATAAGACATGCGCTATAGTATGAAAAACCCACTCACAGGTAAGGGCTCCAGATTGGACAGCCCTAAAATCCTAGTTCCTGGTCTGAATTCGGTAAAACAGACCCCAAAATCGAGTCCGGAAGGTCCAAAAACCTTAAATGAGCTTGGTTACTGTTCACCGCCGGAAAACACTATTCACGACGGAAAATACTATTCACCGCCACTATTCACCGTCGGAAAACACTATTCACTGTCACAAAAATTTTACCGAATCAACAAAACAATTTCATATCCTAATATTTATCTAATTTCTGAATCCATCTACGGAGTCAGATTTCTAATTAGAAGTCCTTAAATAAGGTTTTTCAGAACTTACCTTTTACCGAGATTTTCTACTTCAGATCTACGGCGATTCAACGGTTGATTTGAAAAACTGATCGGTCAAAACTGAAGTACTCTTCGTCCTGAATCCAATAACATCTTCAGTTTTGATATCGGAAGCCCTTAAGCACTCCAAATCGAAAGATAAAATTTGAAATTACTATTCACTCACTATGCATCTTTCCGTTTTTTTCTCGAATCCGATCGTCGCCCCCGGTTTTCATTTTATGGTTTCTGTTTTCGTTTTTTTTTTAATATAATAATAATTATTAAATATTTAATAATAGGATTTTCTTTTATAAAATTCATATAAATTCCATTTTTCATCATAAAATATCCCAAAAATTTCTAAAAATTTCCTTTCTCATAAATCTTTAGTTAAACTCTTAAATCATAATTTTTCTTAATAAAAATTGTAATAAAAAAAATTTTAAAACAAATATCTTTATGCATATTAAAAGAAAGAATATTTCTAAAAATACCATACAAATTCATTAGAGGCCGGTATAATTATTTTAAGCAATACAATATTTCTTTTACTTAAAAGTCTACTTACTTTTAGCAAATCATAATCATTTCTATATAAATAAAAATATATTTGCTTATAGCGCGCCAAAACATAAATTCTCATATTTCTTTTGTAATTCTTTATTCCATGTAATAAATAAACTTATTTTCACCGGTTCTTATCTCTATTTTCAAAATTCTCTCTTTTATTTTAAATTTCCTTTAATTGGAATTTTTGTTAAATTTTACGGTTATTACAATGGCGGGATTGGTTGATTGGAATAGAAACATATCAAATTAGAAATTTCCAATATTTTGGTTAGTGGGAGGTTGATAATTTTGTGGATTTGGAAAAAATAGTGGAATTTGAGAATTTTCGCTAGTGGGAGGTTGATAATTTTGCATAAAATGTAAAAAAGAATTCAAATTAAATTGATTGGGATCCATTTGTCAAAACAAATGAAGTTATGAGTTGAAGAAAAAGACAAAGAGAATTGAGGATTTGTATGAATAAATTTTTCAAAGTGAGACTCAATTTATAGAAAAAATTTGATGTTTCAAGGCTACATTTAAAAAAAAAAATTTCAACGGCTAATTTTTAACGGCATAAAATTTTCAACGGCTTGATTCTCTGCTTTGATCTGATATCCATTTGTAGAGGCTTTATCTTTTCCATTGCAATTGATTTGCAATCTTTCACGCCAATGCAATTAATTTGCATTTTCCAACGGCACATTCTTTATCTCATCTCTAATTTTATATCATCTTTCATTTTTCAATGCATCATAATTATTTCCCATTTTCCAACGCCAATGCATTCAATGCTTTCTGTGTTCTGGAACATTTATTTCTCCATTTTTCACCATTTTTCGAGCCATTTGTTTCCTAGTTATTCGGGAACCTTTGTTTTTTTCGGCAATTCTTTGCCTTTTCCTCTCTCGGCAATTCTGGAAGTCTCGAAGCCTCCAGCTTTAGCCTCATGCATTTTTGGCATTCAAGCCTCGCGTTCCAAGTCTTCAAGCCTCGTGGGTTTCTGGCGTTTCAAGCCTTCAATCCTTCCAAATCTTCGTTCTTCATTCATCTTCAGCCTCTCACGAAGCTTCTCCATCTTCCTCAGTTTCTCCAAGGTTTCTTCCTCACGAAATTTCTCCAGTTTTTTCAGCCTCTCGCGAAGCTTCTCTTTCTTCCTCTTCGGCCTCTTCTTGAGTTTCTTCCTTCACTTTTTTTCCTTGGTTTCTCCTAGGTTTCTTCCTCATGAAATTTCTCCAGCCTCACGAGAAATCATGCAATTTAGCATTCTAAGTTTCTTCCTCACGGGAAATTTTGGTTGTGATTTTTTGGAAAGCGAATCTTTGATTATTGATTCATTTTCTGATGATTACGGCCTTCTTCATGTTGTTGAATTCTATTTTTTATTTTTTATTTCTGGTTTAAATCTGGCTATTTTCTATTTTTGATTCGTGGTTGATTTCTAGTTGTTTTCTAAATCTGAGTTGTTGTTTTTTGTCATTTGGTTTAAATTTTAGGTTCTGTGAACCTTGATGCAGAAGCATGAAGGAAGAAAATGGAACCAACAACTTGGCTGATGGAGGAAGGAGATAGAGTCAAAAACGGTTAATATTAGTTGGAACCAGGGTGTTGAATTTGGTCCTGAATCTAGACTTAAGCACCATTGCTTATAAAAGCAACGATTGCTCCACGGTGTAGCACTCTAATGAAAATACACAGGGTAAGATACGTTGCTTATTTTGGCAACCTAGTTAAGCAACTCCCGTTAGAGATACTCTAAGCTTTCCCATTGACATTAGCATTCACTTTTGGTGCCAGATGCCAACTAATATATTTTCTTTTAGTAAAAGGAAGATGACAACCGGTCAAGTTTCTCTAGTATTATAAATCATAGCTTAGCAGTATATTGGAGATTTTTTTTAACTTCAAACTTTTATCGAGTCTATGTTTAATATTTTGATATAAAATTCAGTGTAAAAGCAAAATTTATCGAGAATCAAATAAAGATTTATTTAAAAGATTATACGTTAAATAATTTTTTTTAAAGATTGACAACCAACATGAGTTTTGATTCAAAAATTAAAAGATTCAGAGTGTGTTTGACAAGTTAAATAAATTAAATTATAATTTATTTGATTAATTTATAAATTTATTTGAGTAAAATAGAAATATTTGATAAAAAAATTATTAAAATAATTTAAATTAATTAAAAACTTATAAGTTATATGTTATGTTTATAAAATTTTAACTAATTTTTAAATTTTAAATTAATTTATAAAATATATTTATTAAATAGAATTTAAGTAGCGTATAATTTTATAAATTTTTAATTAATTTTATCAAATATAAACTCAAATTTGTTCAAAATTTTTAAATTTTAAATTAATTTATTAATTATTTTGATCAAATATAGGTTCAAACTCGCTTGAAAATCATGTCTGATCCTAACGTTATGTGAGTAAAGTGAACTAAAGTTGGCAAGTGTTAACTAAGTTACCAATTCCCCAACAATAATAAAGGAAATGATGTTTAGTAAAATGTTATTTTAATTTCTCAAGCACTTAAAATATATTTTTAAGATTTTTAAATATAGTAAATATGAAAATTTTAAAATTTGTGTTATATATAATCTAAACATGATATAAAAAATTAATTTTTTTAATTTGTCTTATAATCAATTTGTTTATATATAAATCTTTAAACATATAAAATATTATGATATCTATGAAGCAAACACTATCTTAATATCAGCTAATTTATTAATGCTAGAGAATTGGTGAGTTTGTAATCCTTAAATTAGGAGGGGACTAAATTAACAAAGTTGTATTAAAGGATTTGAGGTTTGACCCATTTATAGAGTAGGTATAATCATTTTGCTATATTTTTATTAAATAAAATTTACATCTTGATATAATAAAAAATAATATATAATTTAGTCTTCATTTTCATTTTTTTTAGTGTAATTTAATTTTTTTTCCTGGCTCACGAAAAATAGTTTCCCAGTGAAACATCCTCTATTTAACTTCTCAACTTACCCATCTTCCTCAGTTCCAAAAAAGCCCCGTTTAGCCACACCACCTCCTCTGCAGCAAAATACTTGAAATACACATTCAGATGGCCATCACCACCAGTGGCAGAATGGCAGTCATTGCTGCTTTAGTACTCATCGCAGCATGCCATGGCGCATCTGGGAAGGCGCCGGCCCCGGCAGCAACCAGCCGAGCTCCAGCACCGGCTGTTAGTGACTGCTTTAGACCTTTAATGAACACATCGGATTGCCTAAGCTATGTGGAAAATGGAAGTAACCTGACAAAACCAGACAAAGGGTGCTGTCCAGAGGTGGCAGGACTAGTGGAGAGCAACCCCATTTGCCTGTGTGGGCTGCTAGGCAATCCTGCAGCTACTGGAATTGATGTTAAAAAAGCTCTCAAGCTTCCCTCTGTTTGTGGGGTTTCTGCTCCCCCTGTAAGCACCTGTTCAGGTACACTTCAATTGCCTCTCCAAGTCTTCACTTCTTCTTAGATCTATCTAGCCATTGGTAAGATTGAAACTGCGTAATTCAAATTATTTTTTATTTGGTTTTTACTGATTTTTTTTTCTTTTGTTGATAGACATTCATTAATTGTATTAACTTTATTTTATTATTAACAAGTAAGACTAATTTTTTAAAAAAATTTGTGAAAATTACACAATGGTATCTGAAGTTTCAAATTAAGATAAAAATTTGTTCTGAAAAATCTTAAAAATTTTGTAAAAATATTAGTATAAGATTTAAAATTTTAAAAAATGATGAATATAATTTACTAAAAAATCATTTGTCTTAAAATTGAAAACAAAAAGGTTTTATCTCATGAAAATAATGATTATGGATTATTAAAGTGATGTGGGAATTGGATGCATTAGCCTGTAAAGATTACAATCAGTGGAATGAAATCTAGTTGTCATCATGAAGAGATTATTTTGAGTTAGAAGTAAAATCATATTTTGGTATTTAATATATTATAATTTTTTTAATTTAATCTTTCACTTATGTTCACTATTAATTTATTCTCTAACAATTTAAATTATTATAAAAATTGTGACTCCGTTCATATATTATAATTTAATAAATTTGATGCTGTGTGTTATTATTAATTAGCTAATCAGAATGAGTCATATTACTAAATTTATTAAAATATTTAATAACATGTTAATAAAAATACCATTTTTATAATAATTTAATTTGTTAAAATCTAAATTGATAACGAACATATTTAAGAGATCAAAATAATTATGATTTGTGAGAAATTAAAGATGAACGAGATTAGTTTACACATAAATCAAGATTAAATATTTTTTTGAGAGATATTAAAAATGTATCTCTTGTATATCTTTGAATTTAATACACTTAAAAGAATGAATTGTATGTTAACTCTTTGAATTTGAATAATTAAAGTAAGATACATATCCACTTACCTATTAAGCTATCGTCTTTCAAAGGACTGATTATATATAGTAATATATAAATAAAAATTGCAAAGAATCTTAGAAGGACTAGTTTATAATATGATATTTGTAGATCCAATAAATAAGGTGTCCTTTTCTATGAAGAAATTATTTTTAATTAGGCATATAGATGTGTGTGCAGCACCTCCAATAATGTAACGCTGTTTGCAATTTTATATTGAGAATGTTAAAATTTAAATATAGACAAATAAATTTATATGCATTTATTTATAATAGCTATAAGAATTATAAAAAAAAAAGATATTTTCATATAGGGTGAAATGAAGGTCAACATCTATGAAGGAGAAAGAAAGAAAAGACCACCTATCTCTGCGGAATTATAGCGAATAGTCTTTATTCACTTCTATAATAATAATAATAATAATATAAATTTTAATCTTTTAAGTTTATATAAAGTTTACTTTAGTCTTTTTTTATTATTTATATTTTAAAAATATTAATCTAATACTATATCTAATTATATTTATATGAATTGACAAACAATAATAACAATAAAAATAATTAAATATTTTTTTATCAAATAGAATTGATATATTGATCAAACGATGCCGTTAAATATATATATATATATATATATATATATATATATATATATATATATATATATATATATATATATATAAATTTAAGACACAAAATATATTATTTTTAACTTTGCATGCCACATGCATTTTGGGTCTTATTAAGAGAGTTTTTAGCATTCGTGCTAGTTTGAATAAACAGAGTTAGATATCTACAATGTTAAGTTAGTATTTTTTTGTTAAATAAATAGACTAATTTGAGGTTGTTTGTTAAGTTATAGGATATAAATGAAACAAAAAAAAATTAAAACTAAAGTGAAAGTTAATGTAAAGTTAAAGAGATCACAATTGAACTTTTGTCTAAATTTTACTATGATTAAAAGTTCTCTATCTTCAAATTCAATTTATAAAGACAGAACGCAGAAGAAAATAATTTGAAAATCAAGTTTCATATGAAACTTAAATTATTTTTACTTTGGTAATTAGCAATTTCCTTGTGAAAAGTATTTTTTTTTTTGTGGTAATTTTTCGTTTTATGTAAAAAAGCATAAACTTGTTGCTTTGTTTGATTGTAAATGGAGTTTTTGAAAAAGTATTGTAATGGAAAAAAGTAAATAGTATTTAGAAAAATTATTTAATAAATATTTTTATCAATATTATTAGTATTTTAAAAATTATTTTTTTACTGTTAAGTTATTAAAAAATATTTTTAAAAATTGTTTCAATAAAAAAATAATTTTAAATTACCTAAATAGGACATGTTTAGCTGGCTGCCACTTGAGCATTTCGTCAATATAAGGACTGTGTGCTTTTGATGATTGTTCTTTTGACTAGGTCTACAAAGAGGAGGTTCCGTTAAAAAGTTGAATTTTTCAATCCTCGCGTTGAATTAATTTTATGGAAATTTATGTATATTTATTGTCAAATATAAATATGTAATAAATTTTAATACCATCTACTGATAAGTTCAATTCTCTAAGAAGTCAAAGCTTGTTTATTTTTTTTAATTATTTTCAAAATAAAAAAGAATACATTTAAAAATTATTTTTTATTGTTATTTTAGAAACAAGTGTTGCAAACAAATTATTTTTAAAATAAAAAAAAATTATTATTTTTATTTCCAGAATACTTAAAAATAAAAAATAACATATTTTTAAAATAGTTTATCAAATCAAATTTTAAAATTTTTATTTTACAAAATAAATTTTAAACAATTTTTTTTTTAAAATTAAACGAACTCAAAAATTATGTAAATCTAGCCTTTAGAAATTTACTGCATGCAGAAAAGGCCATTTATTTACTTTCTCTGTATCACAGCTGTAGGAGTTACCGTGTCTTTGGCTCCATCGAGTGAAGATTCCCTGTCACCAAGTAAGTTTTCAAGAATTGCTTCTTTTTTTTTTTTTTAATGTTTATCCTTTTTTAAAAGTGTGTGAAAATTATATTTATATATTTTTTAATTTTAAATTAAGATAAAAATTTCTTTTAAATTTTATAAAATCTACCATTATCTCTTCTAAAATTTTTAAAAATAAATATACTAACTTTTTTTATTTTAATTTTTTATAAATATTTATTTAATTTTTTTAGTTATTTATATTGCGTTTAATTAAGTTATTATCAATTTCCAAAAAAATATTCATAAAATATAATTTTTATTAACAGTTTAATAAATAAAAAATATTTTTGTATAATTTAAAAGTAAAATAAATATAAAAAATAAATTCATAAATTTCAAGAAAAATAAAAATAATTTATTATAAATTATACATACAACTTTAGTTAAATTTAAATGGTTGTCTACTTATAATGCTTTTATTATTGAACTCGCGTGGAGTTACTATGTAACTTTGTGCAACTATTCTTCAAATGCGTTCGATTTGTAAAAATATTTTTTATTTTTATTTTTTAATTTTTATATTTTAAAAAATATGTTTGATTTGTATTTATAATTTTACTATTTTTTAGTTATATTATTGTATTTTTATTTTTATTAATTTATAATTATATAAATAATAAAATATTATATATATAATTTAAAATAATTATAAAAATTCTATCATTGTAACGTACTATAAAACTGAAAATTATGAAAATATCTTTTTAATATTTTCAGAATTTTCAAAAATTTAAGAAACATTTTTTAAAAATAAAAATAAAAAATAATAAACAAACGCATTTTTATACCTATTTTTAATTTTCATTTTAGACAGACTCTAATATTGTGCCTCTAGCAAGTGACGTGGACTTCTATATGCACACAATTGTATCAATGTTATATATAATAATATTTAGAAAATTAAATTAATTATTGAACTGATAAAAAGAATAATTTACATTTTATTAATTCATTTATGTTTAAACGCAATTTTGTGTGTATGTGTATGTATATATATATATATACACACACACACCTCATATTAATATTAAGCATTATTAAATAATTTATTTACTCATAAAAAAAATCAAATGATATGAATTGTATGATTACTAAATTTTAATAAAGAAATTAATGTATGATTTGTTAGTATTATTTAATAAATTAATAATTAGTTGACTTTTTTTTATCGTAATCAAATAAATATAAAAGCTTACCTATACAAACACACAAATGTTGCATTGTGGTAAGTTGGACTCTTGGTATTCTAGGAAGCTAGAGTCCAAGTCCTATTGGGACTATTTTGGTTTTAAGTGTGGAGCTTGTGATTTGAGCTAGTCGGTCTAGTTAGCTCTCAAATATGTGGCCGTTTCATGTCATAAATTGCATGGTTTATACCGGTTTAACATGATTTTTTTTTTTTTTACGAGAGTCGATCAATTCTTGAAACTACTAGTTTATCCCTTTTAAATCTTTGACTAGGCTAAGCTCGGTTCATCGGTTTTCTGATTAAACTGATTGTTCTGGTTTAGTTTTTCCAACTATGATATATACTTTTTTAGTTTGGAAAGTACTATATAAAAGAGAGACATAAATCATTTTGAACTTTCGGCATAAAAGATAATTTACACACAATTCCCTTTAGCAAGTCTCATGTTTCTCTCTTTTTTTTCTTCTTCACCCTCAATAGACCCATTCTTCTTCCTTCCTCAATGCACTATTTGAATATGCAAATAATTTTAAGCCCTATTTGTTTTCTTATTTTAAAAATAGTTTTTTTATTTTTAGTTGTTTTTAGAATATAAAAAATTCTTTTAAAAATTCTTTTCTATTAATATTTTAAAAATAATTTCTGAAAACAAGTTTTTTTAAAAAAAAATAAGATAAAATTATTTTTATTTCTTATTTTTGTTTTCAAAACTCAAAAAATAAAAAATAACATGTTTTTAAAATAGTTTATTTAATGAATTTTTTTATTTTTTTATTGTGTAGAACAATTTTTTAAAATAAAAAATAAAAATAAAAGCCCCAAATTTTACCCTCTAAACATTCTATGGTGTAAGTAATATGATTCGTATTTAAATAAAATAAACTTACAATTTGATACATGAATTCATAGACCCATTTAACTTTAGCTTCTGAAATTAGTTATAAGATTATCAGTTCGTTAGTTATTTTGCTAATATTTAAAAATATCAAATTAATTAGTTATCAATTATTATTTTTATTTTATTTAGATAGTATATAACACATAAATTTTAAAATTTTGATATTCACAATATTCATACACCTTAAAAATAAATTTTAAAGTGTTTAAAAAACTAAAATTGTTTTATACCAAACACAACCTCACTTAAAATATTATCTATTTCTGTTTGAGACATCATATCTCTTTTCCCAAGCCAAAATATACATTTTCCTAAGAAAATCCTACGATGCTGTTTGGTATTTAAAAATTTTAATTTCCAAAACACTTAAAAATTTATTTATAAGATGATTAGGTGTGGTAAATAAAAATAAATAAATAAATAAATGTATTATATATGACTTAAATACCATAGAAATATCAAATTTTTAAATAGATCTCATGCTCAAATTTTTATATATAAATTTTTAGGTAAATAAAAAAATAGTATATCCGTGTATTAAACACCACATGAGACTATGTTTTCATTTTTTTAAGATCATATCCTAGAAGACCTTCCATATGGAATTTATTGTCTTAAAGAGTAAATTAACAATTTAATTCTTAAATTTGTAAATTTTTTAACTTTATTTTTTGAATTTTTAAAATTAATAAATTAATCTTTAAAACTATCAATTTATTACATATTAATTATTTTATTTAAAAATATCAAACTCCTTATATAATATAAGGAATTTGATATTTTAAAAAATTAGCTCGTATATTTAAAGAAATTTAGGAACTAAAATTTAGTAGATCTCTAAATTTAGAGACCCAAATGTCAATTTACTCTTGTACTAAATTTAATTTCTGTTTCGACCACCATTAATTTGCAGGCTATCAACCAGCAGAAGGATCATTGCGAAGCCCTTCAGAGGAAGCTGCTTCCAGCACTCTTGGAAATGAAGATAATGGAACTTCAAGCATAAAAGCCTCTGTTCTGCTTTTCATTTCTGGCATGGCAACTGCTTTTGTTTCCATATTCTTGTGATTTTACACATTCATTTGTAGTCAATGTCATTTTTTAAATCCATAGATCTTCAATTTCTTCACAATTGTAGAATCCTTCTTGCCTGCCCTACAATACTGTGTAGTACATCTCGACTATTGAGCAGGGGAAACTCTAATTAAATTAGATAGTATTTTATGAAAGAGGGTACGTTAATATATAATAAAAATTAAATTACTTTATTAATAAAATTTATATTTAATTTTTGCTATCAGTAATATTTTTTAATTTAATAAACCATTTTTAAATATCACTGTAAATTTTTAAACATGTCTTAATTTTAAAATAAAATAATCTACTATCGTCTTAATTTTTTTTATAACTTTATTGGAAAACAGTGCAGTAAAAAAAAATAAAAAAATTTCCTTTGCTTAAATCGTTATGTATGCTTTTATAATTATGGGGTAACATATTCCGGATATGTATCAAAAAAAAATTTATGAATTTTTATTTACAATAAAATTTTGGGATGAATTAATTTTCCATATAATATTATAACCTCTTGGACTATATGGCTAAGGCTTCAATCCTTGTTGCTATACGGCTAGTTCTCCCTGTCTAACCCGGCTAACAACTCCTTCATAAATTTGCGTTGGGGTTAGGTTTGGTAAAGCAGAACACAATCCACCTTCCTTTTGACAACAGAACACAAAAAATAAAAATGAAAAAGGAGTTAATTGTTTTTTAGTTTTTGAAAGGTTTTTTTTTTTTCAATTTAGTCTTTTAAAAACTAATCCTTATTCAATAGCATTATTATGTTAACTTCATTAATAAAAATTTGATAGATTTTCTTCTATGATTAAATCGAGATCTTATTTAAACCACGTCTACATTTAAATTATGTAAACTCTTGATTAGACTAAATAAAAAAATTTGTTAAATATTTGCTGATGAGATAAGTTATGTAAACTCTTGATTAGGCTAAATAAAAAAAAATGTTAAATATTTGCTAATGAGATAAATATAAAAATATTTATGAAGATAATATAGTTTTTGGAGAACTAAATGAAGTAAATAAAATTTTAAAGGATAAAATTGAAAATGTAAGTATCTTTCGAGGACCAACAATAATTATTTACTCAAATGATGAAATTTGGCTTCAATCTACCCCTAGTGACCCACTATGCTGGTGATGGTATCCTAAGTTGAATTATGGGCCCGATTTTTGCCTTAGCATATTCTGTAAAGATAACATGGAGATTTCTTTGTTTTCGTTCTGTCTTTTCTCTTTCTTTAGCACCACCAGAGCTAATGTACTCTCCTTTTTTCTATTCAATTTTAAATGAGATTCAAAATGGAGGCCACCAATTTTGAATATGATTTTAGTGAGTCAATGTACCTTTGGCAACCATTTTTTTTTTGGGTGAAATAGGTTCAGCCATTTTGTTACTATTTTTAGTGTGACTAAACTAGAGGGCTTTATATATGATTTACAACCAAAAAAAAACTTATAGGTTTAAATATTGTAATTTTAGTTCTTGTAATTTATTTAAAAAATATAGTTTCTTTAATATTTTTTGTGAAATTAGTTGCTCTAATTTTTAATCAGAACAATGTTATCTTTCGAGTTTACTTGTTACAACAATTTAGTCCCTAATTTTTAATTGTATGAATATAAAATATCTAATTATTTGAAAACAAAGTGATTGAGACAAATTTAAATTCTATACTTTTTGAGACAAATTTCTTTTAAATAACTTTTATTTTATAATTTTAACAATAATTACTAAAATTAACGCCGTGAAGAGAAAGAAGAGAATGAGCAAAATGAAGAACAGAGAAAGATGGGGAAGACAAAGGACAAATGTATTCATTGAAAAACTTAATCGTACAAAGAATAGCTGCATATATATATACTGCAGTTTTCTTAATTGTTTGAAACTAATTAGTCTAGCTGTCACCAACTAACATAGCTGACTTGTCTAACTGTTATATCAATCTAACATGCTCCTAGGAGTTCCTTACCTTTGTCTAACAGTAGTTGGGACTAAGACTTAACTCTTTGTCATGCTCCTAGGAGTTCCTTACCTTTGTCTAACAGTAGTTGGGACTAAGACTTAACTCTTTGTCATGCTCCTTGGAAGGATCTTTGAATCTTTAACTTGCAATCTTTGTCTTAGAGAGCAAAATTGCAAGTTTGACAGAGGCTTTGTAAGAATATTAGCTACTTGTTCCAAGGAAGGAATGTGAGATACTTTGATCTCCTTGCGAATTACTCTTTCTCTTATGAAGAAAAGATCTAGTTCAAAGTGTTTTGTACGATTGTGTAAAATTGGATTTGCAATGAGCAATATTGCACCCAACTTGTCACAGTAGATAGTGGGAGTATGTCTCGTATTAAAAGAGAGTTCTGTACGTAGTGATTGTATTCACATGAGCTCAGTAGCTGTGATTGTTAGGCTTCGATACTCAACTTCAAAGCTGGACTTGGCTACCATTGACTGCTTCTTGTAACACCATGAAATGAGATTTCCTCCAAGAAAAGCACAACTTCTCGAAGTAGATCTTCTGTCATCCGGATCAGAACCCCAATCAACATCGTAGAATGCTACTAAGTCCAAGTGATTAGAGGGTTGAAGATGCAATCCGTATGAGATAGATCCAGCCAAATATTTGAGCACTCATTTGGCAACTTTCCAGTGACTTTCCAATGGAAAATGCATGAATTGACAGAGCTTGTTTATAGCAAAGGAAATCTTTGGCATGGTTATCGTTGCATATTGCATTGCCCCACCAATTGACCTATAGAGTTTAGGTTCTATCATTGGATAATCTCCTTCCATGGATAGTTTTAAACTTGTAATCATAAGAGTAGGAAGACCTTTGGCATTTTCCATTTTTGCCTTGGAAAGAATGCCTTTTATGTATCTAGATTGAGACAAATGCAAACTTCCATCTTTCAAATGTTGCACTTCAATTCTGAGAAAGAAGTTAAGCTTACCAAGATCTTTAAGTGAGAATTCATCAAAAATTACATCTCTTGAAATAAAGAGTTTTCCATTTAAGTCAACACATTTATACCCTTTGTGAACATCACTATAGCCAAGAAATACACATTGAGTGGATTTAAAATCCATCTTGAACCGATTATATGGTCTAAGTAGAGGATAGCAAGCACACAAAAAAACTTTTAATGCTGAATAGTCAAGTAATTTGTGAAATAAAAGCTCAAAAGGACTTTTACCATTGAGGATTATTGTGGGAATTCTGTTAATAAGAAACACAACAATAGAGAAGGAGTGTTCCCAGAAAGATAGTGGTAAGGAAGCATGAGCAAGGACTGCCAATCCAGTCTCAATTATGTGTTTGATCTTCCTTTCGGTTGTCCCATTCTATTCATGAGTATGAGGACAGCTTCTCCGATGTATGATTCCTTCACTAGTGAGGAATTAGTTCAACTTCTTGAATTCACCACCCCAATCAGATTGCACAGCTTTTATCTTGACTTGGAATTGCAACTCTACCATCTTTTTGAATTTTAAGAATGTTGTATAAACTTCTGACTTATTTTTTAGCAAAAAAAGTCAAGTATATTTGATAAATGCATCAGTAAAGTGAAGAAAATATCTAAAACCATTTTTTGACTTCATCGGTGACGGTCCCCAAACATCTGTGTGAATGAGTTGCAATGGTTCTGTATATTTTGTATTTGAAGATGAGTAAGGTAGTTTATGATCCTTTCCATAACAACAAGCCTTACAAAAGTCATTAATAGTTTTATTATTTGAAGGAAGATTACACATATGAAGGATTTAATGTACCATCTTAGTAGTGGGATGCCCCAATCTACAGTGCCAGAGGTTAAAACTAGATGAACTATTTTTGCTTGATACAACATTAATAGAGAAATTATAGCTTGATTCTGTAGATGGAAGATTACTCCTAAATGTATCCGAAAGAGCTACAATGAGTGATGAATTACTAGATCTGGAAACAATATCTTCTTTGAATGTACTGGATGGTTGATGAGCCAAGGGAAGCGCATCAAACTTGTAAAGTCCATTTTGGAGTTTACCTTGCAGCAAAATTTCATGTCTGTACTTTCACATAACATTTGTTAGGATGAAACTCGAAGAAAACTGAGTATCTTTAACAAATTTAGATACACTAAGTAAATTCTTGGTTATTTCAAGGACATGTAATAGATTGTTCAGGGAGAGAGATGCATTTCTATCAAAGGGAGATGTAACATAAGAAGTATCGATATTAGAAATTAACAAACCTTGGCCATTACCCACATGTATCTGCTCGTTACCAAGATAATTTTCTGCAAACATTAAAGATTTTCTATCTATTGTTACATGATGAGAAGCACTGAAATCAATATACTACAAAGGATCAGTCAAAGTTTCTAGTACTGTGATGGCATTGTTATTATGACTAGACTGTATTTGAGAAATGGAACCTTCAGCCACAAGATTTTGATTGGAGATCATATAAGCAGCAGGACGTATCTGAGAGTCAGTGATATTAGAATTAAATTGTTGATAGTTGTGATCAAATTGATAGAAACAAGTCTGAGCTATATGGCCCACATGATTGCAAAATTGACAAACTACTAGGGATCTATGTCCAAATCTACCACCTCTACCTCTTCGAGAAAAATTTCCTTTACCTCTGCCAAATCTATTTTCTCTACCTTAATTTCTATCAGAATTGCCATAATTTCTACCATTATTGTAAAAATTGCTTCTACTAGTTTGCATATTTGTGTAATGAATAGAGGCTAATTCAAGTGGTTTGTGAAATTTCTCTATTCTGGATTCTTGTGCAAGAATCAGTGCTTCAACATCACTCACTATGTACGGATCTAGCCTAGTGGTGATGGATGTAATGAAGGCATCATACTCTTTTGATAAGCCTTCAAAAATAGCCTCAATGTGATCTTGTTGTGAAATAGGGTAGCCAACACTTTTCAAAGCGTTTATAATGAATTTTACTTTCAACAAATATTCATTAGTAGATAGTGACCCTTTCTTGACATTCTTTAACTGCACTTTCAATTGGTTTATCTTTGCTCTAGTCTAAAGCGAAAAATACTTGTAATCTGTCCCAAACTTGACAAGATTTATCACAACCAACAACTCTAGTGAGTGTTAATTTTGACATGGATGATAGTAACCAAGATAACAGCATCTGATCCTGCTTACACCATAGCAGGTAATCTTGGTTAATTATTCCAACATTTGCATCTTTTGGGGTAGAAAATTGAGGAGGAGGTATGTTCAGAGGATTCAGAAAAAACTCTAGATCATGAGCTCCTACAGTAGCTGTGATTTGCTGTTTCCATAAAAGAAAATTGCTATCGTCAAGCTTGATAGACAAAGGATGAGAGAACGAAACAAATCCTTGCCTCGAAACTAAATTCTCCATCACAGAATTATAGCTCTGATACCATAAAGAGAAAGAATAGAATGAGCAAAATGAAGAATAGAGAAAGATGAGGAAGATGAAGGACGAATGTATTAATTGAAAAACTTAATCATACAATATATATATATATATATATATATATATATATATATATATATATATATATATATATATATATATATATATATATATATATACTGTAGTTTGCTTAACTGTCTGAAACTAATTAGTCTAGCTATCACCAACTAACACAGCTGACTTATCTAACTGTTATATCAGTCTAACACTTTGGAATAATTAATTGCTTTCATAAATAAGCTACAAAAACAACATTGTGCTAATTAAAACTATAAGAACAATATTTTTTATTTTTAAAAGTAAACTAAGGAAACAAAAGTGCAGTTAAACCAAATTTATATTATCAAAATGAAAAGATATCCAATCTCTTAGTGATACAAGCTAATACCAAAAGCCTAACTTTCATATCCCATCATATTTTCAAACTTCAGAGATAGTTATTGTTAAAAAAATTGAAATAAAATAAGAAATTAAATCCTCTCGTGTGATAATACCGTCATTTGAGAAAACAGATAAACTTACACTACAACAAAACCGCGGCATTACGGCAGTTTTTTAGTGGGTTTAACGACGATTTTGACCGTCGTTAAGCCCATTAACGACGGTTTTAAAATCGTCGTGGAACTCTAGGTCTAGCGACGATTTCATCAACCGTGGGAATAACCGTCGCTATGTCTGGTTTAACGACGATTATAAAAACCATCGTTAAACCAGTTTTAACGACAGTTTTTAACCACCGTTAAAAGTAACGACGGTTTAATTATCATCGTTATTTATTATTTATTATTTATTATTTTTATTTTCAATTAATAAAATTAATTATAACAACAGTTTTTAACAAAAATCGTCGTTATTTCTTTTTATTTATTAATTTTTAATTAATAAAATTAATTAAATTTTTTATATCAATTTTATTTGTAATTTAAAATATAATATTTTATACTATTCATAATACTACTAATGCTGTTTTTATTATTAAATTTTTATGCAAAATAAAAATTAATTTATATTTTTAATATTTTATAAATTAATTTATATATATTTTATTTTATTATATAATAATTAAGCGTTTAAATTATTTAAAAATTGAAAATTGTATTTTAAAATTTATTAATATTTAACTAGATACTAAAGATGCATAAATTATTGAATTATAATGAATCTATATATAAAAAAAATTTATATACAGAAAATTAATAGTAACAAAAGTGACAAAATTATATATACAAATATAATAACTAAATCAAGTTTCCGGATCCTACGGATGCTGATCATGCTGATACTCACTACCACGATCGCTGGGGTCCTGAAAAATCAATTTTGTTTGTTAGAATTTTGAATGTTTTTAAAATAAACAAAATTATACCAACAATCTACACTTTGGGCATGAACATATTATTTTACCTTCGACCCCAGAGTTGGCATTTGCGAATTCCAAAAATCCATCTAAACCATTTAGGTACTCTATTGAATGTCGAGGTTTATTGATCCAAGATTTATCAATTTCTGAAATAATTATAAATTTAGATAATAATTAACCTAAATAACTCTTAATCTGAACTAAAAGAAAACATGACTATTTTACATAAGAAGGGATTTGTAATTGATTGTGCATAAAACACAACACATTTTGAAGAGGTGTAAAATGTTTTACGTGTAAAACATTTTTGACAAATTTTATGATAATAGACATTTAATGAAGCACTAAATAAAAAGTCTTCGTTATTGTCATTAATTAAAAGGATGAGTTTCATGATCAAATCTCTACGAATTTAAATTTTTTTGGAAAAGACAGCCACTAGCAAGAAAAAAATTAAATTATGATTTTACATCTGCCGTTACAATTTCAATTATAGTATTTACATGGTAAAATTTCTAGCGAACTTTTATAAGGAATTGAAATTTTCAATTCCTTATCTCAAAAAGTAAAATCAGTGGCCCATACAAGGGCCATATATTGAAGAATAATTCTATTCAATTACATTTAAGATCTTGTTTGTTCCTTAATAGAGAATCTAGTGTAATTAATTAAAAGAATGAGTTTCATGATCGAATTTCTATGAATCTAAATTTTTTGGAAAGGAAAACCACTAGCAGCAAAAAATTAAAATATTATTTTATAGCTACCGCTAGGATTTCAATTATAGTATTTACATGGTAAAATTTCTAACGAATTCAGATAAGAAATTGAAATTTCAATTCCCTATTTAAAAAAATAAAATCTGTGGCCCATATAAGGGTCATATATTCAAAAATAATTCTACTCAATTACATCTAAGATCTTGTTAGTTCTTTAATAGAGAATCTAGTGTAACAACAAAGTGCATTAAAAATTATTATACTACTAGCATACATATTAAAATTATGTTATTATAAATTTGTTTCCATTTTTTAAAAACTACGTGTATTTTTAAATGAGTTTTATTTTTCTAAAAATAATTTCTAATACTAATTTTGTCTATTTATTAACATTTATTATTTTATCTCATCACCTGAATAAATATTTTAATATTTTATTAACAACTGTAAAATAATTTGACTATTATTAATTTATGTATATTATTTAAATACATTTATCAATATAATAAATACTTTCAATTTATTTACATTAATTTTAATAATATTTTTAAATCAGTAAATAACTTATATTTAAAACAAAATTCACTATCATTTTATACTAAATTTATAATATTATATATATTTCTTAAATTTTTATTAAAACATACATATATTTTTAAAGTAGTGTCACAATTTTTTATCTCATCACCTGAATAATATATTTTAATATTTTATTAACAACTGTAATATAATTTGACTATTATTAATTTATGTATATTATTTAAATACGTTTATCAATATAATAACTACTTTCAATTTATTTACATTAATTTTAATAATATTTTTAAAACAGTAAATAACTTATATTTAAAACAAAATTCACTATCATTTTATACTAAATTTATAATATTATATATATTTCTTAAATTTTTATTAAAACATACGTATATTTTTAAAGTAGTATCACAATTTTTTAAAAATTATTTTCAATACTTACTCTATCTATTTATTAAATTTTATTATTTTATCTAATCAATTACACACTTTAATTCATCTACTAAATTTATGTTATTATATAAATGTATTTCTCCTTACATGTTTTCAACGAACATACTATATATTATAATATTAAACATCATAAATATCACAAAAATAACACAAATATTAAAATTGATTCATACAATGTACATCACAATGTCAAAATATATTTATAAAAAAAATAGTAAGTACATAAAATATCTAATATTATCGCAATCTAACATACAATAATTTGAAATAAATCCATTCAAAATCAAATTAATTAGATTACATACCTTCAAAATGATTTCAAATAAATAACGCACAAAAATCAAAATCAAAGTGTCGTCCCAACGTCAGAATATCTTACAAAAGAAAATAAAAAATAATATAAGAAAATATTTTGAACATACAATATATATAAAAAATAATCAAATACAATTAAAAAATTAAATGACATACCTTAAGAATAAATAAAACAAGTCGCAGAGAACACTACAGTACAAAAACTTAAAAGTCAAAACAAATAATTTCAAAGAGTGTATTATGCAAAAAAAAAGCTATCAAGAAACTGTTGTAACAAAAATAAGGAGGACAATTCAATTTATAAACGGACGCGTGGTTTAACGACGGTTAATAACCGTCGTTAAACCAAAAACAAAACTGTCACTTAATGGGTTTAGCGACGGTTCTTTAAAAAACCGTCGTAACTTGTAAATTTAACGATGATTTTTTCTAAAACTATCGTTAAACTACACGAACATCGAGTAACGGTCTGAATTCCGAACGTTATAACTTCTCGACGGTTTTCTTTAAACTGTCGTTAAATAACGTCGGCTTGTAGAAAAATCGTCATAAAATTACGACGGTTTTATGTCTAACCGTCGTACTTTTACAACGGTTTTCTAAAAACCGTCGTAATGGCCGTAATATATTTCCCTGGCCCCAAGTCGACGCAGATGACCATAGTTGGATCTTAACCGTCCGTATGTAACGAAGGTTTTGTGTAGAACCGTCGTTAAGTGCCCAACTTTAACGACGGTTCATAAACTGTCGTTAAACATGGTTTTAGAAACGATTTTTTGTGACCGTCGTTAAACACCCGTCGCCATTCCCTGCTTTTTTTTGTAGTGTTATAATAATTAATTAATACTTGAATGAATTCAAATCCTCTCATATGATATGATTGTCACGGAAAATATAGATACATAATAATTAATTATAAAAAAAATAATTATTTGTGTCTATCTCTCTCCTCATATTATAGTCATATCACATGAGAGAATTCTTAGAATATGTTAATTAAAAGAATGTTACCCTTGAAATATGCTTGCATTGAAGAGAATGGAGAAGAGAAAAGAAATAAATGTTAGAATTAAATATAGGTTTAGTTATTCAGTTGGTCTTTATAGTTTTGGTCAATTTCTAAATAGGTTATTATAGTTAAAATTAAAAGTTTGGAATTGGATCTCTAGAGTTTTAATTTTTTTAATCAAGTCTTCATCGTCTATCTATCATCAGCATATTTGGCATTACATATGCGTACATGTTTAAATCCTAACTACTAAAAATCGTATGTGACTTGCACCTTCTAACGACAATTTAATAATAGGAACCTAATTTTAAAAAATTGAAACTATATAAAGACCTAATTCCAAACTTTTAAACTAGAGGCACATATTGAGAAATTGATTGAAACTATATGGATCAACTCAGTAATTAAATCTTAAATATAAATAAAAAATGTCTAAATTAATTTTTCTCTTTCTCTTCTTTTTTTTCAATCAAATGAGATAGTAGATTAGAATTCAAATTTTAATTATAATTAATTATTACAAGAAATAATTTTTTGTCTAACCAAACTGGGACTAACAATCTTAACAAACTTGAAAGAATGTACTCAAATATGCTAGAAAGTGACAAAAGAGAAAACACAATATGAATCTATCTCAAAAATCTAAAGAAACAAATTGAAACCACCTATTTCAAAAGCAATAAAAGACCCTCTTCCTTCCTTGACCTTATAATGAATTTGAATATGACAAAGAAGTCAACAATTTCACTCAGAATCTGCACTTGTCCCTGAGCATGAAAAAATGCCTCCATGTGTCCTCCTTGTGTTGTAGGAATTGCATCTGGAGCACCTCAATCCCAACACATGGTAATAAGCCTCTGATGCTTCCTCACAGTCATTGCAAAGTATACAAACCTAACAAAAAATTGAACATAAAATGTGAATACTTTTAAAATAATAATTTAATTTTTGAATTTATAAACTTAACTTTAATTTTTAAATTTTTTAGTACATGAATTAGTCCTTGAAATATTAAAATCATTGCATATTAGTCTTTCTAAAAACTAATATGAAATAAATTGATAATTTCATAAATTAATTTGTGCACTCAAAAAAATTCAAAAACTAAAGCTAAATGAATTTATAAATTCAAAAACTAAATTATTAGTTAATTTGTACTTTTTTTTCTAAAACAACCCTCAAATTATTCATCATCCTACTGCTTACCATCTTGTTTTGATAGTTTTGAGGCATTGGTGTCATGGCAACCTGAAAAGTTATTTGCAAAATGAATGAATAAGGGATACAAAACTTATATAATGAATATGAACAACCACTGGTATTGAGAGAGCACAGAAGCTATTTTTCCTGGTCGTCTAATTTTAGATATACTTATTCGGCTGAGCTGAGCGAGGCTTGAGTCAATTCTTAATGAACAATTTAGATACATTATTGAAACATACGTAATAGCTCAAACTCATGGGTAAAGTCTAAACTTGGTCGACATTGATTTGCATTTAAGAAATAATTTTTTTAAAATTTGAGAAATGAACATCTTTGAATAAAATGAAATTTTTTTAAAAATAAATAGAATTATATTAGCTAAAATGCTAAAAAAATTAATTTATAGTCAATTTAATATCACTTATATAAGAAAGGACATTTTTATCAAAACAGTCACATTTTGTCATATTCTATTTAGTAAACTAAAATTGAATTTATAGAGTAAAAATAAAAAAAAATTATAAAAAAAATATGAAATGAGAACTAATAATGTTATATGATATAGATTTTAAAATATAAATAAATTAGTCATTAATTATGAGTTTAGGTCAGTGGTTCTATCCCACGAACCCTTCTACTTTCATAGGGGGTCTCTTCGTGGACATCTGATAAAATTAGAACGACACTTTCATAGGAGAAACTTAAAAAACAGCCTATTATAAAGTTACCTGCATATCAAGCAGTTTCCACACAGAGTTCATATCAGAATATGATTTCAAGCACACTGGGCATCTGGGCCTGCAAAATCCATCATTTGAAGATTGAGCAGCTTTACTATGTGACAAGCAATTTTCATTGAGTTTTAGAGTTACCACATCTAACGTTTTTAAAACTATACCTTCTTAATTTAATTTAATTTTTTTATAAAACATCTCTTTTATTCAACAAATTGTTAATGAAACTTATACTTTATACATATTTTTTAAACTCATAAATAATCTAATTCAATACAATACAAGTCATTAAAAAAATTAAATTAATACTTATAAAAAAAATTAATAGAAGGGAGGTTAGAGTAACTCTTTAGTTTAATCACTTAGATGGTCTCCATAATTTCAACTAATTTCTAAATAGATTTCTATAGTTTAAAAATTTGGAATTAAGTCTCTGCAGTTACAATTTTTTTAATCAAATCTCAATCATTAGTCTACTATTAGTATATCTGATATCACATATATATGTCATAATATCAATCACTAAAGACTAAATATTACTTATATTTATTTCGTCAACTCAATATCAATTAACAAATTTCTAACACTAATTTAATAATAGAGACTTAATTAAAAATATCAAAACTATATGGAATCTCTAACTTTTAAAATATAAAAATTTATTTAGAAAATGACCAAAATTGTAGACACCAACTAAGTAATTAAACTCTTATTTTTTTTATAAATTTGAGGGAGTGTGAGTGTAAAGTTTATTAATTTCAATGGAGATTTTTTTTTTCAATTTGAAATGAGAGAGAAAGTGAGTATAATTTTCACAAATATTAAGAAAAGTAAACATAATTTACTCTAATTCTTAGCACAAGCATAAAACATGTTTACTCTAATTTCTAATAGTAATCTAATAATAGGGACATAATTAAAAAAAATTTTAAACTATAAAGACACAATCTCAAAATTTTAAACTATAAGAATTTATTTAGAAATTAACTAAAATTACATAGACCAACTAAGTGATTAAACTTAATTTTTTTAAAAGGGTGTTTGAGTGTAAATCTTATTAATTTCAATGGAGATTTTTATTTCAATTTTGAAATTAGAGAGAAAATGAGTATAATTTTCACAAATATCAAGGAAAGTGGATATAATTTACTTTAATTTTTAGCATAAGCATAAAACATGTTTACAAAACTCACCAAACTTGCTCCTTCATTTTTGCCAAGCATTCCACATGAATAGAGTGTCCACATTGCAAGAAAGTAATGCGTTGCAAAGAATCAAAAAGAAACTGCGAAGAAGGGCGTGCTATAAATAAATTAATCATATAGTATGCAGACATTACCCATTCTTTATTTTGAGCTACCTGGCTATTTCTAACATTACCTCACAGCAAACAGGGCAATCTTGGTGCAGTAATTGTTCTCGACAAACATGTTTACCTTTCACCTCCTTACCGATACAACATCCTGAAATAATTAAGAGGGTATTTATCGATTAAGTTTAAGATATAGAGTTTAGAATATTGATGTATTTGTCCGTTGGGTCACTTCGGATATACTTGGTACCTAATATATGAGTTAAATAAACTTGGCTTAAATCTAATATTGGGTCTAAGAACCTTTAAGTGAAGCTTTAAGTCCACGAGGCTTGACTTAGACTTAGCTTGAGTCAATTGAACAATATAATTTATTAATTTATTTTATATCATATATATTAATTTTATCATTCTTTATATAATTTTTTTATTATATTTTCAGTTTTATTTTCACTCTACATATTCATTTCTTTTTTTTTAATAAATCAAATATGACAAAAATGCGACTATTTGAATAAAATTTAAAAAATGCCTCTACCTAAGGAAGTGATATAAAATTGATTACAAATTAATTTTTTTATATTTTTAGATTAAAAAAAATACTATTTATTTATAAAAATTATCAAATTTATTCAAAAAGCTCATATACTTTAACAAAATTATATTTTTACACGAATAAACATCCCGGGCTTGACTTTTAATAATAGGCCTAAATTAAAGTGGACTTAAAACTTAAATGAATTTAGGCCCATGCCGAGCCCACAAACAAGTATACTCATAATGCCATTGGTCCAAAAAGGATGGACATTAAGACACACAGAACATGACAAAATACAAGGTTTTTTTTGTTTGTTTGTATAATTTAAATGTTAGGCCCCGGCCTACGTCAAAAAATATTGGACATGTTAAATGTTATATAATATTTAATATAAATATTAAATAGAGTTCGTTTTTGAAATATTTTTGCTCAGGGAGTTGAGAAGAAACTAACCACATTTATTGCAGTGGAAATATTCTTCCGCACCTCCAGTTCTGTAATGGCAAGAATGACCCGAGGGATAAAGATTTACTATTAATGAGAAATAAAGAATAACAAAGAAAAGCTCGCTGATTTACCTGCAAATGCCACATCCTTCGCAATGGTATTGTTTTTTAGAAACCTTTTAAAATCAGCACATTTTTTGTACGTAATTGTTAGACAGAAACAAAAGAATTAATATTCAATAAGAGAAGGATAGAAGAAGCTTACATCATCATCAAAAAACTTGCACTTTGCACAAAAATACTTTCCCATGCAGACCCCACAATTGATGCACCATTGATGAACCTGGGGAGTAAGTTGAAGGGGAAAATGTTGAGGCCCCATTAAAAACTATATCCGATCACCGGCAGTTTAGCTTTAATTAGATTGTGATTTTTGAAAATAATAACAAAAAAATATGGGTTCAATGTGAATTTATTTTTTAATTTGAATTCAAATCCGGTTCCGATGTAATTATTTAAGTCTGAAATACGATTCAAGTCTTTTTTTTTTTACAGATAAAAAATCATTTCATTCAATGACTAGGTACAAGAGTTTAAAATTTATAGAAGTCTTAAAAAGATAAAACAAAAAATAAAATACATATCAAATTTATACTTTTAAAGAAAAAAAAAAAGAAATCACAAATCAAGAAGTAACATATTTTTTAGCTAATATTAATCAAATATTACAAAAAAATTTTAACAACATTGATCAAATTACAATCTGTTAGATTTTTCATAAGAAAAAAAATTGGTCTGAGTTTAAATTTATTTAAAATAAAAATTCAAACCCAGCCCAAATTTTTTTCTAACCTAAGAATGAAATCCAAATTTAATTTGGGTTTCAAATTTAGAACCCGTATTCACCTTCTTCTTCTTCTTTTGGAGTTGGGTAGGATACCCAATCCATGACTAGGTCTAAAAACCTTATTTTTACCATGTGCTAAGGTTGAGATCACACTTACCTCTTGTTCTGTCCCACATAAAGAGCATATGACCTGAAAGAAAGATATTGAACCATATTTTTGCAGCTTAGAAACTCAAAATAAACTTAATATAAAAGAAATTAACTTAGAGAATCAAAGAGGGTAGAATTCTAGGAACCGGAATTAGAAAAAGCTCAACCTCATAATTATTAAACACCACAAACAAATTGAAAAGCAAAATTTGACATCAAAAGCATATACCATTTCTACTTCATGCCGAGGGAGGTCGTGGCGATCAAGAGGATTGATCTCCAAGATATTCTGTTGGAATACCAAACACAACTTTTTAAAAGTGTAATAAATGCAGTATAATTGTAGGATGTTAGGACGTAAAAAATTATAAATTACTATGAAGATAAAAAATTGAGTTTATAGTCTATAAATGTCTAACACTAATATTAGATACAATATAATTTATAGAGCATTGATATTTTAATAATTGAAGATATATCGTGTTCAATAAGTATCCCACACTTGCAAACACTATAAGATATAATACGATATTTCAAATTGCATGAAACTTTAAATATCTTATTGTCGTGTCATATTTCGTATCTATACCAATATTCATATTTTTTAAGATATAATACTTTAAATTATATTTAAACACTATATATAATATTTTAGTGGCCTATATTCATAATTTTTTGATAAATTAAGGAAACAATTTGAAAGAAGAAAAAGGACAAACCTTCGCTTCATCGTGACAGTGCCTGCAATCAAAAACTTCATTGCAGCAGGGTGCTCTGATCTTGCACCTTCTTCTGTAATGAGAACACCTTTCAAACATAAATAAATTAAAATTCTGGTAAGTAAAAAAATTAAAATAAAAAGGATTAAAGAATAATTTATTTAAATGGAAATAAAACTAAAATCAATGTAACAAAAAGAAAATAAAAAAATGGAGGAGGAAGCAGTTACCCATATTGGCCAAACCCTAATTCCATGAGGGGCTCGCTCTCGGTAACAAGCTTCAGGTTTTCAGAACCAATCTCCATGCCCTTCAAGTAACCTCAAAACCCAACCTGAAACCCAGAAAAATAGATAAAGAAAAGAAAAGAAAAGCGACCCATTACGATTAAAAATCAAACTGCTGTACAAAATAACACTTTGCAGATATTCAACAAAGCAAAAATAAAGGGAAAAACGATAGAAATTGAAAAAGGAAAATAAAAAGGATATAAGACCCCAATTAGCAAAGAGGAGAATGGGGGTTGAAGTGATCAAGAGAAAGAAAGGGTAAGAGATTTCGAATGAGTGAGGGACGAGGGAAATATATAGGACTAGCAGAAAATGTGAAGGGACAAAGTTATCCTTTGGTAGAAGAGTAAATCACAGTCATTTTTTTTCTGATATTTACGAAAATTATATTTGCACTCTTTAATTTTAAATTATACAAAATCATCTCCTTAATTCACAAAATTGGTAATAAAAAAATTTATATTTTTTGAATTTTTCATTTTAAAAGTTTATAAATAGTCTAATTCAATACAGTACAAATAATTTAAAAATTAAATTAATGTTTATAAAAATTTAAAATAAGAAAATTTATTGTATATTTTTTAAAACTCGAGAGGGTAGTAGTTTAGATTTTATAAACTGCAAAGGAGATAAATGTAATTTAGTCTTTGTAGGATGTTTAGGTAAGTGTTGACTTGTAGGGACACCAAGTTGACTTTATATTTAGAGAGATTTCGAATTTGAATATTATTCATTAAAATTAGTATATTTAGGTAAGAAATCCTTGAATTCGAAATCCTAAAAGATTTGGCAGAATATTTTAAGCAGTGTTGATTTATTTTAAATAAAAAATTAATGAAAGCGAGTAAGGAAAAATATTTTTTTAAGGGAAAAAAACAGTTTCCTCATAATTTGGCTCTGTGTTTTTAAATTAGTACGTATCTCTTACAGCCTGTGATCCAATTAAGTTTCTTGGTAGGGTGGCTAGAGAGTATCTCTATAAGTGATTTGTTTTGCCTAAGTTAAGGATTAACAGAGGATCCAATTGCGATTTATAATTATAATTTGTGGAAATAATATCAATTTAAATGCACCATGAGAAAGGGAATTCTAGAGATGATGCCATTTTTATTGAATTTTTTTTTCGAATGGAAAATTTTCTCAAGGTAGAAAAAAAATCTTTTGCGATGAAAAAAAACAGATTAATTTTGCATGAAAATTTAAAAATATTTTTTCATTCTTGATATGGTTGTTCAACAAGAAAATGAAAAATACCATGTGGGTAAAAATCGAGATGCACAAGTTATACATCTGTTTATTCATCATAATTTATAACTTTCAATTCAACCAATTGTAATGTGTTAGTAGAGATCGTATATAATATATGCACCATGTAGTACAAACTTATCTAAAAATACTCTATGGTACAGCAAATAAAAAAATAGTACTTATCCGTCTTGATCTATACTCTCAATTACAATTTTTTTTTAATTTTAAAATTATTGTAGCGTCTCTCCAAAATTACCATTAAACTTGGCGTTTTTATTGTCACATGTGATGCAAGTGCCATTTCTATCACTTAAGTCACACAAAATGACAAAAATACCCTCTCCTATATGGTCCAAAGTCTCTCTCTTAACCCATGATTTTTTTACTTCGCCGTCTCCTAATCTACAATCTTACTCTTTACATGTGCCTTAACGTGTGAAAATTGGCCTTTCACTTATTAGAGTGTGCGAAATTGACTTTCACCTTGCTAGAAAAATGTCAGGTTTACAGCAATTTTAAACAGCTGAGTGCATGTTGCAATGGATATATACATTGAGAGTACATTGCAATGTTTTTTAAAATAAAAAAATTGCAATTGAAGATATAATTAAATTAGAGTGGATAAATTCTACTTCCTCAAAATTTTTCGCATCTTCTCGCAAAAAGCATGTATTCGTGCATGGATGATAAACTAACTAGAAGTTGCTAAAATAAGAGAGAAAATTAGAGGAAGTTTGGCGAAGAAAAAATTTGTTTAGTTTAGAATAATTTAAATTAAAACTAGTTTCGTTAATTCAGGCAATTTATCTAGGCTTCAAATTAATAAATTAGTGTATTAATATCAGTTTCGAGTATCCTTAGTTTGAACTACATTTTACCATCGTATTAACTTTGAAAAATTGTATAATATATCATGTCATTTGATTTCTTTTTATTTAATGGTTGAGTTAATTGATGTATAATTTTACAATTTTTTAGTTGATGTTATGATCGTTATTATCATTATAATTCTTAAAAGTAATCATCAACCAATGATAAGGTATTTATTTTTGATTGCTTGTCAGATATTGAAGGAACAACAAGTGGATATATGGTCTATATATTATATTTTATAGGTTTAACTATATATTTTAGTGTATTTTAAAATAAGAGGAACAAATTCAATTATTTGTAAAATAAAGGGATTAAAAGTGTTTTTAAGCTTATATTTTATTCATAATTATTTTTATTGAAGATTTTGATATTTTTAGTACCTTAACTTAATTTCAAAATAGAAAGTAATTATATATTACAGTGAGATTTTGAATAGTTATTTGAAGATTCAAAACTTCATATCTAAACATAAGAAATTAAATTAATTAAGGTGCAAACAATTGCAGGCTTGCATATGATATAAAAAAGTGTAACTTACCCAATAAGTAAATTGAGTTACTAGTTCTAGAGTTTTCTTTAAGATTTAGGATTCCAGTTTGAATTTCAGTCAAAGTTAAATGAAGTAAAAGAAAAGAAAGAGAGCAACTAAAGATAGCTTATTAACTTTTTATACCTCTCCCTACTAAATCAAACCTATTGCTTTCTTTCAAATGAAAATGAATATGAGAGACTAACGTTGAACAAGAATCTCCATTGATAAACTATTATCATTAAAATCAATAAACTAGATTAAAGTTATTAAATACAAACAAAACAAGAAAGAGGAGCTCCACCAATGCCATGCACTGATAAATTGTCAATGGCAAAATTCTCTTGAGAATAAACATCCATCAATTCATATATATATGAATTGATCATCAAATGAATACAAAAAATTATATAATGAAATAAGAAGAAAAATCCCGAGAGAAGCAAATTATGCACCATATATAAAGATGAATGCATGCTGCCAATTATAGCCCATTGGTTGAGTGTTTCTGGAGTATTGAGTTCGAATCTCAGTCGGAGCGAGTCAAATGAACCAAGAAGAAATCGATTCATGCTAGCTAAATGGAAATAACATTACTGTTAAGATCAGTGTGATCAAAATCATCAACTTTATCTCCAACCTTTCTTGAAAGCCTGAGCAAACTCCCAGTTGCCAAAATAGCCCTAGGATTCACATCATGCATAGACCTTCCATACAAACACCTACACGCCTCGCTTGCTGCCTCAAACAGCTCCTTCTCTTTGTTATTCGGACCCATCAAACAGTGTCCCAGAATCCTCATAACTGGTTGTAGCAATTCCCATGGTAGAGGAATCCTCCCCTCTTTCTTCTTCATCTTCCCCTCCTCCTCCGTAACTAACTTCTTCCCTTCGTCTTCATCTTTTTCTCCAAGTTGTTTCAACCCAGACCCAGCTGCTTCACCATCCTCCTTGTACATGTCTCCGTCTTGACCAGCCCACACCTTGCAGAACGCGCAGAAATGGATCTTCGACTTGGTGGGCATCTGGGAAATCTTGGTGTAGTATAATTCTAAAGCAACCCCAACAATCCTCGCCCTTCTCGTGGATCGTATGGTCCCGTAGGGTTCGAGGGTCGGAGATATGACGGCGAGGTTGAGGCCGGTGGCGTTGTTCTTGACGGGGGCTTTGGATTCATGGTAGACGCTTGGATGTGACAAGTCGGGGATGGTGACGGTGACAGCTTTGCCAGCGCGGGAGTTGGTTTCGTAGGCGTAGAGGGCTAAGAGAACAGCTTCGAAGCCGGCTTGGGGCTTCCGGTGGGCAATGCGGGAGAGGTAGACGCCGGCGATGATGGGGAGGAAGCGGAGGACGAGGAGTTGGAGATCTGGGACCCCAGATTGGAAGGTGTCGTAAAGCCAACGGCAGAGGTTGTTGTCGCCGGAGCCGGAGTTGGGTTGGCGGAGGAGGGTGCAGATTTGGGAGGAGACGTCGGGGTCCTGAAGGAGAGAGAGAGGGGGATTGGAGGAGGAGGAAAGGGAGGAAGGGACAGAGGGGATGATGGAGGAAAGGGATTGGATAGCTGATTTAGCGTTTTGAGTAGAGTCGGAGGAGGAGATGGTGGCGATGGGGACGGCGGTTGAGGCAGCGGTGACGTCTTCCTCGTCGGACATTGGTTGGTCAAGTAGAGAGAGAAAAAAGCTCGTGGCATGAAATTGGGGAACGTTTCGAGATTCAAAAGGCCGCATGAGGTGAGAGAAACACGTAAATGAGGGAGAGAAAATAGGATCGATGGTATATTTTGGTCCTATTAAATCAATTAAATAAACATTCCATGATTTCCATATCTTTGATTTATAAGACAATTATTTTTAAATAAAGAATGAAAAAAAAATTGAATTATTTGTTACTTAATGGCATCATTTTTTAAACATAATTTTAATTATTTAGTTGATTTTTATAATTTTAATCAATTTTTAAATAATTTTTTAATTAAACTTTTATTGTTTGACTGTCGTAAATTTTTTTTATTAATTAATACTTAATTACACAGCTGAAAAAGCTTTGTTTAGAATGTCAATTGTTCGGCCTTTATTATAAATTTTTTATGCAATAACAAAGTAGAAATTTAAATTTAAGAAAAGTATTTATTTTATTTGTGGTAGTTTAAATTTTATACAGACAAAATATTAAAAAATTATCACATATATTTAATTCAATGAAATTTTTTTAGTGAATAAATAGTAGTCTTTTAATATTTTATCTGCATAAAATTTAATCCAACTGATTTACAGATAAATTTATGGTTTCTTAGTTATTCAACTTCCTTATTATTAGATTGCACCCAGTGCTTGTGTTAGTCTTTACCTTTTCCTACACAAGAAATTGACTCACATAACTCCAGAGAGTCAGATTCCACGCTTACCTTCTGCAAATCCAAACTATTTGCCATGGCTAAGCCCTTCCTCATGGCCACCGCTTCTGCCGCGAGGGCAGAATCAGATTCCAGTTTGCAACCGGCGCCATCCAAAATCTCCCCATGCCAATTTTTAAGTGTCTGTTTGGATCTGCGGTAAAAGCAATTAAAAGTCTTTTTACAGTGTATGTGAACGTAATTTTGGCAGGAGCTCTGAAGTTTCTGGAAAAATTAAATTTTTTATAAAACTACGTTTTTAAATGTAAAAACAAACACAGTCTAAGAAGGACAGCAATACCAGCTCTCCTCTCAGCAGGAGAAAAAAGATCCATCGCTATTGATTTTGATAAGACCCTGGTCAGGGGCAATCCACCTTGAAATTGCAGCCACATTGACTTCTTGCCTCTGAACTGCTCCATTCCAGAATCCTCCATGAGCCGCCAAAATTGCTTCATCAAAGAAGAAGTCTGGTAATTGATGTTAATTCAGAAGTGTATTCTTATGTCATACGTGATTTTTAATAATTAAGATTTAAACATCTATGTATTATTAAATATATTAAAAATATACTAATAATAATAATTTGACTAAAAAATTTAAACTATAAATACTTAATACTGAACTTTTAAATTAAAGATATATTTAGAGATTAGTCAAAATTATAAAAATCAATTAAATGATTAAACTTCTAATATATTATGTATCTTCAGTCTGTGTGGAAAAAATTCTTTTTTAAAACAATTTAAAAAATGTTATTATCCCACATTAGTTTGGTGTAATTAAAATTGTACTTTAGAATGTTCAAAAAAAAATTCAATTGATTAAAAAAGATAAAATAATGATTTTGTCCCCAAAACATGTCAACTTGGTCAATTGAGTACTTGAAAGAAGAAAAAAAATCCCTTAATTTAATTAATCCTTCATAAATTTGTCCCTTTTAATTTGGTCCTAAATAAATTCGGAGGAAATTCACAAAGTTGCTGACATGGATAAACGGAAAGCCCATGTTGATGTTAAGTATCGAGGACTTTTCAAAATTTAATGACATGGCACCTAGTCGTTAAAAAAAGAAAAAAGAAGAAGAAAAGGATGACAAATCAAACCACATTGCCCGAAGGTGAAAAAGACAAATTACTCATTTTTCAAAACAATTTTAAGGATGCACTGTTCCATATTAATTTAGTATCGTTAAAATTGTACTTTAGAATGGTCCAATAATCCAAACTATATTGATTAAAAAGAGAGTAAATTAATGATTTTGTCTCTAAAAGATGTCAACTTTCTCAAGTACCCGAAAAAGAAAATTTCAATTTAGTCCGTCAATAAATTTATTCCTTTCAATTCGGTCTTTTCGTTACAGGAAATTCACATAGTTGCTGATGTGGATAAACGGAAATGTTAAGTATTGAGGGCAGAATTTACTAACATGACACCTAGTCACGAAAAGAAAAAAAGACAAGAAAAGGATGACAAATCAAAACCGAGTCATCGCCCTAAGGTGGGAAAGACAAATTACTCATTCTTTCAGTTTGCTTCCAAATGAGATCTCACTGTCGTAGGTTCCTTTGGTTATGATCATGGTGTTAGCTTCCTCAACTCTTGTTGAATGTCTCGATATCTCCTTCTTTCAAGAATCTTCAATTTCCTTTCCTTCGTCTCCCCGTCTATGGGATTTTCAGAGGCAGAAAAATGTACGAGAGGATTTTTTTAGGACGCAAAGAAGCTCTTGCGATGGAGAGTTCAAGTTCTTCAAAGAAGAATCAAGCTTCTTCATTTCAAACCTGGTGGGGCAAATTCACTAATTCAAGTCACAGACCTCAAAGACATGCCGAAGAGGAAGCTCAAGGAAGCTTCTAATCAAATCCTATCTCTTTTTTAAGACAACTATTCAGAAATAGTGGCTTATAAAGTGCCTTTTTTTTTCCTTCAAATTTTATTTTTTTCAATCGAAGAAATGTACCAAACTGGATATGTTTTATTTTTTTTCAATTCACCTTTATATTATATTTCCCAATCAATTAGCCAAAAATTATGGATTATCAGGATTCAAAAAAGACTTTCACATGCCAAATAACAAAGTCAACAAGACCAAAATGTTAACGTAAAGACTTTCACATTATTTTGCAGATATAGCAGTGCTAAAAAAAGGAACTCCGACATTCACAGAAGGCGGAGCTTTCTTCTTGAATATCCATACTCAGTTTATGTTTCCCAATTCCATGCATGCGGCCTTTTGAAGTGGGGATAATGTCTTTGTTCATCACAAGATTTATCCCAAGATGGAATAAACTTATTGTGTGCCTCCAAAACTGAATATTACAAGCTACAATGTTTTTGAGCTAGGAAACATGAGAAGAACAAAACAAGACAGACACAGGGAGATTTGAAGTAAAAAATAAATCCACAATAACAACAAAAAATGCTTTTGTAGATCTCATCCAAAAAATTAAAAAGAGAGAAAAAAAAAGAATCACATTCAACAATCATCACTAACAGGGCTGCGAGAGAGTAATATGTTTTGATACCAAAAAGATCAATTCTTATGTATATGAATATAATTCAATAAATCACTCGTTGGATATTTATTTTTATATGATTTTAGCATTTTTTTAAAGTATTTACTATCACCATAACTGTAACATATACAGTAATTCAAATGAATAAAAATACTTTTGCTTTAAGAGTTGAGACACACACATCATGTGATTATGTTCTTATTAATGAAGTTCCTGCATTACAAGCTTTATTCAGAAGGATTGAATGTTTGTGTTTAAAATTTTTAGTAAATTATTCAAAAATTTCATTTTCAAATAGAGAGTGACATGTTGTTTTGGAACTCAAATTATACATATTTTCTTAATTTACTTTAATTATCTAATTTAATTTTTCATTTCAATCCTCTAAAAGTTGTTCTGTTTTCACAAACAACCTCACATTAAATCTATTAACAAATTTAGTTAATTATCTGGCCTAACTAAGAGTTTACCTTGTCTAATATGATACACTATATTTTATCTAATGCTAAGAATTTATCAAAAACTTTTCTTTGCTTCTTTAATCTTTTACACGAACATTAACTGGTTTAACTATTAATTAGACTTGATAACCGAATTTGTTAACAAAGTTAACTTGAATATATTTTTAAAACGAAACAGTTTTTGAAAGACTTAAATGAATAAAATAAACACACACACACACACACACACACATATATATATTTCAAGAGTTAAAATAGCAATTTATTCCTAAAATATATCTAATAACTTACACAAGCGTACCTTGAATTATCCAGGAGCTGATAAGATAATTGAAACTTAAATCCTAGACTTCCAAGTTTCGTAAAATTGATAATTCTGAACAAATAATGCAATTTAGAATGAATAGACATTTCCAGGTTTGGAATTAAATAGATAGATACATGCATACCTTGGATAGGAAAAGGCTCTTATATAGAGCAACACCACAGAATCAAGTTCTTGAGGGATATGAGAGTACTGAGAGGTTTCATAATGCTGTGGTTCAGGTGAATATTGTAA
>CM073470.1:23038066-23140566 GCA_037074535.1 Gleditsia sinensis
TATCAATCTTTTGAATGATATTAATTTTTTTTAAACATTAATACATTAAAATATATTTTAATTAGTCATTTGACATTTATTAACTAAAAAATAATTTTAAAAAGATACACTTATGGCCACAAAATTAATTTTGTTCTTTTCTATCAAAATAAAAGTATTTCTCTCGAAACATCTCGTAATATAATATTTTTAATTGAAATAATATAATTTCTTAATAAATACTCTGTTTTGTTTCGATAACTCTATTTTATTTCGGTGACTTCAAAAATAAAAATATTTTGATTGTTTCGATAGAAAAGAAAAGAAATTTAATTTTCTATCTAATCTAAGGTGGCTCACTCCTATTTTACTATATTAATTATCGTTATACTTAAAATTTATTTTAGATGTATTTAGTTTTTTTTTATATATGTCTTCATCAGCTGTTATATTTTACAATATATATATATATATATATATATATATATATATATATCACTTGATCATACAAGATATTTTCACCTTGATTTTGAGACACCATTTAGAGATTACCTATACAAATTTATATACAATTATTTATAAATGTGAACCCAAACTAACAATTTTGGTTTATAGATTTATATATTTAATTAAGTTTACTTTGTTGATTTTTTTAAAATTCACAATTTAAATAATTTTTAAATTAACTTTATTTTTTTGTTTTTCAAATTATAGCATTTTATATTTCTTTCATTAAAAAATTCAAAAAGAAATTTGAAAAAATTTATCCTTCAACCCATTTTTTTCATTTATTCCTTGAATTAGAATTAAAATTTTTTATAACATTATAAAATACCTAAATAAAAAAAAACTACTAACAAGTGAATAGGAGAGAAAGACTATATTAATTTACTAATAAAAGCAAATAAAAATACCAAAAATTCTTAAACCCATCTAAAAACAAATAGATTAAAAAATAAAAAATTCTTAAATTTATTTAAAAAATAATATAATAAAATTTATTTGAACACACAAAATAAGGAAAGAGTGAGAAAAAAGGCTAAAATTTTTATTTTTCTTCAAATCCACCCCATTTTATTAATAACATTGTATCTTAAAATCAATAAAATAAATTAAAGGATCCAACCGTCAAGTATTAGCACCAGCTAGCTACACCAAAACTTCACATCACCTGCGCCCCTACACCGTAAAAGCAATCAAAAATTCAGAAGGAGCGTGTACCTGAGCATCTCACTTTCTTCCAGTAAAAAATTCCCCTTGCCCCCTTGTTTTCCCTATCCCGTTTTCGTGTTTCCCTCTCAGCGTTTCCCGCAAAATTTTTTAGAGCTTTCCCTGTGCCTTGGTTGAAATCTCCAGGGCTTTTCGTTGGTCTACTCCCTCCAATAACATTTACATATATACATATATGTATATATATAGATAGATACATATCTATATACATATATGTATATGAATATATATACATACATATATGTATATGTATATATATGTATATACATACATATATATACATATACATCTATGTATATACATATATATATATATGTATATATATGTATATATATATACATATATATGTATATATATACATGTATGTATATATATACATATACATACATATATATGTATCTATATACATATATATACATATGTATATATATGTATATATACATATATATACATATGTATATATATGTATATATATATACATATGTATATATATGTATATATATGTATATATGTATATATATGTGTGTGTGTATGAAAATTTGGTTTCTTTTATGTTTAAATTTATCGTACTTTTTTTCATAAATTTTAATATTTTGAACAAAATATTTAAAAAATTTTATTATCTTTAAAAGTTAAATAAAAAATATAATTTACAAATAAATTTATTTTTTGGAAATCTAAAATTTCTTTTATTTATTTAGAAAATGATATTTACCCGTGAAACCCAAAAAAACATACTTACCCGGTTACCCTAATCTGCTTTCCACATTCACACACCCACATTCATTTCGAGAAGTCTTCGCCTCTTTCGTCGTTTGCCCTAGCCGTTGCTGTGCTCCTCGCCAGTTCTGCCCGTTGCTGCTGCAAATCTCTCTGAAAATTTCTGGACTTCTGCAGGGACCTCCCTATCGCGTTTCGCATTTCCATTGTTGGGCTCGTTTTCGCATCAATCTCGCACCCTGTTTGGCTCGTTCAACAGTTGGAGGAATAGGTGCATTTTTTCCTTGCGTTATGGTCGTTTCTTTCTGGTCATTTTTCTGCTTGCTTTATAGAAATAGAGCTGAGTTAATGAGCTTTCCTTCTGTTTATGAGCTGAGTTAATGAGTTAATGAGCTTTCTTTTTGGTCGTTGTTTTCTGGTTGTTCAACATATTAGGTTTTCTAATATTTTAGGCATAGACAGGTATCCTTTCCTTCTGTTTATGAGCTCCTTCTGTTTATGAGCTTAGGTTTCTAACTTGTGGTCCAGACAAAAAATATGAAAAATAATTAAGGAAATGGCTTAACAAAGAAGAATAAAGCACCTAATTTTTTATGGCAGGACAAGTAAGTAATGAGCTTACTTGTTCACCTTGATCTCTATCTGATAACTCCTTGCTCTCTATATCTTCTTTACATCTAGTTGAGCTCCTAACCCCCTCAATGTCGTTCTCTGTTTCTGTTCTGTCTGCCTGTGCACCCTACAAAATACGAAAAGCTGCTAGAAGACTTAACAAAAATGGTAGCTAATTAACCACTATTTAGTATTAGACAGGACCTCCCATTGAGGCATGCCCATGAGGTTAGTGTGTCAGCTATTAAAAAACATTATCTATAATAACCTCTTTTATTCAACAATTGGCTGTAGGGAAACATATTTAAATTTTGAAATCTTTTTGTATATGTTCAGCAGTTGGACACCTCATTGATATATGCCCAATTCTTCAAGAGGAGTCTTTAAAGTAAGCCAATGCTATATGAGGTTTTCTAGCACAACCCAATAGGATATACGACCCATATTCTAATACTTACAATATGGGGAGGAGAGATCACCCCAATATGAATTATGGGAGCCCTAGGGTTAGTCAAAACCATCCCTTTTGTCTTTTTATATTTTGTATGAAAGTATGATTTCTGTTCTCTTCATTATTTAAGGTCAAAACAGATTGAATTGCATGTTCCACAATTGCGAGTGTTGTAAATTGTAGCCATTTAATTCTTTTTGTGTTGGATCAAACTCAAGAAAGGGATTTAGATTGTACTCATTCCAATATGTAAGGGATGGATAATGGGTATCTGTTAGGATGCTTATCTTAGGGTACTAAACTATTACAGAATGAATAATGATGGAAGAGATTAACACCATAATATAATTTCCACGTTTTCCTATCACAACAAAAGATGCACAGATTCCTAGTAGAAATAATGTAAGAAATACTGTTCTATAATGAGGTTCAAAGATAATATCTAATGCGAGCCCTGCATTCATTTTCATACACATATAACTAGATTAATATACATGAGGGGTTTCCTTCATTAACAAATTTTCCATGTTATTTCTCTAAAAATATAGCTGCATAACACTGTCATGAAGCCAAATAAATGACAATTTTTTTTGCTACTCTTATTTATGTTATAATTAATCTTTTTAACGGGTACATTAAGTCATATTTCTGAGTCAATTTATATTTGCAACTGAAAATTTGTTTCTTGTTATTGGAAGTTAGTTTTATGGTACTTTCCTCCAACCAATCAGCTTTTAAAAGTTGAATTGTGGTGAAAGAGACTGAATGATTAAATTCTGCTTATCCACCTAAGCATTTCCCACCTAAACAAAATTTATTCCACATCCTACTAGTTTCTCTATCTTATGACTATTTTCCTTATGATATTAGTTGTGTTTTGGAAAGAAAGCTGACTGAGAGGGAACCATAGCGCCATTGCCTCCCCCTTTTGCCCAAGAACCCTAGTGATCACTGGTTGGGATGCTGTGATGGCAACCCCTTTTCCTCTCATTTTTCTTCTTGTTTACTGCTCATTTTTTATTCTTTAGTTGTCTTCTCTCCACAGTGAGAGTTTTCCCTTTCCTTTATAGAAGATTTTACTTAGTAAAAGAGTTTAGTTTTCAAGATTTTCAACATTCCTCTTCAAATCTACAACTATGTTCTTAAAATTTTGGCAAAAGATTTGTGAAGGAAGCTTAAGGTTAAAAAGGATAAGAGGTATGTTGCCTCTCCGTGGAAGTTTTTTTTTCTCTTCTGAATTTGTAATAGTTGTTTTCTTTAGTTGTTTGCATCCCTGCCTAGTCTTTTGCTTGAAAGAATGTCCAAAGAAAAAAAAAGTATTAATAGTAGTTAAGTAGTTCGTCTATTACTGAGAGTAAACCCTAGCTACCTAGCTGCTCTCTCTTTTTTTCTTCCCTGAATCCATCTGCTTAAAGCCTCAATGTTTGAACTTGCTGCCTCCTTTTCATCTTCCCTCACCTTTCTTTTTCTTTTTTAGTCCTATTCTTTTTCAAAAGTTATTTTTTTCTCTTATGAAATCCTTTTCTTCTCTTCTTTTATGAAAGTTCTCTCATCTTCCTTGTAAGAGGTTTGGTAGTAATTAATAAGTGTTCTTGAAGATTTACAACCCTCCTGATTTACAACTATGATTTTGATAAGTTGGGAAAAAGAAATTTGTTTTGGAGACAAAACTCTCAAAAGAGAATTGGAAGGTGTATTGTCTCCGAGTTTGTTAGCTTTCTTATAACATTAGTTACAGATTGTGCTTAGGAGTTATGTTGCTTCTTGTTTCTTAGTTTTTCTCTTTTTGTTTCTCAAAATTCCAAGCTTGTTGTCTAGGTTTATTTGTAGTATCTTACTAAGTCTTTTGGTATTCTCTAGACCTGTGTGCCCTTTTATTTAATGATATGGAATATTTTGCTGGCAAAAAAAAGTATTAATAGTAATTATGTTTAAAAGGAAGTATTGATAGTATTTCTAATAAAAATAAAAGGGATATGACTTAGGATTGTTGACCCCATTGATGTGTATTGATGATAACAAACAAGTAGAGAAAAACAAATTTTTCAAGGCATTAATCAAGTCAAGGCACCATCAAGACTTCAAGGTCATATTTTTATGTACCTTATATATATATATATATATATATATATATATATATATATATATAAGGGGTATGGGACTTATAAGCTCATAAAGACTAGTACAAAAGACATTTTGAACACTTAGGGAGTTGTTCGTAATCAAATGTCTAGTCTAAAAGGTTGAAAATTTGGCTCAAAACTAAGGGTGCATTTGTGAAAATGTTTCTAATTTTTATTTCTTGAAACTGATTTTCATTTTCTATTTTTCATATTTTTTAAAACGTATTTGTTTTGTGTTTTTACTTTATTTTCATTTTTCACTATTTTCTAATTATATAAACAATAAAAAACTATTAATACATATTGTAATGAGTTCATAATAATTACAAAAGTGTTGCAACTACAGTGTGCCACAATATTAAAAATTTTGAAAACATTTTTTAAAAATAAAAATAGACAATGGTAAACAAAAACATTTTCATAGCTATTTTTAGTTTTCGATGAAAATAAAAAGTGAAAACTAGGAAATCAACCATACCCTAAATTTTTAAGACCAATGATCGACTAGAAAACTATTTTTGGAAGAATGAGTTTTGTGTTTGAGAATGTTCACCCAAATTTAACTTTGTAGGATTAAATTTTGCTGCTTGCTCTACCTACTATATTGCTTGATTGTTAGTAAATTCTATCATTGTATAACTATCTTGATTGTTAATTCCTTTGTCTGTAACTTCTCATGACTTATAATTGAGTATGATAGCTTGTCATGCTCACTTGATGAATGTGCATTACAATTGTTTCTAAATCTTGACATCCTTTTTTTTAAGTTATAGTTTTAAACTGTAAGTGCCCTTGCATTTTTTTTCTGTCCAAAAGTATAAATACATTTATCATTTAGCCAAAATAAAAATATTTGAATATGATTTTTTTCTTGGTGTACTGTGGTTGCATGTGACAAACCCAATATTTATAACAAGCTTGACAACAAAATGGCAGCATTGGTCAACAACTCCAAATAGTCATATAATCATATTAGATACTGGATCATATATTTTATAGTGGATTGCTCATAATTGTGTTGCCACTGTTTTTGCATTTTTTTTTGTAAAGTGTATAATATTATCTTCTAATGCTGAATTAGACATTGAACAAAAAAGTATAAGATCAACTATATATATAAAAAATGAAGTTCATATTCTCAAGTACTTGCTCTTTAACCTGGCTAGCAAACTTGATTCCTATCCTCTTCTATGTGTAAATTTTTGTTTTTATATACACTATTTGTAGAGAGTTCTTGAAAGTGCGCATTTCATTTGCAGGTATGTGGCAAGTGAGTTGACATAAGATATCATTGTTAGTGTAGGGGATATAAAGTTTTATCTACACAAGGTATGCCTCAACCAAGTAATCTTTCTAGTCTTGAGAAATTTTATATTAGCTGTTAGCAGTAATTTTTCTTAGAGGTCCTAAAACTTGAATCGATGCCATTGTTGTGTGGCAAAATGATGCAGAACATGGCACTTGAATTTAGGATTATTTACTACAATTTCAAACCATATTTGCCATCAACCATTCATTCATCCATATTCTTTTGCCAAAATGCTAAAATATATTCTCCTTTCTCATTGCATAAAGGTGACAAACTCAGTGGGTCAACTAATTGTTTACTTGCACATTGCAGTATGTTAGGCTAATAGGTCATGGTTAACATTAAAAAAGAAGTCATTTATTGTTGATAAGGATAGTTATGTGACTAAACTTAGTAATATGACTCTAATAGGGAGAAGGAGTGAGACAAGGGCTTTTATTAGTTTTCATTCAGAGTTATCAAACCCTGTAATGAGCTATTTTTAAAGCTTCATGCAAAACAAGGTTTTTAATATCAGTTAGGCTTCTAAGCAATATTTTTTTAAATCAAATTTTATTATCAATTAGGTTTTTATTAATTTTATTCTCCAAGACTTATGCTTTTCAATTGTGTCATAATAGGTTAGGCTACCTCTTTCATTTTAAAATTTGTTCTCAACTATTATTATTTGTATGCTATAAATAAAAAAGGTTTTGAAGTTTATCATGCATGCTATCTTGCAAAAGCACACAAATTACCCTAAACCTCAGTCTCAATTTTTGAAAACACCCTAAAATCTGTATGATTTAAGTAAGATTCTAACTTTAGAACTTCAAGAATAATTATTGTATTTTAGTTTTCAGACAATGTTATTTATTTGGATGTGGTTGGTGGCATGAACAATAAAGGACGGATATATGGACTGGGATCTCAAGCACATAATGTATTGGCAGCAACTTCTTCTTCTAGGTCTTCCGCTTCTGATGAAGTCTCAGCAAGTTCCTCTTCTGTTGTGAATGCAAAAATTGAGGCTTTATCTGCACGGCTCAAACAGAGTGAAGATGAAAATTTTATGTTAAAGCAAAAGGTTGAAGAATGGGATCGGATGTTTCGGCGCCTCATGATAAATGGTAGTATAAGAATGCCCTCCTCGTCTCCACCTAGAGAAGAAGAGAATAATAACAATGACCAAAATAGTAATGCTGCTGATGGATCATGATAGTTTGTGTTATTTATGACTCTGTGTTATGTATTTTTGATTGGTGATATTGTCATGTAATTTGATGGGATTATTAAAATTGTTGTTGATATGTTTATGGATGATAAGGTTTGACATTATGTAAAATGTATGTTGATATTTCTGTTTGAAATGGTTGGTTTTTGGCTGTTGTCTTGGTTGATAGGTTTCAAATTTTTAAGAATTTTTATTTTATTTTCCTGATATTAGAGATGGATTTAGAGATGAAATATTCCGTCTATAAAATGTGAGACGAATCTGCATATAGAGACGGACTATTCCGTCTCTGAACTCAGAGACGGAATTAAAAAAAAAAAGAGACGGATATATTATTTTTAGAGACGAAATTTAAATTCTGTCTCTAAATGGTAGAGACCCTGCTTTTAGAGATGAAATTATTTTCGTCTCTGATTCTGTCTCTAACTGTGTTAGAGATGGAATTTTTCCTATTTAGAGACGGAAAAATTCCGTCTCTAAATATGATTTTCCTAGTAGTGCACTAAAATTGTACAAAACTTATTGAATAAATGGAATATTTCTATTGATAAAAGTGATCTTTCTGTTGTTGGTACTATTTGTTGTCTAGGAAAGAATCACAAACTTCCTTTTCACTCCTCTTCTATGAAATATACCAAACCACATGAGCTTATTTATTCATATGTTTGGGGTCCATCCTTTATTCTATCAGTTAATGGTGATAGATATTATATACTATTTTTGGATGCCTATTCAAAGTTTAGTTTGCTATACATGATGAAGCATAAATTTGAAACTGTAAATTTTTTTGCCCAATTTAAGTCCATGGTTGAACTCTAGTTAGGAACCAAAATCAAATCTTTCCAATATAATTGGGTGTAATATCCTGTATTTTTTAAAATAATAATTATTTTTATAAACAAATATTATTTTTAAATGATCATATTTTGCTAAAAGTAAATATACTTTTAATTAAAATGGTTTTTGTTTTACCTAAAATAATTATATTTTCCTCTAATAAATTTTTATTGTATTTTTAAAAATTTTATTTCTTTTAATATACATGAAGATATTTTATATTGTGATTTTTTTATTAAACTTTTATCAAGAGAAGTCATGATTTGATATTGCAACTAAAGTTTTGCAAGAATATAAATTTTTAGAAATTTTTGAAATGTTTTAAGATGAAAAACAATATTTATATGTATATAATCAAAGAACAAATTATTAAATATTTAATTATTAAATAATATTAAGTAAAAGAAAAAAACAAAAAGGAAAGGAAGAAGGAGTAGAATCGTGAGCAGCATAGTTCCATTTTCCCTATTCAATTTCTCTCTCTAAAAATAAACTTCTCTCTAAGATATCTCTCAATCTAGACATCCAATTGAGAGATCGAAAGTACCGTTATATTTGTGGTAACGAGAGTTTTAAAATCCACCGATCAATTTAGTCAGAAACTCGCCAGAAGTTCACCAAAAATGATGAACAGTAACTGCAAGGTAAAGTTTAAGATTTTGAATTTTGTTAGTGTTTTTTTGATGATTTTGTCCCTAGAATCATGTTTAAAAGGTAGACTACTCCTTGCATACAAACTTTTCTACTTAGATAGCATGATTTGAAGCATTAAATCATGAAGATTTTCTCGGATGAACAGTAACCATGAACAGTGTTCTACCTATGTCAATAGTACCTGCGCAATGAATTTTTGAATTCCGAAATAGCTACATTGAAGAGCATAATTTAGAGTTGTTGGTGATCAATTTTATTTGAAAAAGGCAAGAAGATGCTAGTCCAATTGAAGCTTAAAATTGGTGAGTAAATGACACAAATTATGGCATAGAGAAAATAATTATAATTTATGTCTAAATTTATAAATTATATAATATGGTTATGTAATGTAAATTTATGATAATTTTGTATGATGAGATTATGGCTTGGGTGATGCTTGAACATGAATATGAGTGAGGTGAATTGAGATGGGTAGGTAGTAGGAATAGTATGATTGATGAAAGTAAGATATGTTAGAATTGCTTAAGAATTGGCTAATAATAAGAAAGTGTCTTATGAGGTGGATTTGAATATATTGGATTTACTTGAAGTTAGGAAAGACAAAATAAGGAAGGTTATGATTCCAATTTGTTGGAAATGATTAATGGAGGAAATTTTAGAGGAAGTTAAGCATTAAACTTTTTAAAATTTAAAATAGTGAGTTTGGACACCGAATTGTATAAAAAATTTTAGGTGAAAGGAATAGACGGATGATGGCCTTATGGTGCTTTGAGGAATGTAATCAAGTAAATTAATGGTGTTGAAGTTCTTGAGGAATAAAATATGAGAAGTAGAATTCAAATTAATCTTTGAACTCTTAATTTGGAAATATGAAGAATATTTTGAGAACCATGTTCAAAAATAATGTAAAGCGATCAAGATATTTGTGTTAAAGATTTATACCATGCTAAGTTGAGTCAAGTATTTAGGATGTGAATTATGTTGAAATTGAAAATTCTTGTGTGAATAATTGTTGAGAAAAGTCTTCTTAGAACAAATGGACTAGCTAAAAAAAATTGATAGGAACTAGAATGACATGCTTTTAGAAATGAAAGTAAGAAAGGCTTGAGATTCATGGGAGGATGTTGACATGTGAGAATTAAAGATGACTTGGTAGAAGTATGGAATAAGAAAAGTTGGTTACCCTATATGGACGTGTACATATTCTTTTATGTGTATGGTTCCTGATTATATCGACTTATGAATATAAATATGCAAATTTGAGGATAGTTCAGATATTAGTGAAGATGATCTATAATGGTTTGAGAATTTATTAGGATAAGTTATATATGTATAATGTATCGGGTATATTTTTGTCCCAAGGGTGTACAATGTTCTAACCGAAAAATTTAATATCATGATCTCCCATAATGTATGATGCTTATACTATGAACACATATAAATATGCAAATATTTATGTATAATGGCATCTCAAATAATATTTAATGATGGCAACCCTAATGGATATTGAAATAATAAATAATGATACAAGATTATAAGGTTATATGTAATGAAATGAAGTATGACTATCAAATTGAAATTTATTTATTCAAGTAAGCACATGGATAAGTATATGTAGACTTTAAAAATATAAATGAGTCAAAAGAAAATGAATGAATGAAAGTGATATGACTAAATTTGATGATTATTAAATTTGATATTCAGTGATGGTAAAATATCCCTTGTGGATATAATGATTATAATGATGTGATCACAATGGGTTATTACTAGATACTGAGTAAAATGATACTTTATTTTTAAAATATAGAAACAGTGAAATAAATAAATAAAATTAATAATAATTATATTGGATTCCTTTTAAGAAACACTGTCAGCTAGCGGCAGAGATGGCTAGCCTTAGTGCACCTTGTAACCCTAGCTAACAAGGGAGATACTAGCCTCTTGTGCGAAAGAACACATGAGGATTGAATTGTGAATAAGTATGGAGTTGAGATATGTCTCCTCTAGTAGCCAGTGGTATTTGACCTAGTTACCTATAATAAGAATGTAGTGATTTACCTATCCTATTGCTGTGTATTTAGGATAGTCATCATATGGAAATGTTAGGGAGTTGAGGAAAACTCCTCCCAATCTTATGATATGAATTATGAGAATATGGTTATTTACCCGTTCCATTGCTATATGCTTGGGAAATACTCATATTAGAGTTCTTTCGCATGTCTTCTTGGGTGGTGGTGGGGCAAACATCAGCTAAGATACTGAGTTTAGGTAAATCCTACACCGACAAAGTACGGAAGGGAGCTTGAACTCTAATAAAATATATATGTGATGATTTATCCACCCTTGCTGTGTGCTTGGGTAATGTGATTATTTTTCCTTACCAGGTTGTGTGCTTAGGTATATTAAAATAGTTCTGAATTGGAATTCTCTAAACTAAATAAAATACACTAAATAATAATAATAATAATAATTAAAGTATAAAATTGGAAGATATAATTATTATACTTTAATTATATTTTTGATTTTATATATAGCTTGAGTATTAAATACATATCTATATGTATACAAATAACATAAGATATTTTTATATGGCATAGGAGCATAATAATATAGTGGCATAATTTTAAGGAAAATGATAAAGTGGATATAACCCAATTGTTACAGTGTGTGCAAAAGGTTTGCACGTAGCAATGTTCAAGTATCTATTTAAAAGAGTAACAATAAAGAAAAGTGACTGAGAAAAGTCAAGGAGTCCCTTAGAGGCCTATATGTATATAATGATGAAACTAGATAAGAAAAAGTATGAGAATGGGTTAAACCAAGCTAAATGAATTAATTAATAATTTTTAATAATGTTGAATAAGTTTTAAAATAAAGATATTATTCATAACCTATTACTAATGAGAATAAGTAAACAAAACTAGTAAGAATATTTCAAAATATTCATAAGCTGAATCATAGCCTAATATGTAAGATAATTTTTCTACATGTTATAACTGTGTTATTTACTCACTGAGTCGGAAGGTTCACCCCATTCTTTTAAATGTTTATAGATAAGGTTAAAATTGAAGGCATGCGCCGAAATAGTAAAATTTCTTAGGTGAGTCCAAATTTGTCCTGATGGGCTTTGTTTCTTGTTGTTTTATGTATTTATACTCTAGAGTTGCTCCACATTACCACAGGTAGGATCCTTGTTTTCGATGTGCGAGAAAAATGTAAAATGTAAATGTGTAACAAGGAATGAAATATGTAATTGATATGGTTTTGAAGCTAAATCTTTATTTATATTTTATATGTATATAAAGTTTTATAAAGTGGTTATGTGATCACATGTTAAACCAGATTGATTATCGAGTTTTAGATTCAGAATGTGTCAGTTAGACTTACGAAGTAGGGATAAATTCTCATTTCGTGCCAGTCTCGTGCTCGGATAAAATCTGGGACGTGACATTGGGGTGGTGAATATAGGTCTTTGTCTAAATTTTGTACTGCTCGTGGTATTTTGTATAGATTGAGTTGTCCTCACACCCATGAGCATAATGGACTAATGGTTTTGCTGAAAAAAAACATCGGCATATCACAAAAGTGGAGCTTACTTTGCTTACAAATTCTCTTCCTTTCAAATACTGGAATTATGCTTTTCAGACTACCAATTTTCTCATTAGCATTCTTCCTACCTCTGTTCTTTCTGATTCATGTCCATTGGAAGTGTTGTTTCATAGAAATCCATATTATAAATTTCTAAAATATTTTAGGTGTAAGTACTTCCCATATACTAGACCATACAATACCCATAAATTTGATTATAACTATAAAGAATGTATTTTTCTAGGTTATAGCCCAAGTGACAAAGGATATTAGTGCCTTGACCCTTCTACTAAAAAAGTTTAAATCACTCCACATGTTCTGTTTGATGAATCCTCTTTTACCTTCAAGAAGATATCTTCCTCTTCACTTCCATCTGCTTCTTCTCCATTGTCTTATCCACCTCCTCTTCCAATCATTTACTCTAATTATCAATATGCTCAATTACAACCTAGTACTAATAACACTTGGATTGCTGCTTCTTCTTCACGTTCTACTTCAGCTATTGTAAGTTCAACTTCTGTAGAATCACAAGATATAGGCTCACAAACTGTTCTAGCTGCTGTTGTTTCTCGACACCCCATGTAGACTCAGTCTAAGTCTGGGATTTATAAGCCAACCGTGCTCACTACTATGGCTACTCTTGAGCCTACAACTGTACAAGAGGCTCTTTCTAATCCTTTATGGTTTGCTGCTATCAAGACTGAATATGAGGCTCTTTTGCATAATAAAACATGGAGCTTAGTTCCTCTTCCTGTAGGAAAACATGCAGCACGGTGTAAATGGGTTTTTAAACTGAAACAAAATCTTGACAGCACTATTAACAAGTATAAAGCACGTCTTGTCACCAAAAGATATCATCAAGAAGCTGGAATTGATTATACTGAGACATTTAGTCTAGTAGTTAAAGCTGCCACAATTCAAATTGTGCTCACTACTACTTTTGCTAGAGGCTAGCCTATTCGCCAACTTGACGTGAACGACACCTTTTTAAATGGTATGCTACAAAAAGAGGTATATATGTTACAGCCCGAAGATTTTGTTTCATCTAATCCTAATTTGGTTTTCCGGTTGCATAAGTCAGTTTATGACTTAAAGCAGGCCCCTCAAGCAAGGTTTGACAAATTGGCAGCAACTTTAGTAAAACTAGGCTTTCACTCATCAAAATGTGACAAGTCTTTCTTTATACGACAAGATACAACTGTTACTATTTATATTTTGGTTTATGTTGATGATATTGTTGTTACTAGTAGCTCTCTTCTGTTGTTTCCAATATAATTGCTGCATTACATTCTGAATTTGCTTTAAAAGGCCTTGGTTCTCTTAATTATTTTCTTGGAGTTGAGGTTAAGAGAACAAAGGCTGCTGGTTTGCAACTTTCTCAGTGTAAATATATTACTGATTTGCTAGTCAAAGATGGTATAAGTGTGTAATAGCCGTAAATTTAACGTAAATTATCAATTAAACAAAATTTGGAATAAAAGAGATAATTTTGAAAATGGGGATTTCAATTAAAGAAAATTTGGAATTAAAGAGATGATTTCGAAAATGGAGTTAGAACCCGGTGAAAATAAGTTATTATTTACATGGATTAAAGAATTATAAAAGAAATGTGAGGAATTTACGTTTCGGGGCAAAAATGCAATTTCTTAAAAGTTTCGGGGTTAAAATGTAAATAAGAAAATTTTGCAAGGACCTCCCTCAAAAAGTGAAATTTTACAGAAAGGTCCCCCGGGATCTTTTAAGGGCCTCAACCAATCCGGAAGGTGGTCATTGACAGATTTTTCCATCTCTCTTCAGAAAATTCTTCCCGAAAATCCTCTAACTTCTCTCTAAGATTTCTTCACCTACGGACCTCGAATTTTGACACCACCACCACCAACGGACTCAGGACGAAGAGTTCTTCAAATCCATCCGATTGGTTTCTAGAGAATTGGCCGGAAATTGATTGAAAAATTGAAGGGAAAATCGGCCAAAAGGTAACTCCCGAAACTCCTATTTTTAGTTTTCAAACGCCAAAAATAACACCGTAGATCGATCCAGAAGGCACCGAAACCCTTGGATCTCAAATTTCAGGCCGATCCACCACCGCACGCGCCTCCACGCACCGCATCTCTCTCGGCGAGTGAAGCCCACACGCAGCTCCTTGGGCAGCGCGTGTAGCGCGTGGTAGCCGGACCTCCTTGCGTTGACCGAGCTCCCGGAGGCCAAATGTCGCAAATCCGGAGTCGTTTTTAAGGTTTTCGGACGTTCCGGACTCGATTTTGTGGTTTATTTTGCTGAATTCGGATAAGAAAATAGGATTTTAAGGGTGTCCAACTTTGTACTTCAAAGTGGTGAGTAGATAATTCTTCCTATAGCTTGTTTTTACTCTTCTTGAACTTTTCATTGATAAATGAGTATGATTACATGTTATTTATCTGTTCATATGTTTCTGAAATGGTTTGGAATATTTAAAATGATTGAGAAATGATATCTAGTTCAAGAAGAGTATGATTTTTGAAAGAGATTTTGAAATGCTTTGAATATGCTATTTCTAAATGCATTTCGCCTTACATGGCAAAGAAAATATGATATGCATATGACATTGATTTTATAATGTTATGTTTGCCTCGGATATGGGCATGATTATATGATTTCTCTGATTGGAAAATTTATGATAAAAGATTTTGTATTGAGACTGAAAGCTCTGTTTTGAAAGTGATAAGTTGCTGAATATGATTGTATGGCGAGTTATATGATAATTATGCATTGCATTTGATGGATATGCACTATTATACATGTTTATATATATATATGCATTGATGAGTAATGACGGTATTATATGGCTTGAGACGGTATTGTGAAGGTGGTATTAGTGGTAATGTGAGGAGGCAGTAGGGTGATGAACTCACATTCCCTAATTACCTATTATGATTATGACAGTGGTAATGTGAGGAGGCAGAAGGGTGATGAACTCACATTCTCTGTTGATCTATTGAAGTTGTAGTCAGTGGTAATGTGAGGAGGCAGTAGGGTGATGAACTCACATTCCCTGATGATTGTGACTATGGTATTGTGAGGAGGCAGAAAGGTGATGAACTCACAATCCATGTTTAGCTATTGAGTATATTGAAGTTGTGGCATACTTGAACATTATATAAAAGAATTGATTTTTATTGCATGTCAAATTTGATTTAAGATCAATTTGTATCATATGTGGGTACAAGAACTGAGAATATTTTGAAAATGCGGGTCCTATAAGGATGTACTTCTGAATGGTAGATTTTAATATGATAAATTTTTAAAATAAGAGTACATCCTTATGTTGATCTGAGAGGTTATAGGAGGTATTAACTGCTCACTGAGTTGTAAAACTCACTACACGTGGTTGATATATTTTTTAGATAAAGACCCAGAATTTGGTCCTGCGGCTACTTGATCGATTAGGTGTCATATTTCAGTGGTGAGCCTAAATTGTTTCTAGGCTTTTAGTATGTAAACTTGTAATATATTTATACTCTAGAGTTGTTCTGAACGTCACGGGCAGGATCCTTGTTTCCGCTGTAATAAGTGTAGACCTGACTTGTATAATTAGCTATACTGAAAATGTATAAATGTATGATATTATCCTGTTATGACATATTATGTGGTCGATTGTAATTAGTCTTGCAAATTTGTAAATATATGGTAATACTTGGATATGTTATATTGTGAAATTATTTACATGTACATAATGGTAAAGTTTATCGGATATGAGAAATTTTCGCATCCCTAAAGTAGGGGTGTGACAAAGTGGTTCTACTTCTCTTCCCACTCCTATGGCTGCTGCTCATAAACTCACTGCTATTGGCGGTGTTCCTATGCATGATCCACATTTTAATATGATAAATTTTTAAAATAATAGTATATCGTTATGTTGATCTGAGAGGTTATAGGAGATATTAACTGCTCACTGAGTTGTAAAACTCACTACACGTTGTTGATATATTTTTCAGATAAAGACCTAGAATTTGATCCTGCGACTACTTGATCGATTGGGTGTCATATTTCAGTGGTGAGCCTAAATTGTTTCTAGGCTCTTAGTATGTAAACTTGTAATATATTTGTACTCTAGAGTTGCTCTGAACGTCACGGGTAGGATCCTTGTTTCCGCTGTAATAAGTGTAGACCTGGCTTGTATAATTAGCTATACTGAAAATGTGTAAATGTATGATATTATCCTGTTATGACATATTATGTGGTCGATTGTAATTAGTATTGCAAATTTGTAAATTTATGGTAATACTCGGATATGTTATATTGTGAAATTATTTACATGTACATAATGGTAAAGTTTATCGGATATGAGAAATTTTCGCATCCCTAAAGTAGGGGTGTGACAAGTTGGTATCAGAGCATTAGGTTTCCCTGTGACAATCAGAGCAAAGGATTCTTTAGTAGGACCTTTAGTATCGATATGAGCCGGACATATTTATACTTCAGGTGTTGCTGAGGGATTCTATAGGATATTCACTTCCTTTATATTCCAAGTGTCTTTAAATTTCTTGAGTAAAGTTTGAATACATAGTATAGTATCTTAAAGAGGTGTTTTATTCTGTATAGTTAATGATGCCGCCAAGAACTAGAGCGGTCACTAGAGAAGAAGCTGTAGATCGTGCACCCTCTACAGAAGAGTCTGCACAATCTATAATACCAGTACAAAGAGGCCTTGGTATAGGCCGACCTAGAGGAAGAGGTAGAGGTAGAGGACATGCATGGGGTTTGAGAACCCCAAGACAAGATGAACAGACTCCTGTACCTGATAGAGTTCCTGAGGAAAGAGTAGAAACCCCTCAGGAGCCACCTGATAGAAACACTGATATGATTGCTGGTATACATAGAAGTTTAGAAACATTGGCTGGATTTATAGTGGAACAGGGTAGAAGGGAAGGCCAGCCAGCAGAACATGCTCCTGAAGTGCAAGAACTGGGAAGAACAGCTGACCAAGAGGACAAGTTTAGAGGGATTGAGGTGTCATTACCATAATTCCTTAAGTTAAAACCTTCGACTTTTTCTGGGTCAGATGTTCAGGAAGACCCACAGATATTTATTGATGCTGTGGAACGAGTTTTCAGAGCCTTGGGGTGCTCTAGTAGAAGATCTGTTGAGTTGGTGTCTTTTCAACTGTCTGATGTGGCCCAAGTTTGGTTTGAGACATTTGTACAAGGACGGGCAGTTGTTTTACCACCAATGGAGTGGGACAAATTTAAGGAAGCTTTTATGAATCGCTTTCTACCAACAAGTGAAAGAGACAAGAGGGCCAGAGAGTTTGAGGAATTGAAACAAACACCAAACATGTCAGTTTCTGAATATGACATCTGTTTTACCCGGTTGTCCAGATATGCACCATATCTGGTCCCTACTGAAAAGGATAGAGAGGTTTTTTTTGGGATTGATATGCCCATTGTTTAAGTCAGTGGATCCTCATATGGATCATTTTTCAACTTATTCAGTAGCTGTGAACTGTGCTAGAATGATGGAAACACGAGAGCAAGCTGACATAGAAGGTCTTAAGAGAAGGAAAAGAGATCGAGATAGTAATGCCCAGACTAGATATAATCCTACTGTCAGTGGGTCAAGATTTCAAAATCCACAGCGTTTTACTTAAACAGGAGCTGGTAGTTCTAACTAACCATCAGTTAACATTAACAAGCAGAGAATGTTCCAAAGAAATATGAGACCCCCGAGTCAACAAGACTCAAGATCGATTCCACCATGTCCAAATTGTGGTAGGTCCCATACTGGACAGTGTCGCAGAGAAAATGGTGCATGTTTTAAGTGTGGACAAATGAGTCATCTGATGAGAAATTGTCCACAACTGCGAAGTTTTAGTCAAGCATCAGTGCAACTAGCTTCACCCCCTGCATCTGTGCCAGCACGACCTAGTAGAGTAGCCTCAGTCTAAGCAAGTTGTCACGGCTCCAAATGATGGAACACATGACCGGCACGGCATAAGGGTTTCCCCCTAGCCATAAGCCTAACACATAGCATGCACAACCATTCAGCACACAATCCAGTACATAATAATATAACTGGCCACATACGCCACATCCAGTATCAGAAAATACTGTATATATATATAGTTCATGAATCCAACATCCTTGATTCAACTTGGCCCATGGCCTCATAGTACAAACATTATTGTAAAACGTAAAACCATTTTTCAAACAACACAAGAAGCGAGGATCCTGCCTGTATGTTCATGGAGATACACTAGACATACACTTAAACTATACAACCAATACAACGGAGTGCCCAAAATGGGGCTCACCAATACTATATTTAACCTCCTATGGAGCTGTAGCTGGATCAGTGTTTCTTTGATTATCTGTGGGGAGAAAACAGAAGAGGGGTGAGATTACCACATCTCAGTGAATGGATAAATCATACTATAACAGAAACAGGGCAAACTAAGCACGAGTGTTTCGCAATGAATTAAATAATTGAAATCAAGGTATAGAAAAAATTAAACATCTAATCATAATTTATTGAAAGAATGCTAAACAGTTCACATGATAAAACATAATTAAATCAATAACTGTAAGCAAATCAATTATGCATGGTAAATAATAAATGAAGATATTTATGCAATAACAATGATGCATGTGGTATTTTAAAAATATTTAATCTTTAAGAAAAATGCACTAGTTTATTGGAGGTCTTTCCTAACAGATCTATCATCTATCCCAAGCACATAGCAAGGGTAAGGTAATCACTGTAGGTGTAGACATAAGTCCACCCTAAATTTTCTCCAAGCACATAGCAATGGGTATGGCAATCACTGTAGGCATAGACATAAGTCTATCCTAAATTTTGTGTCTTAGGCTGTCATATGCCCGTCACAATATCCTAGGCCGAAGCCTTAACATGATCATGGTGCACCAGGGCTAGCACTACCTGCGGCTAGCTAACAGTGATCTAAAAGGGTCCCTCCAATAGAAAACATGTGAAATATGCTATTCAAAGAGTTTAAAGTAAAACATTTCAATAACTTTACAATACAGCTATAATTCTCCATCTAACTCTTTTCATGCATAAAATTTCGTTCTATAATATATCTCATCCATGAATTCCCATGGAGACCTTTACAATCATAAATTTTCCCTTTTAAACATAGATCGTCCATAGACGTCACATAGATGCTCATCATGCATTAAATCATTTCATGGCTAACTTAGTTCATTTCTATGACTAAGTTCGCATTTCTATAAATCTAGCTCAAATGGAGAATTAATAGTCTAGATGCTTGCCCTGCATACCTAGGGTTCAACTAGGATTGAAATTTACAATTTCTAACATGGTTGGAACATATTGGTTTTCAAAGCAGTAAAACAATTTAACATACATTCCAACTAGTTAAAATCATACGAGAGAGTTATAAATCAAATTCCTAAAACATGCGCTATAGTATGAAAAATCCACTCACCGTACTAGAAGTCCAACAACGAGAATTTCACCTCGTAGTGGCTCAATAACCTAGAAAACATAGACATAGCATGAAAATTAGAAAATTCTAAAGTCACTATTCACGCGGAAAATACTATTCACTCGCCGGAAAATACTATTCATGCCGAAACCTAAAAACCCCATATTCGATTTTAAAGCTATCTACGGGAAAAATTTCGGTAAAAACGAAGCCTAAAACGCAATTGGACGAAGTTTTACCTTTGGAGGTACTATTCATGTGATTTTCCGGCGACCTTCCGGCGACTTTCTGGCGAAATTGATCGGTGGGTTTTTAAGTACTCGTTGCCACGAGTCCAATGGTCCTGACGGTTCGTCAATCAGAGGTCCGTAGCTTCAGATATGAAGGTTTGAAATTCGAAGGGAAAAACGGGAAAAAATGGGGGGCTGCGGGTTTTCTGCTCTCTGCCTCTGGTATCCGTATGCACATATATGTGCTGATGCTACAGTAACCTTTTTTTTTTTAAATAATAATAATAATTAAATAATTTATAATAATATTTTCTTTTATAAAATTCATATAAATTCCGTTTTTCATCATAAAATATCCCAAAAATTTCTAAAAATTTCTATTCTCATAAATCTTTAGTTAAACTCTCACATCATAATTTTTCTTGATAAAAATAGTAATAAAACAAATTTCTAAACAAATATCTTTATTTATATTAAAAGAAAGAGTATTTCTAAAAATACCATAAAAATTCAATAGAAGCCGGTATAATTATTTTAAGCAACACAATACTTCTTTTACTTAAAAATTCACTTACTTTTAACAAATCATAATTATTTCTACTTAATAAAAATATATTTGCTTATAGCGCGCCAAAACATAATTTCTCCTATTTCTTTAATCTATGTAATAAATATACATATTTTCTACGGTTCTTATCTCTATTGTCAAAATTCTCTCTTTTATTTTAAATTTACTTTTCGTTAAATTTTACGGTTATTACACAAGTAGTGGTGGTACTGGTAGAGGATCAAGAAATCGAGGGCGAGAATCAGCTCGAGTTTTTGCCTTGACATGATAGGATGCTCAGGCCTCAAATGCAGTTATGACAGGTATATTATCAGTATGTTCCCATAAAGCATATGTTCTGTTCGATCCTGGTTCTACTCATTCTTATATATCACCATGCTTTGCTAAGAACTTGGATAGAGATCCTGCTAGTTTGCATTGTTCTTTCATGGTTGTTACTCCAATGGGAGAATTTCTATTAGTAAATTATGTGTATAAATCATGTGAGATTTCGATAGAAGGCAAGGAGACTCTTATAGATTTGATAGTTCTAAATATGATAGACTTTGATGTGATTTTGGGAATGGATTGGTTGGCATCATGCCATGCCATTCTAGACTGTCATCATAAGGTGATTAAGTTTAATGTTCCTGGAGAATCTTCTTTTATGATACAAGGAGATTGTAGTAAGGAGTCTAGTAATTTAATTTCAGCTTTAACAGCTCATAAACTGTTACGAAGAGGATGTCAGGGATATTTAGCAGTAGTCAAGGATGTTGATATGAAGTATACAAGTTTATAGCAGGTTCCAGTAGTTAAAGAATTCTCTGATGTATTCCCTGAAGAGTTGCCAGGATTACCACCAAACCGAGAGATTGAGTTCGGTATTGATCTTCTTCCCGGAACACAACCAATATCCATACCTCCTTATAGGATGGCACCTGCAGAACTTAAGGAATTGAAGGAGCAACTGCAAGATTTACTAGATAAAGGTTTTATTCGACCTAGCACATCTCCTTGGGGTGCTCCTGTCCTTCTTGTAAAGAAAAAGGATGGATCCTTACGTTTATGTATTGATTATAGACAGTTGAACAAAGTAACTATACGAAATAAATATCCTCTACCCAGAATAGATGATTTGTTTGATCAATTATAAGGTAATCAATGTTTTTCAAAAATTGATCTGAGATCTGGGTATCATCAATTGAAAATAAAGAAGGAAGATATTTCAAAAACTTCTTTTAGGACTTGGTATGGGCACTACGAGTTCTTAGTAATGCCATTTGGTTTAACGAATGCCCCAGCTGCATTTATGGACTTCATGAATAGGGTATTTAAACCTTTCCTGGATCAGTTTATTATTGTATTTATCGATGATATTCTGGTGTATTCAAAGAGTTCAGAGGAGCATGAGCGACATCTAAGGATAGCTTTGCAAACCCTAAGAGAACATCAGTTGTATGCTAAGTTTTCAAAGTGTGAATTTTGACTTAGTAGTGTTACGTTCCTAGGGCATGTGGTTATCAAAGATGGTATTCATGTTGATCCTAAAAAGATAGAAGCAGTACAGCAATGGCCACACCCTACGACAGTAACTGAAATTCGTAGTTTTCTCGGGTTAGCAGGCTATTACCGTAGATTTGTTAAAGATTTTTCAAAAATAGCTGCTCCTTTGACCAGATTGACTAGGAAAGGAATAAAATTTGAGTGGTCTGATGCTTGTGAAGGGAGTTTTCAGAAACTAAAGGAGTGCTTGACCACAGCCCCAATCCTTACCATTCTTACGGATACAAGAAATTACGTAGTATACTGTGATGCATCTAGAGTGGGCTTAGGCTGTGTGTTAATGCAAAATGGAAGAGTAGTTGCTTATGCATCCAGACAGTTGAAGAAGCATGAACAGAATTATCCCACCCATGATTTAGAGATGGTAGCTGTAGTATTTGCTCTAAAGATTTGGAGACATTACCTGTATGGAAGAACTTGTGAGATTTATACAGATCACGAGAGTCTCAAGTATATTTTTCAACAGAAGGATCTTAATTTGAGACAAAGAAGATGGATGGAGCTACTGAAAGATTATGACTGTACAATTTTGTATCATCCAGGTAAAGCAAATGTAGTAGCTGATGCTCTAAGCAGAAAGTCAATGGAAAGTTTGGCTCATATAACAGAGGTGCGACGACCATTGTTAGAAAAAATCCGTAAGTTAGAAAGTAAGGGGATAAAGTTTGAAGTAAAAGAACCGGGAATATTATTGGCTCATGTGCAGCTCCAATCTTCCTTAGTGGAGCAAATCAAAGCCGATCAAGACAAGGATGCTAATTTGCTCAAGATTAAGTGTGAAATGAAGGATAGCAAGGATTCTGAATTCTCAGTGGATACTGAAGGGGTATTAAGATACGGTAGACGATTATGTGTTCCAAATGTTAATGATTTGAGGAAACAAGTTTTGGAGGAAGCACATCGATCTACATATACAATACACCCAGGAACGACAAAAATGTACCAAGACATGAAGGAATTGTATTGGTGGGATGGTATGACGAGGGATATTGCGGAATATGTTTCCCATTGCTTGACATGCCAACAGGTAAAAGCTGAACATCAATGACCTGCAGGGTTACATCAGCGAATAGAAATACCAGAATGGAAGTGGGAGAGAATTACTATGGATTTTATCATTGGATTACCAAGAACTCTCAAAGGAAATGATTCTATTTGGGTCATTATAGATCGCATGACGAAGTCAGCACACTTTCTTCCTGTGAAAACAACCTACAACATAACTCAGTATGCAAGGCTCTATTTAAATGAAATAGTTAGGCTACATAGAGTCCCTATATCGATTATATCTGATCGAGGGCCGCAGTTCATGGCACGATTTTGGAAAGCTTTTCAAGAAGCATTAGGAATGAGATTGGATTTGAGCACAGCTTTCCATCCCCAAACTGATGGTCAGTCTGAGCGTACGATTCAGATTTTAGAAGACATGCTCCGAGCCTGCATTTTTGATTTTGGTGGAAGTTGGGATATGTACTTGTCTTTGGCTGAATTTGCATATAATAATAGTTACCAGACTAGTATACAGATGGCCCCATTTGAAGCTTTGTATGGTAGACGGTGCAGATCCCCCATTGGATGGTTTGAAATGGGCGAGGCTAAACTTATAGGGCCAGATTTTGTACAAGAAGCTTTGAACAAGGTAAAGTTGATTAGAGAAAGGCTGTAGGTAGCTCAGAGTAGAAAAAAGGCGTATGTTGACAATAGACGAAGGGAGTTAGAATTTTCAGAGGGTGAGCAAGTATTCCTGAAAGTCTCACCCATGAAAGGAGTGATGAGATTTGGAAAGAAAGGGAAGTTAAGCCCTTGGTATATAGGCCCTTTTGAAATATTGGATAGAATAGATGCAGTGGCATATCGTATAGCTCTGCCACCAGAACTGAGTGATGTTCATCCAGTATTTCATGTGTCTATGTTACGGAAATACTTACCGGATCCTACTCATGTCATTCAACTCCAGGAAATTCAATTGGATAGGAATTTAACCTATGAGGAAAAGCCGATATCTATTGCTGATCGACAAGTGAAGAAGTTGCGGTCACGAGATATTTCTATGGTTAAGGTGATATGGCAATATCACTCATCTGAGGAAGCTACGTGGGAAAGAGAAGATGACATCCGCGCTAGATATCCGCATTTGTTTGAACAATGAGGTTAGTGTTTATCTACAACTGTGGTGATGAAATTCAGGGACCGAATTTCTTTAAGGGGGGAAGAATGTAATAGCTGTAAATTTAACGTAAATTTTCAATTAAATAAAATTTGGAATAAAAGAGATAATTTTGAAAATAGGGATTTCAATTAAAGAAAATTTGGAATTAAAGAGAGGATTTCGAAAATGGAGTTAGAACTCGGTGAAAATAAGTTATTATTTACATGGATTAAAGAATTATAAAAGAAATGTGAGGAATTTACGTTTCGGGGCAAAAATGCAATTTCTTAAAAGTTTCAGGGTTAAAATGTAAATAAGAAAATTTTGCAAGGACCTCCCTTAAAAAGTGAAATTTTGCAGAAAGGTCCCTCGGGATATTTTAAGGGCCTCAACCAATCCAGAAGGTGGTCATTGACAGATTTTTCTATCTCTCTTCAGAAAATTCTCCCCGAAAACCCTCTAACTTCTCTCTAAGATTTCTTCGCCTACGGACCTCGGATTTCGATACCATCACCACCAACGGACTCAGGACGAAGAGTTCTTCAAATCCATCTGATTGGTTTCTGGAGAATTGGCAGGAAATTGGCCGAAAAATTGAAGGGAAAATCGGCCAAAAAGGTAACCCCTGAAACTCCTATTTTTAGTTCTCAAACGCACAAAATAACACCGTAGATCGATCCAAAAGGCACCGAAACCCTTGAATCTCAAATTTCAGGCCAATCCACCACCGTACGCGCCCCCACGCGCCGCATCTCTCTCGACGAGTAAAGCCCACGCGCAGCTCCTTGGGCGGCGCGTGTAGCGCGTGATAGCCGGACCTCCTTACATTGACATGCGTTGACTGAGCTCCTGGAGGCCAAATTTTGCAAATCCAGAGTCATTTTTAAGGTTTTCGGACGTTCCGGACTCGATTTTGGAGTTTATTTTGCTGAATTCGGATCAGAAACTAGGATTTTAAGGGTGTCCAACTTTGTACTTCAAAGTGATGAGTAGATAATTCTTCCTATAGCTTGTTTTTACTCTTCTTGATCTTTTCATTGATAAATGAGTATGATTACATGTTATTTATCTGTTCATATGTTTCTAAAATGGTTTGGAATATTTGAAATGATTGAGAAATGATATCTAGTTCAAGAAGAGTATGATTTTTGAAAGAGATTTTGAAATGTTTTGAATATGCTATTTCTAAATGCATTTCGCCTTACATGGCAAAGAAAATATGATATGCATATGACATTAATTTTATAATGTTATGTTTGCCTCGGATATGTACATGATTATATGATTTCTCTGATTGGAAAATTTATGATAAAAGATTTTGTACTGAAACTGAAAGCTCTGTTTTGAAAGTGATAAGTTGCTGAATATGATTGTATGGCAAGTTATATGATAATTATGCATTGCATTTGATGGATATGCACTATTATACATGTTTATATATATATATGCATTGATGAGTAATGACGGTATTATATGGCTTGAGATGATATTGTGAAGGTGGTATTAGTGGTAATGTGAGGAGGCAGTAGGGTGATGAACTCACATTCCCTAATTACCTATTGTGATGATGACAGTGGTAATGTGAGGAGGCAGAAGGGTGATGAACTCACATTCTCTGTCGATCTATTGAAGTTGTAGTCAGTGGTAATGTGAGGAGGCAGTAAGGTGATGAACTCACATTCCCTAATGATTGTGGCTATGATATTGTGAGGAGGCAGAAGGGTGATGAACTCACAATCCATGTTTAGCTATTGAGTATATTGAAGTTGTGGCATACTTGAACATTATATAAAAGAATTGATTTTTATTGCATGTCAAATTTGATTTAAGATCCATTTGTATCATATGTGAGTACAAGAATTGAGAATATTTTGAAAATGCGGGTCCCATAAGGATGTACTTCTGAACGGTAGATTTTAATATGATAAATTTTTAAAATAAGAGTACATCCTTATGTTGATCTGAGAGGTTATAGGAGGTATTAACTGCTCACTGAGTTGTAAAACTCACTACACGTGGTTGATATATTTTTCAGATAAAGACCCAGAATTTGGTCCTGCGGCTACTTGATCGATTGGGTGTCATATTTCAGTGGTGAGCCTAAATTGTTTCTAGGCTCTTAGTATGTAAACTTGTAATATATTTATACTCTAGAGTTGTTCTGAACGTCACGGACAGGATCCTTGTTTCCGCTGTAATAAGTGTAGACCTGACTTGTATAATTAGCTATACTGAAAATGTGTAAATGTATGATATTATCCTGTTATGACATATTATGTGGTCGATTGTAATTAGTATTGCAAATTTGTAAATATATGGTAATACTTGGATATGTTATATTGTGAAATTATTTACATGTACATAATGGTAAAGTTTATCGGATATGAGAAATTTTCGCATCCCTAAAGTAGGGGTGTGACAAAGTGGTTCTACTTCTCTTCCCACTCCTATGGCTGCTGCTCATAAACTCACTGCTATTGGCGGTGTTCCTATGCATGATCCACATTTGTTTTGATCTATAGTAGGAAGTTTACAATTTGTAACTGTCACTAGACCAAAGATTGCCTTTAATGTCAACAAACTTAGCCAATTTATGGAAAATCTGCTAGATACTCATTGGATGGCTGTTAAGAGAGGTTTGAGATATTTGCAAAGGACTAAATCTTATGGCTTCCACTTGCGGCCTTCTGCTCCAGCAGATTTGAATCTTTTTGCCTATTGTGATGTGGATTGGGCAGTAATTTGGATGACAGATGGTATACTTCTGGATATTGTGTGTATCTGGGTGATAATCTAGTCAGTTGGAGTTCAAAAAAACAATCTGTTGTTTCGCAATCCACCACTGAAGATGAATTTCGCAGTTTATCCCACACTGTAGCAGAATTGCAGTCGGTGCAATCCTTAGTTACTGAGTTACATCTACACTTGCTCATCCTCCTCATATATATTGTGATAACATCAGTACCATCTTACTTTCTGCAAATCCAGTTCTTTATTCAATGACAAAGCATGCTGCATTGGATTTGAGCTTTGTTCGTGAAAAAGTACAGCAAAATCAAGTTCTAGTTTCTCATGTCTCTTCCTCCCAGTAGGTTGCTGATGTATTAACCAAGGCACTCTCCATTTCTGGTTTTGCTCACTGTCGTGCTCGACTGAGAGTTGAGGACTTTAAAGAGGGAGAATGCAGTAATATGGTTAATTTCAGGGAGCAGGGGGAATGTTAGAGAAACTGTTGTAACTGTAGCTTGTTAGGAAGTTAGCTTTGTGCTTTGCAAAAGAGCTACAATGTGATAATGTCTACAGTAACTCAGTGTACCTAACTATGCCTATATAATAGGCAATTGTATCCTTACTAAATAGAAGATCAGCTTTTCCTTTTATTCATTTCTTTATTCTATTTTCTCTCTGTTACTCTGCTACGCATTTCTTGCTTTTGGTTTTCTCTTTCATACCTTGAATTCTAATTAACCCATCAAACAATTATAGGACCTATTAAGATTTATCAAGTGCTTGAAGGATCGAAGAGAGATATGTTATAGCTGCAAGTATATTTTAAACAACTATTATAGTTGGTTAGGTTGGGAAGGGAGAGATGGATGACCGGAACCGAGTAGCTATCACATGTGACGCACTCCCAATCACAACAATGGCTGTTTGGGTCTCTCACCCAAGAAGGCAGAAGATGAGACCCCATTGAAGCATTGTGCTGCTTCAAATATTCTTTGATTTATAGCAGCGCTAGCTCTCCTTTCTTCTTCCAAACAACTTTTGCTGCCATAGAATTGAACAACAATTGCAGCAACCAACAATAACAAAATAGAAACCAAACTTTGACATTTTTCTGGCTATGCCACTGGCTGTATATAATACCCAAAGATCTATAGAAACCAAGCAACTTCACATTATTAGGTCGAGTCAATGCGTCAATTATACGTGGATGATTTTGGAAAATAAGACAGGAGAAAATATTATGTTCATCTCAAACTTTGACATGTTATAATATTTGAAATTCTCGTTAACAAAGAACTATTTTACAAAAATTAACAAAATAAAAAAGTATGTATTTTTAATTATTTATTTGGAGTGCTTAATTGAAAATTCGAGAATGAATAGGGAGGAAAAATAGTGTTAACCACAAATGGAAAAGATATTTCTCATGTTAAGAAATAAAATGTGAAAATTTTCAACTGCTAAACAGTACGTGGATGAAATTAAACTTCTCGTGAATTAAGGATTTTTTTTAATTTGTATTTTATGGAAAAGCAGGACCATTGGATCAATATCTCAATTTATTTGCTTTCTTTTTTGGTGTGTAATTCCACGATATGAAGTTTTGTGGTGAATGGATTCGTTTTTAAAAACACTATAGTTGGGAACTTGAATGCCTGCCCATAATATTCAGAAGTTCTCAATTAAACTCAGCCTAAAAAATAAATGTAGAACAAATAAAGTATAAATAAATAAGTATCCATCTAAAAAATGAGTATTATTAAAATAATAAAATGATATATTTATATGTCAATTCCTAATTACTTAATTTATTTATCTTTTAAATACCAAATTTAATTAATATTTTTCTTTTATCAAAAGGGGGTTCTTTTGATTTCAGATTTGAGTGTGAAATCCAAGTTGCTGGATCCACAAGGTCACCACTTTTGATATTGATTTTAATGGTCGTCAATTATATGGAGTGTTCACATAATTAGTGGGTCAAGTCAATTCCAATTGAACCGAATCCAAAAATGACCAAAAAAACAATCAATGTCCATATAAACCATCTCTTTTTCTTTTAAACATAGTATGTCCTCAAGCTAGCAGCTGGTCTACTCGTTCAATATTTTTGGATGAATTATTTTCTTTAAGGTGTGTAAATTCTAAGGTAATGAACTTTTTATGGTCAATGGATTATTTACACGTGAAGCATGTAGTATAATAATGTAACACTTTTACAAAAGGTTTACCCTCATTTTTTCCCTTTTGACCTACTAGAAACTAAATTCAATGAATTTGGATAAAATTTGAGCCATTTCCTTGAAGATTGAAGGCGATTGAATGTTGTTAGTGTCAAATTGAAAAAGGAAAAAAATATAAGAATGAAGTAACTTCCTAGTGTTAAGGTAAAATAATACTTGCTCCTAACGTGTAATTGAATGTTAAATGATACGTACGTTTAATATTTTCAATTTTACGAAAGATTATGAGGAGATATTTTGTTACCTTTTAAAATTGTTATTAGGCCATAATTGAGGAAGATAAAGTGTACTTTTCACATTTTAAAGCACAAACTTTAGTAACTTTAACGCTTGCTCATAATATTACAGGAGAAAGAGTTAGCTGAAATTAATGTACAAAATATAGATTCATCAAGCCATTTATAAATAAACACGTGGACATATTAAAAGTAAATTATACTAAACAGAAGTGTATGGACATAGTAGGTAGTTAAGAATTTTGTTGTGTAATACCATGATGAACTTTTGTGGGGAATGGATTATTTCTGTTAAGCATTCTTTGAATTTTCATTGGATGGCATTCTGTGGCTTTCAAAAGCAACTAAAACAACTGTAACAGGAAACTATGATTTAGGGGAAAAAATACAACAATGTAGTTGGGAAATAAATGTTTCTGTAAGCACCCCCCTTGCAAATCTGTTTTGTATCTCCACGGGAATAGACTTTGTGTGTTCACATTTTATAATTAAAGTGTGGAGAAAAGTTATATGTTTTGTTTGAAAATTGTGAGGTATTTAAGTTTGCAGTAAATTAATAATTTTTTTTGAATTTATAGACTTATTTAATGTTAGTGTTTTAATTTTTTTATTGCATAAATTAATTTATAAAACTATTGTTATTTATTTTGTTAATTTTTAAAAATATGAAGTACTAATATATAACAAATATGATGTTTCAAGAACTAATAGACTTGAACCACAACTATAGTAAACAACAATGACAACCAAATCCACTGCCATTTCTCGCATAAATTTTCAAGATTTTTTATACTTTGAGCATTTTTTAGGCTACGCTATGGCTGTGTTTATGCCCAAACATTGGAAAGAAATAGGAACTAAATTCACATAATTAGCGGGTCGAGTCAACGCAACTATTTTTTTTTTTTTGGGTACTAGACCAACGCAACTATTAGTTTGCCCACCGATGTTCCTTTCAGGTTCAATATTTTCCAATGAATTATTTGCTTTCTTTTTCTGGTGAGTAATTCCATGATGAACTTTTATGGTGAATGGATTATTTTTGTTAAGCATGTTTTGTTCTACAGCAATAACCTTTGTGTATACATGTTGACATTTTATAATCAAAATGTGGAAAAATATATATGGTTTGTGAGGTATTTAGGTGTAGAGTAAACTAATTAATAATTTACTTCCTGATCTTAGACTTATTTAGCTTCAGTCTTTTACTTCTTTTTTTATGTATAAATTAGTATATAAAACTATATATTCTTTATACACTAGTTATTTTGTTAATACTAAAAAATATTAATTATTAATATATAATAAGTTTGATATTTTCAGATATTAATTCGTATACTCAAAGAAATTCAAGAATTAATTAATTCATTCATTCATTTATAAAAAATATGAAGCATATGTCAAAGTTTTGTTAAACAGAAAAAGGTGTATGGACATACAAGTTAATAATTTTTCTCTCATATTTTTAGATAACTAAGGTACCCTACATTTAATAAATTGCTTGATATTGCAATATAATCATAATTTTTTGGGTAAATTAAAATTTATCACTCGTGATTTGTCCCAAATTTGGTTTGTTATTTTTTATCGAAATTTTAATAAAAATAGTCGCGTGTTAAACATATTAATTTAAATATTAATAGTCTATTTCATGCTTACTGAAGCCGTGTTTCAGCGGCCGCCATTGATTTCTGCCGTGAAGAGGCAGCTTCGGGTCGGGACTGTATATGAAAGAATGATTCTTGAGTATGACTCAGATAAGCATTTGGTTGTGTTTTGGATTTCCTGTGAGAGCAGTTACGTATGTGAGGATTCTCTGTGTTCATTCGGGTTTAAAGCGTTTGGGTATTTTGGGTGAGAAAGATAATATGGTTTCTATGCATGAAGTGTCGGATACCCAATGGGCTTACGATAATTATAGAGATGAGAGCTATCAGAGAAGGGTTGTTATGCCACTGAAAGTGCTCTTGACGAACTATAAGAGATCGTTGTGAAGAATTCCGCTGTTAATGCAATTTGTTATGGAGCAAAGCTAATGATTCCTGGGTTACGTAGGTTTTAGAATGAAATTGAGGAAGTGGTGCTTATGACTACCAAAGGTGAAGCAATTGCTTTGGGAATCGCAGAGATCACAACTGTAGTAATGGCTACTTGTGATCATGGTGGGGAAGCAAAGATTAAAAGGGGGTTATGGATCGAGATACCTATCCAAGGAAACGGGGTTTAGGCCCAAAAGCATCCACGAAGAAATCGATAGCAGAAGGGAAGCTAGATAAGCATGGGAAGCCAAATGAGAACACGCCTCAAGAGTGGCAGAGGAATCTGGCTTTACCAACAGGTAGGGATTCTATAATTGCAGGTATGGCGGCTTCATCTGAACCAGATGCAGTCAAGAAGGAGACTGCTTTCGTGGAAAAGGAAAAGGAAAAGTTAGAGAGTAAGGAGGATGGGCATGGGCGTAAAAGAAAAAAAGTTGAAAGCAATGATAGCCCTGTTCCTCTCCCCATTAAGAAGGCAAAAAATGAAGAAATTGAAAAAGCTGAAAGGAAAGAAACAGTGAAGATCAAGGTAAAAAAAGACCTTGTGGATATTGAAGTTTATAAGAAAGAGAAAAAGAAAAAGAAGCACAAAGAAAAGGTCGAAGCCACTTCACCACATTCAGTGAAGCCTGAGAAGGAAAAAAAGAAGCACAAAGAAAAGACTGAGCCGCTTCACCTGATAAGGAAAACTAAGAGAAGAAATATATCTAATGAACAACACCAACATATCCATACATATACGTACATATCGTTGCTCTTTTGTCAACATCAGTAACAAATGGAATGATATTAAGACAACATGAATTGAACTCTAAAGCAAAGCATTTTATAAAATAATTTATTCCACACAGTGGGTCAATATCTAGAATAATTTATTACTCATCACTTGACAGTATGCTTCTTCCTAGGAGGTGTGAACACTTTCTGCATCACTCCGATACATCTCATCATGCCCAAAATTCTTGAGCAGCTTATTTCAGCTTTGGTAGATTTCTAGAAAAAGGCATCTTCAAAAAATAAACCAAAGAATCTTTGGAGGCATATATTGATATAATAAAACCAAACTCTTCGCCAGTGAGGATTGATCCAAAGGATTATCACAATGGTTATGATTACCATAACATAGGATGCACCAAAACTCCAATAAAATATAGTGAAATCAACGACAGATTCACTTTTTTTTGTCTCATTCAAGGGAGTTTGGGGGGATGGCAGTGTTGCATTAACTCTGTTACTGTTACTCCAAGACAAATATGGGTTTCCTTTATAGTTGCTCTCATCAAAGTTTGCAAATTGTCCATTCTCAGGTGCTCTACCTGACAAATTGTTGTAGGACACATTGAAGATGGATAAATAATTCAACTCCTGCAATTGATGAGGGATTTCTCCTTTCAAATTGTTATTTGAAAGATCTAAACTCTCTATTTGTTTAAGTTTATGAAAACTTTTTGGAATGAATCCATTCAGATGGTTGTGTGATAAGTTGAGAGCACGAAGGGTAGGTAAATCACTTATTTGGTGTGGAATTTCTCCTGTCAGCTGATTGGATGACAAATCTAGTCCTGACATCATATCAAGTACAGAACCTTGGTATGATTCAGATAAACTTTTTGTCATGAACTGCACTTCTTCTCTACCGTCGTAAGAAAAGTAGTCATAATAATACCCTGTCTTGATTTGGGGGTGAAAATTATGTAAAAGAAGTGGCCCACCAACAAAATCCTCATATAAATCAAATAAATCTGGGAGAGAAGATATTTCTTTCCCAAAGGACATATTATTGAAGCATGAGGGTATAGATCCAGTGAAATAATTTCGCGAAAGGTCTAAGATGTTTATTTCTTGTAACTTGCATATTTGACTGGAAAGTTGGCCTTCTAATACATTTCCTGCTAATAAAAGAAACCTCAAAGACAATAGCTCATAGGTGCTATCTGGAATACTTCCAGAAAATTTGTTGTCCCTCAGATCAACAATTACTAAAGCAGAGTTTCTTGAAATTTCTTTAGGGATGGTACCAGTAAGATTATTTCCTTGCAAACGAATGTACCTTAAATGTGAAGTGAATAAGCACGAAGGTATTGCACCAGAGAATCTATTTTGTGACATATCTATCAATACAAGGTTATTTTTGCACCAGTCTTTTGGTAATGCACCTTCAAAATTATTTCTTGATACACTTACGATGGAAGGTGGAGATTTGGCAATCCAACTTGGAAGCAGGCCTGTTAAGTTGTTGCTAGAAATATCCAATACCCTTAAATCAATAAATAATAATCCATCTTGAAGTGTTCCATTGAATTGGTTATTATCCATCATCAAAATCTTCAAAAATCTTAAGTTTATGGGTGTAGGGAATATATGCCCTTGCAACCTATTGTTTGACAATCTCAGAGTTTCTAACAAGATGCAACCACAAAGAATTTGTTTTGGTATTTTGCCAGAAAAGTTATTGCTAGACAAATCCAAAGTCTTCAAGCCTGACATCTCTCCAATGGAGGGAGGAATTTCACCATCAAACATATTGCTTGAGACATTTAAGTATTCTAAATGTGGAAGCAAGTATCCCATGCTATTAGGGAGCTTCCCTTGGATCTTGTTGGTGGATAAATCCAAATAAAGTAGTTGATCCAGGGGTTCTTTCAGATCAAAGGGTAGTTGAAAAAGTCCGGTGAAAGAGTTACCATTCAGTAATGCAGCCTTCAATTTTGAGTTGTTCACAAATAACCAGTTGGGAAACATACCAACCAGGTTATTGTAAGAGAGATCTATGTGTTGCAAACCATGTTGGTAATAAACAAAGGTAGGAATAGTTCTTGAAGACATGTTACAAGAAGATATGCATAGAAATTCCAATTGAAAGGAAGGAATCCAAGGAGGATTTTCAGTTTCCACTCGAAATGCTTTGGTATTACTCATTTTTCCGAGTGATAACACCTTGAGCTTTGAATTGTTAGCCAAGGAGTTCAATGAGAATAAGCCTTCAAAGTTATTATTTGAAAGGAGAAGACTCTTGAGGGATGCAAGGGGAGCAAAGAAAGATGATGGAATGGTCCCATTTAAGATATTGTTTGAGAGATCAAGAGCCCGAAGTGACGTCAAATTGCAAATGCATGCATCCAAACTTCCTGTAAGCCTATTGTTTGAGAGATCTAACTCCTCAAGTTGCTTCATGTTGCATAAAACTGGAGTGAAATTAAAGAAAATTATTACATATTTAGACACCAACAACACAGTTGTAAGTTGAGGCTACCTAACCTACCTATATACTAGACTTGAAGGCTTGGAATAACTGATAATGTTTGAGGTAAAATTAAAGAATGATATATTGGCTCACCCTTGAATTGGAAAGGGTTCAGTGAGGCTTAATGATTAATGAGAATGAAAAAATACATATATTCAAGTGGTTTATTAGACAAATGATGTCAAAAGAACAGGTCACGGATTCTTAAATGGCCAAAAAAAAAGTGTAAGGGATATTCATATTCAAGTGGCTAGCGGATACCTTTGCCATCAAGACTCCCATTTAAGGAATTACTTGAAAGATCAAGAGCCCAAAGTGATGTCAAATTGCCAAGGCATGCATCCAAACTTCCTGTAAGCCAATTTTGTGAGAGATTTAACTTTTGAAGCTGCTTCATATTGCATAAACCTGGAGTTAAAAGAAACAAAATTATAATATTTTTAGACATCAACAACACACTTGTGAATTGAGGCTACCTAACCTACCAATACACCAGACTTGAAGGCTTGGAATATTGGATATTTGAGTTGTAAAATTAAAGAATGATATATTGGCTCACCTTAAATTGACAAGGTTTAAGTGAGGCTTAATGATTCTTAAGAATGAAAAAAAATACATATATGTATTCTAATTACTTTATATTGCTCTAAGATAATATTGAAAGATGAACGAATGAGTGCTCAGTGAGGTAATTAAATTTAGCAATTGATGTCAAAAGAACAGGTCATGTGTTCTTAAAAATTAAATGGCCAAAAAAAAGTGTAAGGGATTTTCATATTCAAGTGGCTAGCACATACCTTTGTCGTAAAGACTCCCATTTATAGAATTCTGAGATAGCAAAAGCAATTCGAGAGCTAGGAGAGGAACCAAAGGCTTGAATATATTACTGTCAAAATTATTGCCATTTAAATTCAGCTGCCTCAGCTTGTTTAGCTTTGACAAAGAATGTTTATCTGAATATTTTGAAGCATCAACAGCCAAAGTCACAATTGAGAGCATGTGGTCACAAATCAAAGCTAACTATAAGTTGAAACTGTTTTTAGAAGCTAATGAAGATCCTGAATTACAAGCTTGAGTCAGAAGGAATATTCAATGTTTATATTCAAAAATTTTAATAAAATATTAAAAAAATTCATAACTGAAATATGCCTAACAACTTAGGCAAGCGTACCTTGAAATATGGAGGGGCTTGTCAGGTCATTGTAACTTAAATCCAAGAGCTCCAAATTTTGTAAAAGTGATAATTCTAAAAAAATAATCCAAGTGAGAATGAATAGACAATTTCAAATTTAGAATTAAATAGATACATGCGTACCTTGGACAAGAAAGGGCCCATGTATAGAGCAATGCGCAAGAATCAAGTTCTTGAGAGATGTAAAAGGACTCAGAGATTCTATGATGCTTTGGTTTGATAGGAAAGTGTAAGTAAGATCTAACTTCTCCAAGGTTGTAAATGCTGACTTGCTTCTAAGATCTTTTAAGATGATAACTTCAAATCATCAAGTTATATTTTCATAATGATAATCATAACATAATATGAAATAATTATATAAAAAAGATTAACGCATTATGGGATGTAACAAAGTATTTAATTAGTATGGATCGAAACTTAAATTCAGTTAATTATAAATTCAAATTATGAGTTACTAATTTTTTGGGGTAAACGAAAAAGAAAAAAAGAAAAACATCGAAAGCAGGTCAAGTCCTCGTCTCATCATTTTTTTTGGTTTTATAAAATGGTGTAAAAATGAGAATAACATTTCGAGCCAAGAGCGCATCGGATAATGTTCTCGTCAATTTTAATAGAACACATTACTCATGTAAAATCATAGCAACTCAATAGAGGATTTGAGTACTTTCTCTAACACCTTAACTGAATATTATCCTTCTTTTCAATCTATAAAACAGGTAATTTGTAAAAACATATATATATATATATATATATATATATATATATATATATATATATATATATATATATATATATATATATATATATATATATATATATCTGTGTGCATGTGCGCGTGTATAAAGATAGAGAATGAGAGAGGGAGAGAACACTTTCCTCTCTTTTGAATTTGCTGCACTAATTTAAATAATTATTTTTCTAATAATAAAGATATATAGTAAATCTTAATATTATACCTCTAATATGTCTTAACTACTCTACTAATTTCAATTTTTGTCCATTAACATGCAATATATAAACTAGAGTAACAATAGAGGGTACCTTGAATCTCAATTAAACCATCGAAACAATTATAGGATAAGTTAAGGCTTTTCAAGTGCTTGAAGGGTAGGAAGAGAGACACGTTCAAGCTATATGCATAGCTTAAACAATACCCAGATCTGTAATTCAAACTATCATAGCCAGTTACATTGTGAAGGAAGAGATGACTGACTTGACCCGAATAGGGATCACATGTGACCCGCTCCCAATCACAGCAATTGCTATTTGTGTCTCTCACCCATGAAGGCAGAAGATTAGACCCCACGGAAGCATTGTGGAACTTCATATAATCTTTGATATCCAACAGCGCTCTCTTCTCTTCTCCCAAACAACTTTTGCTGCCACAGAATTGAACCACGATCGCAACAACCAACAACAGCAACCGAGCACACTCCATCTCTTACAGAAGTTTTCAAGGTTTTTTTTTTATAATTTGAGCATTGCTATGCCAATTGCTGTATATATACCCAAAAATCGGTACAAACCTAGCAGCTTCACGTTATCAGGCAAAGTGAATGCGACAAAATAGTAAAAGTTGAGGGATTGCGTAAATTGCAAGACTCTTTGAATTTAAAACTTTAAATATAAGTGGACCCCTTTAACATTATACGCGCAATCGACGCGCAATCGAGAAGGAAGTTCTTCGAATTTAACGTGAGACGTGCAATTGAGAAGGAAATCCAACTTGCTGGATCCGCATGCCAATGCAATCGTTGTACTAATTAACTATTTGGTCCCTGAAAATTGAAATCATTCTTTCACAATTTCACATTACCTTTTTAATTTTTAAATAATTTCAATGATATCATTCGTCACATGCAGTTTGGTCAAGTCAATGCAATGAGTGTATCCACCAAGCCTTCCTCCTTGTTTGGGCCATATAATTAGCTGCACAAATTGACCATAACAACTTAAAAAGACTCCATGTTCATATATACCCAAACACCGGAAGGAAGTAGGTACTGGCTTCAAATAATTAGAGAGTGAAGTCAATGCAATTAGTGTACCCACTGATTAGGTGTAAAGTAAATTAATAATAATTCAATTCTTGAATTTATAGATTTATTAGTGTCAATTCTTAAATTTTTTTAGTACAAAAATTGGTTCATAAAATAAATAATTCGCATTTGTTATTTTGCTAATTTTTCAAAATACTATAAACTAATCTGCAATTAGAAACTAACATACATACTCAAAAAAATTCAAAAACTAATTAGTCAAGTTATTTATAAATAAACATGAAACATGTCAAAAGTGAGTTATACAGAAAAGTGTGTAGATATATAAGTTAATTTTTTTTCTCTGATTACAAACCAGGATGTCATCTTTTTAGATAAGTAAGGTACTTTACATTTTATTTCACCAACAATATATAGAAACCAACATTGCATGATATTACAACAAGATAATTTTTTTTATGTAAATGATAGTTTACTCTCCTATAGTTTGACCCAAATTTAATTAACTTGTCTCCCTTTCATAGTCAGAATTTCGTGGAAAGAAAGTTTGAGGGAAGATTGTTATGCCGATGGATGATGGCGATGCCGAGCCAATTGATCCTATAATTTAAAATGTGTTATTTGAACTTTATATAATTTATTATATAATCATTTAGCCATCTTGTGATTTTTTATTTAAATTTTAATAGAAATACTGACATGAATTTTAAAACAATGAATAATTTAATAGTTAACAGTCTATTTCACTCATAATTTGTGCTATATTAAGGGAGTTAACTAGATAAGTTTGTATAATATAATGGTCACATGCACTAGGTAAATTGTATTGTATAAGCTTATACAATCAAACCTTATACAATGAGTCAAATTAGGTTATAGTGTTATGAGGCTATTATTGGGATTAAACTAAATTTTTTAATACCATTTTAATCTCAACAATGAATTTAAAAGACTATAAAATTATCCAAAGTATAAGTAAAAAATACTTCAAATAATAAAATTATTCATTTTTTTACATTCACATGATTATGCTGTTAAGATTTAGATGAAAAATATCATAGAGTGACTAAGTGCATGCATAACAAACCATAAGAAAATTAAATGACAAATTGATTTTGAATCACAAGAAAATAAAGTGATTTTGAACTAATTAATAGAGAAATAATTTATAATTTAATTTAATTTTTTTTTCACCTCTTGTTCTTTATCTTTTTTATGGTTAGCTCTAGAAAACCAGAACAACAATATACCACCACAAAAAAGTAGGTTTTAGCGACAGTTTTAACTATGCTAATGACAATAACGACAGTTGATGAAACCGTCACAAAATCAGAGATATAGTGATGGTTTCATCCAACCATAGGAATGCCATTGCTATGTCATGTCCTAACACTACAAGAAAAGTGGGGAATGGCGACGGGTGTTTAACGACGGTCATAAAAAATCGTCTCTAAAGCCAAGTTTAACGACGGTTTATGAACCGTCGTTAAAGTTAGACACCTAACGACGGTTTTCCAAAAAATCGTCGTGAAATACGGACGGTTAAGATCCAACCGTGGTCACCTGCGCCGAAAGGAAATATTTGATGGACATTACGACGGTTTTTATAAAACCGTCGTAAACTGACGACGGTTAGAAATAAAACCGTCGTTAAATCACGACGGTTCTCGTAACAACCGTTGTTATTTCACGACGGTTTAATTAAAACCGTCGTTAAGTTATAACGTTCGGAATTCAGACCGTTACTCGATGTCGTGTAATTTAACGACGGTTTTAGGAAAAACCGTCGTTATTACACGTTACGACGGTTCTTTGTAGTAACCGTCGCTAAACCCATTTAACGACGTTTTATATTGTATGTTCAAAATATTTTCTTATATTATTTTTTATTTTATTTTGTGAAGATATTGTGACGTTGGGACGACACTTTAATTTTGATTTTTGTGCATTATTTATTTGGAATCATTTTGAATGTATGTAATTTAATTAATTAGATTTTGAATGAATTTATTTCAAATTATTATATGTTAGATTGAGATAATATTAGATATTTTATTTACTTACTACTTTTGTTATAAATATATTTGTCATTGTGATGTACACTATTGTATGAATCAATTTTAAAATTTGTGTTATTTTTGTGATATTTATGATGTTTATTATTATAATATATAGCATGTTCGTTGAAAACATGTAAGGAGAAATACATTTATATAATAACATAAATATAGTAGATAAATTGAAGTGTGTAATTGATTAGATAAAATAAATAATTTTAATAAATAAATAGAGTAAGTATTGAAAATAATTTTTTACAAATTGTGACACTAATTTAAAAATATACGTATATTTTAATAAAAATTTAAGAAATATATATAATATTATTAATTTAGTATAAAATGATAGTAAATTTTGTTTTAAATACAAGTTATTTACTATTTTTCAAATATTATTAAAATTAATTTACATAAATTGAAAGTAGTTATTATATTGATAAACGTATTTAAATAATATACATCAATTAATAATAGTCAAATTATATTACAGTTATTAATAAAATAGTAAAATATTTATTCAGGTGATGAGATAAAATAATAAATATTAATAAATAGACAAAATTAGTATTAGGAATTAGTTTAAAAAAAATAAAACTCATTTAAAAATACACATAATTTTTAAAACATGAAAACAAATTTACAATAACATAATTTTAATATGTATGCTAGTAGTGTAATAATTTTTAATGAATTAATAATAACATAAATTGAAAGTAGTTATTATATTGATAAACGTATTTAATTAATATTCCTAAATTAATAATAGTCAAATTATATTATAGTTGTTAATAAAATATTAAAATATTTATTCAGGTGATGAGATAAAATAATAAATGTTAATAAATAGACAAAATTAGTATTATGAATTAGTTTTAAAAAAATAAAACTCATTTAAAAATACACATAATTTTTAAAACATGAAAACAAATTTACAATAACATAATTTTAATATGTATGCTAGTAGTGTAATATTTTTTAATGAATTAATAATAACATAAATTGAAAGTAGTTATTATATTGATAAACGTATTTAATTAATATTCCTAAATTAATAATAGTCAAATTATCTTACAGTTGTTAATAAAATATTAAAATATTTATTCAGGTGATGAGATAAAATAATAAATGTTAATAAATAGACAAAATTAGTATTAGGAATTAGTTTTAAAAAAATAAAACTCATTTAAAAATACTCATAATTTTTAAAACATGAAAACAAATTTACAATAACATAATTTTAATATGTATGCTAGTAGTGTAATAATTTTTAATGAATTAATAATAACATAAATTGAAAGTAGTTATTGTCACGGCCCCAAATGATGGAACACATGACCGGCACGGCATAAGGGTTTCCCCCTAGCCGTAAGCCTAACACATAGCATGCACAACCATTCAGCACACAATCCAGTACATAATAAATATAACTGGCCACATACGCCACATCCAATATCAGAAAATATTGTATATATATATATATCTTATGAATCCAACATTCTTGATTCAACTTGGCCCATGGCCTCATAGTACAAATATTGTTGCAAAACTTAAAATCATTTTTCAAACAACACAAGAAGCGAGGATCCTGCCTGTATGTTCATGGAGATATACTAGACATTACTAAACTAAACAACCAGTACAACAAAGCCATGCCCAAACTGGGGCTCACCAATGCTAACTCAGCCTCCTATGGAGCTGTAGCTGGATCAGTGTTTCTTTGACTATCTGTGGGGAGAAAACAGAAGAGGGGTGAGATTACCACATCTCAGTGAATGGATAAATCATACTATAACAGAAACAGGGCAAACTAAGCACGAGTGTTTCGCAATGAATTAAATAATTGAAATCAAAGTATAGAAAACATTAAACATTTAATCGTAACTTATTAAAAGAATGCTAAACAGTTCAAATGATAAAACATGATTAAATCAATAATTGTAAGCAAATCAATTATGCATGGTAAATAATAAATGAAGATATTTATGCAATAACAATGATGCATGTGGTATTTTAAAAATATTTAATCTTTAGGAAAAATGCACTAGTTTATTGGAGGTCTTTCCTAACAGATCTATCATCTTCCCCAAGCACACAGCAAGGGTAGGGTAATCACTGTAGGCGTAGACATAAGTCCACCCTAAATTTTTATGTCTTAGGCAGTCATATGCCCGTCACAATATCCTAGGCCGAAGCCGTAACATGATCAAGGTGCACCAGGACTAGCACTACCTGCGGCTAGCTAACAGTGATCTAAAAGGGTCCCTCCAATAGAAAACATTTGAAATATGCTATTCAGAGAGTTTAAAGTAAAACATTTCAATAACTTTACAATAAAGCTATAATTCTCCATCTAGCTCTTTTCATGCATAAAACTCTATTCTAAAATATATCTCATCCATGAATTCCCATGGAGACCTTTACAATCATAAATTTTCCCTTTTAAAACATAGATCGTCCGTAGACGTCACATAGATGTTCATCATGCATCAAATCATTTCATGGCTAACTTAGTTCATTTCTATGACTAAGTTCGCATTTCTATAAATCTAGCTCAAATGGAGAATTATTAGTCTAGATGCTTGCCCTGCATACCTAGGGTTCAACTAGGATTGAAAGTTATAATTTCTAATATGGTTGGAACATATTGGTTTTCAAAGCGGTAAAATAGTTTAGCATATATTCCAACTAGTTAAAATCATATGAAAGAGTAATAAACCAAACAGGCGCTATAGTATGAAAAACCCACTCACCTTACTAGGAGTCCAACAACGAGAATTTCACCTCGTGAAGGCTCAACAACCTAGAAAACATAGCCATAACATGAAAATTAGAAAACTTTAAAAGTTACTATTCACGCCGGAAAACACTATTCACTCGCCGGAACACTATTCATGCCGAAACCTAAAAATCCTATATGTTGTATAGAAACTAATTCTAAGACTATCTATGGAAAGAAATTCGGTAAAACGAAGCCTAAAACACGATTAAACGGAGTTTTACCTTTGGAGGTACTATTCACGCAATTTTCCGGCGACCTTCCGGCGACTTTCCGGCGAAATTGATCGGTGGGATTTGTAGCTCTTCTTCCCACGAGTCCAACGATACCTTACTTGCTCAAATCGGACGTCCGGATCATGAGATATCTTAGAGAGAAGTTTGAGGAAAATTTTAGAGAGAGAGAATTAGGGTTCAGATGAAAGAGAAAATGAAGAAAAAGGGGGGGGTCCGCCAAAAATAACTACCAGACGAATCTCGCCGCCGGCGAGCTCATTCTCGCCGCGGCGAGCCGCGATTTTCGCCGCCGGCGAACTTATTTTCGCCGCGGCGAGATTCGAAACCAGAAACTCAGCTCTCGGGAAAAAATACCGCATCATTCTCGCCGCGGCGAACTATTCTCGCCGCGGCGAACTCCATTTCGCCGAATTTGACAAAATGTCCAACATGAAAGTTGTAGCCCTTTCTCTTAGCTTTCCATAGCCACTTGAATCACCTAATTTGGAGTTCATATGAAGGAGTTATGCATAAAATAGTGAGCAAAGGTCCAGACCACACTACACTTCGGTTTTTGCCTCGTCTCACTATGATATTCACGGAATTTGCAAAAGTTCCCAACATTAAAGTTGTAGATATATGTCTTATCTTTCATTAGAAATTGGAATTACTTAATTTAGATTTAATATGAGAGAGTTATGATTGTATGAGTGACGAAAGGTCAGAAGAAAAGATCGAAAACGCTCTAAAATTTTACATTGTTCTCAACTTTCTTTGTTTCAAATTATTTACACTTAACCTTCAAAGGTTTTATTAGTTGAGGGTTATTACATTCTCCCCTCCTTATAAAAATTCGGTCCCCGAATTTTACAAGAACCAACAACATAAAAACATAAAACTACTCTTGGAACAGCTGTGGATACTTCTCTCTCATGACGTCCTCTACTTCCCACGTAGCTTCCTCTTTGGAATGATTCTGCCAGATCACCTTCACTGTAGGGATATCCTTAGACCTCAACTTTTTCACTTTTCTATCAACAATGGCCACGGGTTTCTCTTCGTAGGCCAACTTGTCATCCAAAAGGATTTCCTGCGGTTGAATCACATGAGATGGGTCGGGTAAATACTTTCTCAACATCGAGACATGAAAGACTGGATGCACTTCGCTCAATCCAGGTGGTAGGGCTAGGCGGTATGCCACTGCTCTGACCCTATCCAGAACTTCAAAAGGTCCAATATACCTCGGGCTTAACTTCCCTTTCTTACCAAACCGCATTATTCCCTTCATGGGTGAAACTCTGAGGAACACATGATCGCCTAGAGAAAACTCCAACTCCCGACGCCTATGGTCCACATAAGACTTCTGACGACTTTGTGCAGTTAAAAGTCGTTCCCTTATCAGCTTAACCTTCTCTATGGCATCTTGCACCAAGTCTGGCCCTAGCAGCTTGGCTTCTCCAACTTCAAACCATCCAATGGGAGATCGACATCTTCTCCCATAAAGAGCTTCAAAAGGTGCCATCTGAATACTGGCTTGATAACTGTTGTTGTATGCAAACTCAGCTAATGGCAGGTATCCTTCCCAACTGCCACCAAAATCTAATATACATGCTCTAAGCATATCCTCCAGAATCTGAATCGTGCGTTCTGACTGGCCATCTGTTTGGGGATGAAAAGCGGTGCTTAGATCCAACCTCGTTCCCAAAGCTTCTTGAAAAGCTTTCCAAAACCTTGCCGTAAACTGTGGACCTCGGTCAGATATGATGGATACAGGGACTCCATGCAATCTGACGATCTCACTCAGATACAGGCTTGCATACTGAGCCACATTGAAGGTAGTCTTCACTGGTAAGAAGTGGGATGACTTGGTCATTCGATCCACTATCACCCATACTGAGTCATAACCCTTAGGGGTCCTCGGTAATCCTGTAACGAAGTCCATAGTAATCCTTTCCCACTTCCACTCTGGTATCTCAATCTGCTGGTGCAAACCGGCAGGCTTCTGGTGTTCAGCTTTCACCTGTTGACAAACCAAGCATTGAGCCACAAAGTTTGCTACATCCTTCTTCATCCCATTCCACCAATACAAGTCCTTGAGGTCACTGTACATCTTATTTGTTCCTGGGTGGATAGTATAGGCTGATTGATGTGCCTCCTCCAAAATCTGCTTCCTCAAGCTATCCACATCGGGTACACACAAGCGCTTCCCATATTTTAACACTCCTTCAGCATCCACGCTGAATTCAGAAGTCTGATTATTCCTGGATTCATCCTTGAGCTTGCACAGCTTGGCATCCTTGTCCTGATCTGCCTTAATCTGCTCAACCAGTGGAGAGTGTAGTTGCATGTGGGCTAACAACACCCCTGGCTCCTTCACTTCAAAGCGCATCCCCTCACCTTCTAGCCGATGAATATCCCTTACCAACGGCCTCCGGAGTAGGGTAATATGGGCTAGACTCCCCATCGACTTCCTGCTCAAAGCATCTGCTACTACATTGGCCTTGCCTGGGTGGTACAAGATAGTGCAGTCATAGTCCTTCACCAACTCCATCCACCTTCTCTGTCTCAAGTTAAGATCTCTTTGTTGAAAGATGTACTTGAGACTCTTGTGGTCCGTGTAAATCTCACAGGGTTCACCATAGAGATAGTGCCTCCAAATCTTCAAGGCAAAGACCACTGCCGCCATCTCTAGATCATGTGTAGGATAGTTCTGTTCGTGCTTCCTGAGCTGCCTAGATGCGTAGGCTACAACATGACCATTCTGCATTAACACACAACCCAAGCCCACCCTTGAGGCGTCACAGTATACTGAGTATCCTCCAGTGCCCGTTGGGATAGTTAGAACTGGGGCTGTGGTTAGACACTTCTTCAAGGTCTGGAAACTTTCTTCACATACATCCGGCCACTCAAACTTAACTCCCTTCCTGGTTAATCTGGTCAAAGGAGCAGCAATTCTGGAGAAATCCTTGATGAACCTCCGGTAATACCCTGCTAGACCCAAGAAACTTCGGATCTCCGTCACACTAACTGGGCGAGGCCACTGCTGTACTGCCTCTACCTTCTCGGGGTCTACTTGAATGCCGTCCTTCGTGACTACATGCCCCAGAAACATGACACTGTCCAACCAGAACTCACACTTAGAGAGCTTGGCATACAACTGCTGATCCCTCAAAATCTGCAGAATGACCCGTAGGTGCTGTTCATGCTCCTCATGGTCTTTAGAATAAACCAATATGTCATCAATGAACACGATGACAAACTGATCTAAGAATGGCTTGAACACCCTGTTCATCAAGTCCATAAAAGCAGCTGGTGCATTAGTTAGTCCAAAAGACATAACTAAAAATTCATAATGACCATAACGGGTCCTAAAAGCCGTCTTGGAAATATCTTCCTTCTTGATCCTCAACTGATGATACCCTGACCTCAGATCAATCTTGGAGAAACATTTCGCTCCTTGAAGTTGATCGAACAGATCATCAATCCTGGGTAAAGGGTAGTTGTTGCGCACTGTTAGCTTATTCAGTTGCCGATAGTCAATGCAAAGTCGCAAAGACCCATCTTTCTTCTTCACAAAAAGAACTGGAGCACCCCATGGAGAGGTACTCGGCCGGATGAAGCCCTTATCTAACAAATCCTGCAACTGACTCTTTAACTCCTTAAGCTCTGTGGGTGCCATCCTGTAAGGCGGTATAGAAATTGGTCGAGCCTCTGGAATAAGGTCGATACCAAACTCTATCTCCCGTTCAGGAGGTAATCCTGGCAACTCTTCTGGAAAGACATCCAGGAATTCTCTTACCACTACCATGTTGTCTACATCCGGTACCTTCCCATCCACATCTCTAACATATGCCAAATATCCCTGGCATCCCTTCTTCAACATCTTCTGAGCACCCAAGACTGATATCAGGTTACTTGGAGCTTTACTTCGATCACACTGGTACCGGAAAGGAACTTCACTTGGAGGGTTGAACTTGATTGCCTTCTCATAACAATCCAAGGTAGCATAGCATGCTGCCAACCAATCCATTCCTAGGATTACATCAAAGTCGACCATCATGTCTAGGATGATCAAATCAGCAGATGTCTCCCTATCACCCACTGACACTTTACATGATTTGCATACATGCTCTACTGGCAAATAGTCACCGACCGGGGTGGTTACAAAGAAAGGGGCATCCATCCTAATCGGATCTTTACCCAAACTCTTAGCAAAGCTAGGAGAAACATAGGAATATGTAGACCCGGGGTCAAACAAAACATATGCTTCATGTAGGCAAACTGAAAGAGTACCTGTCATGACCGCATTTGAAGCTTGTGCATCCTGTCTGGTAAGAGCAAAAATCCTCGGTTCACCTCGGCCTGCTTGGCTTTGACCGCGGCCCATCATCCCTCTACCAGTACCTCTGCTACTTGCTTGGCCCGGTATAGTCCTTATAGGCTGAGCTGCCACTGGGGCTGGTAGTAAAGCTGGTCGAGTTGGCCCTTGGCTTGAGCCATACAACTGAGGACATTCCCTCTTCATGTGTCCAGGTTGGTGGCAATGATAGCAAACAATCATCTCCCTGCGGCACTGACCAAAATGATGGTTGCCACAAATAGGGCATTGTGGCCTGTTCTGCTGAATGGCTCTTGGTCCCGGTTGTCCTGGATACCTGGTGTTTCCCTGGCTAAGACCTAGCCTACCACTTGCATCTGGTCTCTGGTTGGGGTTCCCAACATTCTGTGGTGCTGGGCGCTGCTGGCTCTGGAATCGGGGTCCTTGGGAATGAGAACTTTGCCCTCCTTTGGAGCTCCCGTCTCTATCTCTCTTCCTCAGCTTGGCACTCTCGACATCGGCCAAATGCCTAGTCTCCATCATTCTTGCACAATCTACAGCCTCTGCATAGTTCGGGAATTGCTTCATCTGGGGTGCCACTGATTTAAACAATGCTGGCACCAACCCCTGGATAAATTTCCTGATCATGTCCCTTTCAGTAGGGACCATGTGCGGTGCATACGGCATCAGCTGTGTGAAGCGGTAGTCATACTCCGTGACTGACATACCAGGAGTCTGCTTCAACTCCACAAACTCTTGACACTTTGCATATCATATACTCTGAGGCACAAACCTCTCCATGAAAACTTCCTTGAACTCTGGCCATCTCAAAGGTGGCGCTGTAGCTCCCCTTCCGCGCATCATGGTCTTGAACCATACCTGCGCTACGCCAGACAACTGGAAGGCTGCCAATTCTACTGAGCGAATCTCTGGACACTTAAGAACTTCGCAGATCTTCTCAGTAGCCTCTATAAACTCCTGAGGATCTTCACTGGCCAACAACCCCTTAAAGGTTGGCGGTTTCAGCTTCAGGAACTCAGATAGTTCCACTTCCCTCTCAGCGGGTCTCATCTGCCGCTCCACGGACCTAACTGGTTCTGGAACGGAGGTAGTTGTTTTGGATTGTTGCGGGTCCCTTCTATCTTGCCCATCCCTTCTCTCAGCTAGATTTTCTATTGCCCGCTGCATACCCTGCATGGTTACCAGCATCTGGGCTATCACATCATCCCGGGGGTGAGAAGACATTTCCCCTGTCCTGGGAGTTTCAGCTTGCTCACTTCTTAACTCAGCTTGTTCGGCTGCTTCAGCAGCCCTTACACCTCTGCCACTGCCTCTAGGTCGGCCTCTGCCACGACCTCTACCTCGGCCTCTGCCACGACCTCTACCTCGGCCTCTAGGCACAGGTACTGCGGACTGAGCAGACTCTTCAGCCATCTGCTCTTGAACCGCGGGTTGCCTAACCTTTGATCTGGTTCTTGGTGGCATTTCGCTATAAAACAGAAATAGCTCAACCATCACTTAACCATACCATCATAGCATACTATAAACTGACTCACTTAAACAAAAAGACAACATCCTATCGAACCCCTTTAGCAGCACCGTGAGTATAAGCATGTCCGGATTCATACCCATACTCAAAGTCCTACCTAAAGGTCCGTATCTCCATGAACACAGGGAAACCTAACCCTCTGATACCAACTTTGTCACGGCCCCAAATGATGGAACACATGACCGGCACGGCATAAGGGTTTCCCCCTAGCCGTAAGCCTAACACATAGCATGCACAACCATTCAGCACACAATCCAGTACATAATAAATATAACTGGCCACATACGCCACATCCAATATCAGAAAATATTGTATATGTATATATATCTTATGAATCCAACATTCTTGATTCAACTTGGCCCATGGCCTCATAGTACAAATATTGTTGCAAAACTTAAAATCATTTTTCAAACAACACAAGAAGCGAGGATCCTGCCTGTATGTTCATGGAGATATACTAGACATTACTAAACTAAACAACCAGTACAACAAAGCCATGCCCAAACTGGGGCTCACCAATGCTAACTCAGCCTCCTATGGAGCTGTAGCTGGATCAGTGTTTCTTTGACTATCTGTGGGGAGAAAACAGAAGAGGGGTGAGATTACCACATCTCAGTGAATGGATAAATCATACTATAACAGAAACAGGGCAAACTAAGCACGAGTGTTTCGCAATGAATTAAATAATTGAAATCAAAGTATAGAAAACATTAAACATTTAATCGTAACTTATTAAAAGAATGCTAAACAGTTCAAATGATAAAACATGATTAAATCAATAATTGTAAGCAAATCAATTATGCATGGTAAATAATAAATGAAGATATTTATGCAATAACAATGATGCATGTGGTATTTTAAAAATATTTAATCTTTAGGAAAAATGCACTAGTTTATTGGAGGTCTTTCCTAACAGATCTATCATCTTCCCCAAGCACACAGCAAGGGTAGGGTAATCACTGTAGGCGTAGACATAAGTCCACCCTAAATTTTTATGTCTTAGGCAGTCATATGCCCGTCACAATATCCTAGGCCGAAGCCGTAACATGATCAAGGTGCACCAGGACTAGCACTACCTGCGGCTAGCTAACAGTGATCTAAAAGGGTCCCTCCAATAGAAAACATTTGAAATATGCTATTCAGAGAGTTTAAAGTAAAACATTTCAATAACTTTACAATAAAGCTATAATTCTCCATCTAGCTCTTTTCATGCATAAAACTCTATTCTAAAATATATCTCATCCATGAATTCCCATGGAGACCTTTACAATCATAAATTTTCCCTTTTAAAACATAGATCGTCCGTAGACGTCACATAGATGTTCATCATGCATCAAATCATTTCATGGCTAACTTAGTTCATTTCTATGACTAAGTTCGCATTTCTATAAATCTAGCTCAAATGGAGAATTATTAGTCTAGATGCTTGCCCTGCATACCTAGGGTTCAACTAGGATTGAAAGTTATAATTTCTAATATGGTTGGAACATATTGGTTTTCAAAGCGGTAAAATAGTTTAGCATATATTCCAACTAGTTAAAATCATATGAAAGAGTAATAAACCAAACAGGCGCTATAGTATGAAAAACCCACTCACCTTACTAGGAGTCCAACAACGAGAATTTCACCTCGTGAAGGCTCAACAACCTAGAAAACATAGCCATAACATGAAAATTAGAAAACTTTAAAAGTTACTATTCACGCCGGAAAACACTATTCACTCGCCGGAACACTATTCATGCCGAAACCTAAAAATCCTATATGTTGTATAGAAACTAATTCTAAGACTATCTATGGAAAGAAATTCGGTAAAACGAAGCCTAAAACACGATTAAACGGAGTTTTACCTTTGGAGGTACTATTCACGCAATTTTCCGGCGACCTTCCGGCGACTTTCCGGCGAAATTGATCGGTGGGATTTGTAGCTCTTCTTCCCACGAGTCCAACGATACCTTACTTGCTCAAATCGGACGTCCGGATCATGAGATATCTTAGAGAGAAGTTTGAGGAAAATTTTAGAGAGAGAGAATTAGGGTTCAGATGAAAGAGAAAATGAAGAAAAAGGGGGGGGTCCGCCAAAAATAACTACCAGACGAATCTCGCCGCCGGCGAGCTCATTCTCGCCGCGGCGAGCCGCGATTTTCGCCGCCGGCGAACTTATTTTCGCCGCGGCGAGATTCGAAACCAGAAACTCAGCTCTCGGGAAAAAATACCGCATCATTCTCGCCGCGGCGAACTATTCTCGCCGCGGCGAACTCCATTTCGCCGAATTTGACAAAATGTCCAACATGAAAGTTGTAGCCCTTTCTCTTAGCTTTCCATAGCCACTTGAATCACCTAATTTGGAGTTCATATGAAGGAGTTATGCATAAAATAGTGAGCAAAGGTCCAGACCACACTACACTTCGGTTTTTGCCTCGTCTCACTATGATATTCACGGAATTTGCAAAAGTTCCCAACATTAAAGTTGTAGATATATGTCTTATCTTTCATTAGAAATTGGAATTACTTAATTTAGATTTAATATGAGAGAGTTATGATTGTATGAGTGACGAAAGGTCAGAAGAAAAGATCGAAAACGCTCTAAAATTTTACATTGTTCTCAACTTTCTTTGTTTCAAATTATTTACACTTAACCTTCAAAGGTTTTATTAGTTGAGGGTTATTACATTCTCCCCTCCTTATAAAAATTCGGTCCCCGAATTTTACAAGAACCAACAACATAAAAACATAAAACTACTCTTGGAACAGCTGTGGATACTTCTCTCTCATGACGTCCTCTACTTCCCACGTAGCTTCCTCTTTGGAATGATTCTGCCAGATCACCTTCACTGTAGGGATATCCTTAGACCTCAACTTTTTCACTTTTCTATCAACAATGGCCACGGGTTTCTCTTCGTAGGCCAACTTGTCATCCAAAAGGATTTCCTGCGGTTGAATCACATGAGATGGGTCGGGTAAATACTTTCTCAACATCGAGACATGAAAGACTGGATGCACTTCGCTCAATCCAGGTGGTAGGGCTAGGCGGTATGCCACTGCTCTGACCCTATCCAGAACTTCAAAAGGTCCAATATACCTCGGGCTTAACTTCCCTTTCTTACCAAACCGCATTATTCCCTTCATGGGTGAAACTCTGAGGAACACATGATCGCCTAGAGAAAACTCCAACTCCCGACGCCTATGGTCCACATAAGACTTCTGACGACTTTGTGCAGTTAAAAGTCGTTCCCTTATCAGCTTAACCTTCTCTATGGCATCTTGCACCAAGTCTGGCCCTAGCAGCTTGGCTTCTCCAACTTCAAACCATCCAATGGGAGATCGACATCTTCTCCCATAAAGAGCTTCAAAAGGTGCCATCTGAATACTGGCTTGATAACTGTTGTTGTATGCAAACTCAGCTAATGGCAGGTATCCTTCCCAACTGCCACCAAAATCTAATATACATGCTCTAAGCATATCCTCCAGAATCTGAATCGTGCGTTCTGACTGGCCATCTGTTTGGGGATGAAAAGCGGTGCTTAGATCCAACCTCGTTCCCAAAGCTTCTTGAAAAGCTTTCCAAAACCTTGCCGTAAACTGTGGACCTCGGTCAGATATGATGGATACAGGGACTCCATGCAATCTGACGATCTCACTCAGATACAGGCTTGCATACTGAGCCACATTGAAGGTAGTCTTCACTGGTAAGAAGTGGGATGACTTGGTCATTCGATCCACTATCACCCATACTGAGTCATAACCCTTAGGGGTCCTCGGTAATCCTGTAACGAAGTCCATAGTAATCCTTTCCCACTTCCACTCTGGTATCTCAATCTGCTGGTGCAAACCGGCAGGCTTCTGGTGTTCAGCTTTCACCTGTTGACAAACCAAGCATTGAGCCACAAAGTTTGCTACATCCTTCTTCATCCCATTCCACCAATACAAGTCCTTGAGGTCACTGTACATCTTATTTGTTCCTGGGTGGATAGTATAGGCTGATTGATGTGCCTCCTCCAAAATCTGCTTCCTCAAGCTATCCACATCGGGTACACACAAGCGCTTCCCATATTTTAACACTCCTTCAGCATCCACGCTGAATTCAGAAGTCTGATTATTCCTGGATTCATCCTTGAGCTTGCACAGCTTGGCATCCTTGTCCTGATCTGCCTTAATCTGCTCAACCAGTGGAGAGTGTAGTTGCATGTGGGCTAACAACACCCCTGGCTCCTTCACTTCAAAGCGCATCCCCTCACCTTCTAGCCGATGAATATCCCTTACCAACGGCCTCCGGAGTAGGGTAATATGGGCTAGACTCCCCATCGACTTCCTGCTCAAAGCATCTGCTACTACATTGGCCTTGCCTGGGTGGTACAAGATAGTGCAGTCATAGTCCTTCACCAACTCCATCCACCTTCTCTGTCTCAAGTTAAGATCTCTTTGTTGAAAGATGTACTTGAGACTCTTGTGGTCCGTGTAAATCTCACAGGGTTCACCATAGAGATAGTGCCTCCAAATCTTCAAGGCAAAGACCACTGCCGCCATCTCTAGATCATGTGTAGGATAGTTCTGTTCGTGCTTCCTGAGCTGCCTAGATGCGTAGGCTACAACATGACCATTCTGCATTAACACACAACCCAAGCCCACCCTTGAGGCGTCACAGTATACTGAGTATCCTCCAGTGCCCGTTGGGATAGTTAGAACTGGGGCTGTGGTTAGACACTTCTTCAAGGTCTGGAAACTTTCTTCACATACATCCGGCCACTCAAACTTAACTCCCTTCCTGGTTAATCTGGTCAAAGGAGCAGCAATTCTGGAGAAATCCTTGATGAACCTCCGGTAATACCCTGCTAGACCCAAGAAACTTCGGATCTCCGTCACACTAACTGGGCGAGGCCACTGCTGTACTGCCTCTACCTTCTCGGGGTCTACTTGAATGCCGTCCTTCGTGACTACATGCCCCAGAAACATGACACTGTCCAACCAGAACTCACACTTAGAGAGCTTGGCATACAACTGCTGATCCCTCAAAATCTGCAGAATGACCCGTAGGTGCTGTTCATGCTCCTCATGGTCTTTAGAATAAACCAATATGTCATCAATGAACACGATGACAAACTGATCTAAGAATGGCTTGAACACCCTGTTCATCAAGTCCATAAAAGCAGCTGGTGCATTAGTTAGTCCAAAAGACATAACTAAAAATTCATAATGACCATAACGGGTCCTAAAAGCCGTCTTGGAAATATCTTCCTTCTTGATCCTCAACTGATGATACCCTGACCTCAGATCAATCTTGGAGAAACATTTCGCTCCTTGAAGTTGATCGAACAGATCATCAATCCTGGGTAAAGGGTAGTTGTTGCGCACTGTTAGCTTATTCAGTTGCCGATAGTCAATGCAAAGTCGCAAAGACCCATCTTTCTTCTTCACAAAAAGAACTGGAGCACCCCATGGAGAGGTACTCGGCCGGATGAAGCCCTTATCTAACAAATCCTGCAACTGACTCTTTAACTCCTTAAGCTCTGTGGGTGCCATCCTGTAAGGCGGTATAGAAATTGGTCGAGCCTCTGGAATAAGGTCGATACCAAACTCTATCTCCCGTTCAGGAGGTAATCCTGGCAACTCTTCTGGAAAGACATCCAGGAATTCTCTTACCACTACCATGTTGTCTACATCCGGTACCTTCCCATCCACATCTCTAACATATGCCAAATATCCCTGGCATCCCTTCTTCAACATCTTCTGAGCACCCAAGACTGATATCAGGTTACTTGGAGCTTTACTTCGATCACACTGGTACCGGAAAGGAACTTCACTTGGAGGGTTGAACTTGATTGCCTTCTCATAACAATCCAAGGTAGCATAGCATGCTGCCAACCAATCCATTCCTAGGATTACATCAAAGTCGACCATCATGTCTAGGATGATCAAATCAGCAGATGTCTCCCTATCACCCACTGACACTTTACATGATTTGCATACATGCTCTACTGGCAAATAGTCACCGACCGGGGTGGTTACAAAGAAAGGGGCATCCATCCTAATCGGATCTTTACCCAAACTCTTAGCAAAGCTAGGAGAAACATAGGAATATGTAGACCCGGGGTCAAACAAAACATATGCTTCATGTAGGCAAACTGAAAGAGTACCTGTCATGACCGCATTTGAAGCTTGTGCATCCTGTCTGGTAAGAGCAAAAATCCTCGGTTCACCTCGGCCTGCTTGGCTTTGACCGCGGCCCATCATCCCTCTACCAGTACCTCTGCTACTTGCTTGGCCCGGTATAGTCCTTATAGGCTGAGCTGCCACTGGGGCTGGTAGTAAAGCTGGTCGAGTTGGCCCTTGGCTTGAGCCATACAACTGAGGACATTCCCTCTTCATGTGTCCAGGTTGGTGGCAATGATAGCAAACAATCATCTCCCTGCGGCACTGACCAAAATGATGGTTGCCACAAATAGGGCATTGTGGCCTGTTCTGCTGAATGGCTCTTGGTCCCGGTTGTCCTGGATACCTGGTGTTTCCCTGGCTAAGACCTAGCCTACCACTTGCATCTGGTCTCTGGTTGGGGTTCCCAACATTCTGTGGTGCTGGGCGCTGCTGGCTCTGGAATCGGGGTCCTTGGGAATGAGAACTTTGCCCTCCTTTGGAGCTCCCGTCTCTATCTCTCTTCCTCAGCTTGGCACTCTCGACATCGGCCAAATGCCTAGTCTCCATCATTCTTGCACAATCTACAGCCTCTGCATAGTTCGGGAATTGCTTCATCTGGGGTGCCACTGATTTAAACAATGCTGGCACCAACCCCTGGATAAATTTCCTGATCATGTCCCTTTCAGTAGGGACCATGTGCGGTGCATACGGCATCAGCTGTGTGAAGCGGTAGTCATACTCCGTGACTGACATACCAGGAGTCTGCTTCAACTCCACAAACTCTTGACACTTTGCATATCATATACTCTGAGGCACAAACCTCTCCATGAAAACTTCCTTGAACTCTGGCCATCTCAAAGGTGGCGCTGTAGCTCCCCTTCCGCGCATCATGGTCTTGAACCATACCTGCGCTACGCCAGACAACTGGAAGGCTGCCAATTCTACTGAGCGAATCTCTGGACACTTAAGAACTTCGCAGATCTTCTCAGTAGCCTCTATAAACTCCTGAGGATCTTCACTGGCCAACAACCCCTTAAAGGTTGGCGGTTTCAGCTTCAGGAACTCAGATAGTTCCACTTCCCTCTCAGCGGGTCTCATCTGCCGCTCCACGGACCTAACTGGTTCTGGAACGGAGGTAGTTGTTTTGGATTGTTGCGGGTCCCTTCTATCTTGCCCATCCCTTCTCTCAGCTAGATTTTCTATTGCCCGCTGCATACCCTGCATGGTTACCAGCATCTGGGCTATCACATCATCCCGGGGGTGAGAAGACATTTCCCCTGTCCTGGGAGTTTCAGCTTGCTCACTTCTTAACTCAGCTTGTTCGGCTGCTTCAGCAGCCCTTACACCTCTGCCACTGCCTCTAGGTCGGCCTCTGCCACGACCTCTACCTCGGCCTCTGCCACGACCTCTACCTCGGCCTCTAGGCACAGGTACTGCGGACTGAGCAGACTCTTCAGCCATCTGCTCTTGAACCGCGGGTTGCCTAACCTTTGATCTGGTTCTTGGTGGCATTTCGCTATAAAACAGAAATAGCTCAACCATCACTTAACCATACCATCATAGCATACTATAAACTGACTCACTTAAACAAAAAGACAACATCCTATCGAACCCCTTTAGCAGCACCGTGAGTATAAGCATGTCCGGATTCATACCCATACTCAAAGTCCTACCTAAAGGTCCGTATCTCCATGAACACAGGGAAACCTAACCCTCTGATACCAACTTTGTCACGGCCCCAAATGATGGAACACATGACCGGCACGGCATAAGGGTTTCCCCCTAGCCGTAAGCCTAACACATAGCATGCACAACCATTCAGCACACAATCCAGTACATAATAAATATAACTGGCCACATACGCCACATCCAATATCAGAAAATATTGTATATGTATATATATCTTATGAATCCAACATTCTTGATTCAACTTGGCCCATGGCCTCATAGTACAAATATTGTTGCAAAACTTAAAATCATTTTTCAAACAACACAAGAAGCGAGGATCCTGCCTGTATGTTCATGGAGATATACTAGACATTACTAAACTAAACAACCAGTACAACAAAGCCATGCCCAAACTGGGGCTCACCAATGCTAACTCAGCCTCCTATGGAGCTGTAGCTGGATCAGTGTTTCTTTGACTATCTGTGGGGAGAAAACAGAAGAGGGGTGAGATTACCACATCTCAGTGAATGGATAAATCATACTATAACAGAAACAGGGCAAACTAAGCACGAGTGTTTCGCAATGAATTAAATAATTGAAATCAAAGTATAGAAAACATTAAACATTTAATCGTAACTTATTAAAAGAATGCTAAACAGTTCAAATGATAAAACATGATTAAATCAATAATTGTAAGCAAATCAATTATGCATGGTAAATAATAAATGAAGATATTTATGCAATAACAATGATGCATGTGGTATTTTAAAAATATTTAATCTTTAGGAAAAATGCACTAGTTTATTGGAGGTCTTTCCTAACAGATCTATCATCTTCCCCAAGCACACAGCAAGGGTAGGGTAATCACTGTAGGCGTAGACATAAGTCCACCCTAAATTTTTATGTCTTAGGCAGTCATATGCCCGTCACAATATCCTAGGCCGAAGCCGTAACATGATCAAGGTGCACCAGGACTAGCACTACCTGCGGCTAGCTAACAGTGATCTAAAAGGGTCCCTCCAATAGAAAACATTTGAAATATGCTATTCAGAGAGTTTAAAGTAAAACATTTCAATAACTTTACAATAAAGCTATAATTCTCCATCTAGCTCTTTTCATGCATAAAACTCTATTCTAAAATATATCTCATCCATGAATTCCCATGGAGACCTTTACAATCATAAATTTTCCCTTTTAAAACATAGATCGTCCGTAGACGTCACATAGATGTTCATCATGCATCAAATCATTTCATGGCTAACTTAGTTCATTTCTATGACTAAGTTCGCATTTCTATAAATCTAGCTCAAATGGAGAATTATTAGTCTAGATGCTTGCCCTGCATACCTAGGGTTCAACTAGGATTGAAAGTTATAATTTCTAATATGGTTGGAACATATTGGTTTTCAAAGCGGTAAAATAGTTTAGCATATATTCCAACTAGTTAAAATCATATGAAAGAGTAATAAACCAAACAGGCGCTATAGTATGAAAAACCCACTCACCTTACTAGGAGTCCAACAACGAGAATTTCACCTCGTGAAGGCTCAACAACCTAGAAAACATAGCCATAACATGAAAATTAGAAAACTTTAAAAGTTACTATTCACGCCGGAAAACACTATTCACTCGCCGGAACACTATTCATGCCGAAACCTAAAAATCCTATATGTTGTATAGAAACTAATTCTAAGACTATCTATGGAAAGAAATTCGGTAAAACGAAGCCTAAAACACGATTAAACGGAGTTTTACCTTTGGAGGTACTATTCACGCAATTTTCCGGCGACCTTCCGGCGACTTTCCGGCGAAATTGATAGGTGGGATTTGTAGCTCTTCTTCCCACGAGTCCAACGATACCTTACTTGCTCAAATCGGACGTCCGGATCATGAGATATCTTAGAGAGAAGTTTGAGGAAAATTTTAGAGAGAGAGAATTAGGGTTCAGATGAAAGAGAAAATGAAGAAAAAGGGGGGGGTCCGCCAAAAATAACTACCAGACGAATCTCGCCGCGGCGAGCCGCGATTTTCGCCGCCGGCGAACTTATTTTCGCCGCGGCGAGATTCGAAACCAGAAACTCAGCTCTCGGGAAAAAATACCGCATCATTCTCGCCGCGGCGAACTATTCTCGCCGCGGCGAACTCCATTTCGCCGAATTTGACAAAATGTCCAACATGAAAGTTGTAGCCCTTTCTCTTAGCTTTCCATAGCCACTTGAATCACCTAATTTGGAGTTCATATGAAGGAGTTATGCATAAAATAGTGAGCAAAGGTCCAGACCACACTACACTTCGGTTTTTGCCTCGTCTCACTATGATATTCACGGAATTTGCAAAAGTTCCCAACATTAAAGTTGTAGATATATGTCTTATCTTTCATTAGAAATTGGAATTACTTAATTTAGATTTAATATGAGAGAGTTATGATTGTATGAGTGACGAAAGGTCAGAAGAAAATATCGAAAACGCTCTAAAATTTTACATTGTTCTCAACTTTCTTTGTTTCAAATTATTTACACTTAACCTTCAAAGGTTTTATTAGTTGAGGGTTATTACAGTTATTATATTGATAAACGTATTTAATTAATATTCCTAAATTAATAATAGTCAAATTATATTACAGGTGTTAATAAAATATTAAAATATTTATTCAGGTAATGAGATAAAATAATAAATGTTAATAAATAGACAAAATTAGTATTATGAATTAGTTTTAAAAAAATAAAACTCATTTAAATAAACACATAATTTTTAAAAAATGGAAATAAATTTATAATAACATAATTTTAATATGTATGCTAGTAGTGTAATAATTTTGAATGCACTTTATTGTTACCCTAGATTCTCTATTAAAGAACTAACAAGATTTTATATGTAATTGAGTAGAATTATTCTTGAATATATGGACCTTATATGGGCCACAAATTTTATTTTTTTAAATAGGGAATTGAAATTTCAATTCCTTATCTAAATTCGTTAGAATTTTTACCATGTAAATACTATAATTGAAATCTTTGCGGCAGCTGTAAAATAATATTTTAATTTTTTGATGCTAGTGCTTTTTCCTTTCCAAAAAATTTACATTCGTAGAAATTCGATCATGAAACTCATTATTTTAATTAATTACAATAGATTCTCTATTAAGGAACAAACAACATCTTAAATGTAATTAAGTAGAATTATTCTTCAATATATGGCCCTTGTATGGGCCACTGATTTTACTTTTTCAGATAGGGAATTGGAAATTTCAATTCCCTATAAGAGTTCGTTAGAAATTTTACCATGTAAATACTGTAATTAAAATTGCAACGGCAGATGTAAAATCATAATTCAATTTTTTTCCTGCTAGTGGCTGTCTTTTCCAAAAAAATTCAGATTCGTAGAGATTTGATCATGAAACTCATCCTTTTAATTAATGACAATAACGAAGATTTTTTATTTAGTGCTTCATTAAATGTCTATTATCATAAAATTTGTCAAAAATGTTTTACATGTAAAACATTTTACACCTCTTCAAAATGTGTTGTGTTTTATGCACAATCAATTGCAAATCCCTTCTCATGTAAAATAGTCATGTTTTCTTTTAGTTCAGATTAAGAGTTATTTAAGTTAATTGATATCTAAATTCATAAATATTTCAGAAATGGATAAATCTTGGATCAATAAACCTCGACATTCAATAGAGTACCTAAATGGTTTAGACGGATTTTTGGAATTCGCAAATGCTAACTCTGGGGTCGAAGGTAGAATAATATGCCCATGCCCAAAGTGTAGATTCAAAAAATGGCAACTCATCGAGGTCGTGCGCCAACATTTGATCGTCAAACCATTTCCGGAGGGATACACTTTTTGGAGTTTGCACAGAGAAATGATTACAGAAGAACCTGCTGTAGGACATGCTATAATGCCAATTGAGGTCCCTAGGTCAGGGTTCGGTTGATGCTGGAACTCAACAATGGCGTAAGAAAAGTATATTTTTCAAACTTCCGTATTGGATAAATAATATGTTGCGTCATAATCTTGACGTAATGCATATTGAGAAAAATATCTGCGATAACATCATTTACAATTTACTTAATGATTCCGGCCGTTCAAAGGATCACGTAAACGCGCGGAAAGACTTAAAGGAGTTTGGTGTGAGGCCTGAGCTGTGGCTTGATGATGGCGGTAAATATCCACCTGCTTTGTTCACATTGACAAATGCAGGCAAGGAAGTATTTCTGAAAACACTTAAGAATGTATCTGTGCCTGACGGTTATTGCAGTAATATCTCCAGATGTATTGATGTAAGACAACGTAAGATCGGAGGACTAAAAAGTCACGACTGTCATATTCTTATGGAACAACTGTTACCATTAGCCATAAGAAAGACACTGCCGAAGCCGGTATCTGCAGTTCTGATCGAGTTTTGTTCATTCTTCCGGCAACTGTGCTCCAGATTTTTGAATGTTAATGAACTTGATCAACTTCAAAATCGAATCATTATGACGCTGTGCCATCTTGAAATGTTATTTCCGCTGTCTTTCTTTACAGTCATGGTGCACTTGACTGTACATTTGGTCATGGAAGCGAAGTTAGGAGGACCAGTCCAATATCGTTGGATGTATCCCGTCGAAAGGTAAAACATTAAAAACACAGTCTGTCCAATTTCTTGCATTATTGTTAATCCAATTTTATTCATTTAATCTATGTTCTCTAGATACTTGGGTAAACTTAAATCTTTCGTGCGGAATAGAGCAAGGCCAGAAGGCTCAATAACAGAGTCGTATATTGCAGGAGAAGTTTTGTTATTCTGTTCCAGATACATAGATGGTGTTGACACTGTCTTCAATCGTCCTCCTCGTGTGGATGATCGACCCGATGTTGGGACGTCTGACAGGAGTTTGTTCCCACCAATAGGAAGACCAGTTGGTGGATTTGATTATTTCACCATTTCTCCCCGGGAAAAATTGCAGGCTCATCGGCATGTCTTAACAAACTGCAAAGAAGTTGATCCTTACTTACAGTAAGTTAACTCACACTTAGCTACATGATTATACAATTTTTCTTCCTGTGTAGCATTAAGTGTTTAGACAATGTTTTCTCAACAGGAAATTTAGAGACTATGTACGGCATAGTTTAAGAAGTCGGACGCGATCATCTACCGAGATAGACAAAAAAGTCCACAGAGAATTTGTCTCTTGGTTTTCGCGTCGTGTAAGTATTTCAACATGGTCACATTTAATTGATATGTTAAATATGAGTACAACTCATCCTGTATTCGTTTTCCAGATCGCAAATGATGCCGATAGATCACAGTGTGCTGATTTAAAATATCTCGCACTTGGTCCACTAGATAGAGCACGTCGATACAGTGCTTACAATGTCAATGGATTCAAATTTCGAACTTTAGAGCGAGACCAAGGGATGACATCTCAAAATAGTGGAGTTTACGGTACTTTCGGGACGAGGAGTTATGCAAGTACTAGTGATACGAATATGCAATTTGGTGGCGTCCCGTATTATGGAAAACTATTGGACATTGTCGAGTTAAACTACCATGGCCATTTTACAGTCGTATTATTTAAGTGTATGTGGGCCAACACAACTACAACGAGAGGAATTGTAATTGATGACTTCGGGGTGACATCGGTTGATTTTTCTCGGTTGATTCACACTGGTGAAAATGATGATGACGAACCATACATCCAGGCATCTGAGGCTCATCAAGTATACTATGTACAAGATGAGTTGGACAAGAACTGGAGTATAATGATGCATTTAAAACCCCGTGACTTATACGAGATGGACGATGAAGATGAAAATCTTATATATGAGAACGATCTGTTACACAAGCAAAATTTAGAAAGATTGTTTCCAGAAGAAGTTAATTTATGCTTGTTACGGTATTAGTTTTGTTGTTGCCGCCTATTTATATATATTTTAGACTACTTATAATTACTGTACTATTTTATTTATTTCCATCACTTTTATTAGGCAAAATTTATTTTATAATTGTTTTATTACTTTCATTTTGCCAGTAGCAGTGACGATGAAGAAGGCTAGATCAGACATGGCAGGGGCGTCCAGTTCTCAGACTCACACGCCCCGTGGGGCGGTCAGTGAGGGCGGAGAGCCCATTATGGAGTCGGAGGCTGCCGCATCATCAGTCCCTCTTAGCGACTCCCAGCCACTGGATTCGCAGGCCGTCCCCTGCACACTGCCCCCACCCGACGCTCAGGATCCGGATGACGATTATTCGTTCGATTTTGAGGCTATCTTTGGCGGTGTAGAGGCGGAGCATCAGCCCGGTGAGCAGGAGCGCAGACCCAGGAGGAGTTGGACAGTTGATGTAGTTGGTGAGTATTGTAATCATGTACACTTTATGCGCTTAATAATTTTGTCTTAGTAATATAATATATAATTGTCACTAATTATTTTGATAGACGGGACTGGGCACACGACTTCCAGACAGTTGACTGTCCACGACGTATGGGCCCTACCTGAGCAGTCAAAGGTGGTTGTCCAGTTCAACGACAACCACCAGCCTATCGGAGATAGTGGCGGTTTGCTCGGTGTCTTCCTCGGCACCATCGGGGATAACTTTCGCTTATTCCCGATCTCTTACAGGGATTGGAGGAGCATTCCTCAGTAGTCGAAGACGAATGTTTTCGTAAATAATATTCAGGTATGAAAACATATATCTTTTGTAATTAATTATATTTATTCGTAATTTATATATTATTTATGTGTAACTAATTTTTTTAATTTCGTTTGCAGACACATTTTATTGTGACGGATCAACACAAGAAACTGATCATGCAGTCGCTAGGAGCGAAATGGAGAGCAGCACGATACAATACATTTCGCCTAGCGTACGATGGTACGAAGACCAGAGATCAGTTGCGGAGTGAAGTCCCGACAGGCATCCCACCTGATCAGTGGGCAACTTTCGTAGACTATCGCCTAGACGCGAAGTCTAGGTTAAGTTGTTAATAGATATATTTTTAAAATTTAACTTTTTAATATTGTCACTAATTATTTTTCCTATGTGATTAATTAGGATGTGGCTGCGAAGAATAAACGGAACAGAAGACAGCTGACAATGCCACACACTACTGGATCGAAGAGCCTTGCACGCAAAAAGGCGGAGATGGTAAGTTTAAATCTATAAATATTTTGTTTTTTTAAATGTTTATAAGACTATAATCATAAATTGATTGATTAAACATTTTAATATTCAGGAGATTGAGCTTCAGGGTCCAGTGACTCGTGGTGATGTATGGACGGCAGCTCATAAAAGAGCTGACGGATCGTACATTAACGACGAAGCTCGGGCTGTTGCGGTGAGTAATAAAATCTTATCAACCTTAAGTGGATAATTATTTAATTTTTAATAATGTTTAATATTATTAATTTCCTATTATTGAATGTTAGGAGAAAATTGCTTCGATCCAGCAGGAGGACAGCTCGTCCCAAGAGCTCTCGACGGCCGATTCACTTGCGAGAGCTCTTGGCACTAAGGAGCACTCCGGCCGCGTTCGAGGATTTGGGTTGGGTGTTTCCCTAACTCAAGTCTTCGGTCGTAGTTCGTCTGGGTCGAACTCACAGTCTGGGCCGTCATACCACGACTTACAGAGTGAGGTGGAGCGCCTGAAGACAGCTATGCAGGAGCGGGACGTCGAGCAGCAGCACCTGAAGACAGCTATGCAGGAGCGAGACGCTGAGCTCCAGCGACGAGATGCTGAGCTCGCAGCACGCCAAGCACAGATGGAGGCTGCTATGACGTTCCTGCTACAAAAATTTCAGGGTCAGCTGCCACCTGAAATTTCAGGACCTCATAGTCCCGGACACAGGGTAACATTTTAATACATAAAAATTGTTGGTATAATTTTGTTTATTTTAATAACATTCAAAATTTTCACAAACAAAATTGATTTTTCAGGACCCCAGTGATCGTGGTAGTGGGCATCAGCGTGATCAGCATCCGTAGGGTCCAGAAACTTGATTTAGTTATTATATTTGTATATGTAATTTCGTCACTTTTGTTACTATTAATTTTCTGTATATAAATTTTTTTTATATACAGATTCATTATAATTCAATAATTTATGCATCTTTAGTATTTAGTTAATAATTTAAACGTTTAATTATTATATAATTAAATAAAATATATAAAAATTAATTTAAAAAATATTAAAAATAAAAATTAATTTTTATTTTACATAAAAATTTAATAATCAAAACAGCATTAGTAGTTTTATGAATAGTATAAAATATTATATTTTAAATTACAAATAAAATTGTTATAAAAATTTTAATTAATTTTATTAATAAAAAATTAAAAAATAAATAGAAATAACGACGGTTTTTGCTCAAAACCGTCGTTATAATTAAAAAAAAAAGATATAACGACGGTTTTTGTGAAAAACCGTCGTTATATTTAATTTTACTAATTAAAAATTAAAATAAAAAATAATTATTAACGGCGGTTTATAACCGTCGTTATGTCTGGTTTAACGACGGTTTTTATAACCGTCGTTAAACCAGACATAGTGATGGTTATTCCCACGGTTGACAAAACCGTCGTTAGACCTAAAGTTCCACGACGGTTTACAAACCGTCGTTAATGGGCTTAACGACGGTCGGAACCGTCGTTAAACCTACTAAAAAACTGCCGTAATGCCGCAGTTTTGTTGTAGTGTAATGACGGTCCTATAACCATTGCTAAGTAATGATTTCAAGATGGTCAATAAACCATCGTTAAACTTTATCAGCGACGGTTTGTAACCATTTTTAAAACTAAATATAATGACTACTTTCCTCTAATTGTCGTTAAATCCAAAAAATTTCCCATGATTTTATTTTTCATTTAACAACGTTTATGAGATAAAAAGTTGTTAAATTATATTTTAACCATAGTTATTAACCATCGCCAATGCATGTTTTGACTATGATTTTCTTTAACTATCGTTAAACCCACAATTTTTTTTTAGTTTTTTATGTTTTCCGATTTTACGTACCTCTTTTTCAATTAATTTTGTTTAATTTATCCCTATTATTGTATCAATAATAATACCAATATTTATCAGAAAATTAAATTAAGAAATAAGAGTCCAATTATGCAATAAAAACGGGTATTCAATCAAAATTTAAATTATAATGCAAGTTCCATAATAATCACATAAAATATACAATGAAAGTATGAATTATTTTTTGTGGTATGGAACTTGATCACTTAGTGCTTAAAAATAAAAAATATATGTTATTAGTAAATAATAAAGTAAATTGTAAGAATATTTATTTTTATAACACGACTAAGATTTTAAAAAACTACGTACCCTTGGACCAAGTGATATGAATCTGCATAACTCCACCTTAAAAGCTAGCTCGTAAGGGAAGGATTGCGAACCCATATATATAATACCCAAGACCTTCCTCGCTAACAATGTAGGACTTTGTCGATATTCACTCGATAATCACCTTCACCATTGCACGGTTCACATCATTCACTCACTCTTTGTGTCACGACCCTAATTTTAGGGCACGTGAAATCCATATACCATATACATATATTTTCCATAAATGTACATAATGTCATTCTTTATCATATAAACCAATACATATAGGTTCTCATACACATATACAATATACAATGTAAGTCTATAAACACCAGAGTAACAGTAGAAGCAAGGATCCTGCCTGTGGCATATAGAGCATATTCTAAAATACAAATACAAATAACGTGAGCCTTAGAAACAACATAGGCTCACCTAGAGAGTAGACAGTCTAGCTGATCACCTATCCGCAGGACCAGACTCTGTCTCCTTATCTGAAAAATATATCCACAACGTGTAGTGAGTTTTAAAACTCAGTGAGCAGATAAAATCCTCTATAACCTCTTAGGTTAGCATATGGATGACTTATACTTTAAGTTTTATCATATAGAAAGTACAATTCAGAAGTACATCCATATGGAACCCGTATTTCAAATATCCTCATTTCACAATATAGCCCAATATTCAAAACCAAATACAGTACAATACGAATATAAATAAATACTGTGATGCAATAAAAGATTTCACATGATTTAGGAGGTTTCCATATTAGAACCAATACAATAAATAATCCCAAGCACACAGCAAGGGATAGTAAATCACATATCAATAATAGGAGGCATCCCGCTCTCCCCGATAACAATAACTCCCGTGTATTAACCGTCACACGAGGCTAGCACCACCCCTGCTAGCTGAGGTATCAAGGTGCACCAGGGCTAACATTCCCTGCTGTTAGCAGACAGTGATTCCAATAGGATTCCTCCACAATTACTATATGCACATATGCCATATAATACAGTATAAAATTCTCAATATAAAACAGACTTTCAGTCTCAGTATATTTCCTCTGTCAAAACTTCTCAATCAGGGGAAATCATATACACATGCCTATATCCGAGACAAAATATCACTGTATAAATCAACATCATATTTCCATTGTCATATAATGAGAAATGCATTTAGAAATAACGTATTCAAAGCATTTCAGAATCTATTTTAAAAATCATACTCTTCTTGAACTAGATATCGTTTCTCAACCATTCCAGATATTCAAAATCATTTCAAGAGCATATGAAAGTATAGATAACATGTAATCATACTCATTTATCAATGTAAAGTTCAAGAAGAGTAAAAACAAGTTATAGGAAGAATTATCTACTCACAGTGTAAGGGCTCCAAATTGGACAGTCCTAAAATATACTTTTCTAAGTCAAATTTGATCAAATGGACCTTAAAAACGTGTCCGGAGGGTCCAAAGACTTGAAAAATGACTTCGGGAGTTTATTCACTATTCACCGCCGAAAATCACTATTCATCGCTGGAAAATACTATTCACCGTCACAAAAATTTTACCGAATTAGCGAAACAAATTCATATCTTAATGTTTTTCTAGTTTCTGAATTCACCTACGAAGTCAGATTTCTAATTAGAAGTTTCTAAATAAGGTTTTTCAGAACTTACCTTTTACTAAGATTTTCTATTTCAGATCTACGACGATTCAACAGTTGATTTGAAAAACTGATCGGTCAAAACTGGAGTACTCTTCGTCCTGAATCCAATAACACTTTCAGTTTTGAGATCGGAAGTCAATCGGCACTCCAACTTGAAAGATAAAGTTGTAGGTCACTATTCACTCACTATGCACATTTCTCGTTTTTTCCTCCAAATTCTGCCATTCTCCTTCCCCGGTTTCGTTTATCAATTGTTGTTTTTTTTTAAATATAATAATAATAATTAAATAATTAATAATAGGATTTTATTTTATAAAAATTAATATAAATTCCATTTTTCATCATAAAATATCTCAAAAATTTCTAAAAATTTCCATTCTCATAAATCTTTAGTTAAACTCTTAAATCATGATTTTTCTTGATAAAAATCGTAATAAAACAAATTTCAAAACAAATATATTTATTCATATTAAAAGAAAGAATATTTCTAAAAATACCATAAAAATTCATTAGAGGCTGGTATAATTATTTTAAGCAACACAATACTTCTTTTAATTAAAAGTCTACTTACTTTTAGCAAAACATAATCATTTCTACATAAATAAGAATATCTTTGCTTATAGCAAAATACTATCATTTAAAAATAAAAAGTACGCGCCAAAATATAAATTCTCGTATTTTCTTTTGTAATTCTTTAATCCATGTAATAAATAAACTTATTTTCACCGGTTCTTATCTCCATTTTCAAAATTCTCTCTTTTATTCTAAATTTCTTAATTGGAATTTTCATTAAATTTTACGGTTATTACACTTTGGCTTGCATGTCTTTGTACAAGGTGTACGTGGGCTACACCACGAGCTACCACCATAGCACAATTTTTGACAACCTGCCTTGGTCGGCAATCTGGCCAACCCACCTGACCAATCGAGGGTAGGCTCTAATACCATATGATACAAATTTGCCTAACTCCACCTCAAAAGTTAGCTCGTAAAGAGAGGATTACGAACCCATATATATAACACCCAAGACCTCCCTCACTAACTGATGTGGGACTTTGCCAATATTTACTCGATAATCACCCTCACCATTGCACGTTTCACATCACCAAGACTCTGTGCGAATGCAATTTTAGGTGGCACTTGACCTTGATAGTTGTGGAGTAGGAAAGTTATAAATACTTCCATCTATTGTTATCGTGCATCTATTTCTATCTCACGTGCTACTAGCTCAGTCTCTCATTCAGCCTCTTGTCATTGTTGTTTGGCCTCCCATTCCTCTAGTGATACTTTAAGTCGGGTCACCTCAGTCTACAACTCTTAGCAAGAAGGCCCAGATTGTGAATTCAACCTAGTAGAGCGACAACCAAAAACTTGAGTTGGGGAAACACCCAACCCGAATCTTCAAACTTGACTCGAGTGCTCTTAAGTTCCTAAAGCTATATTCAGTGAGTCAGTAGCAGAAAGCTCTTGGGAAGAAAGGTCTTCAAATTGAATTGAGGCAATTTTTCTCTATAAATTCTAATATAGAGAAACAAATTCTGTTAAAAATATATTATTATAACTAAATCATATCATAAAATGTATTATTAAAAATGTCATCATTTACACCAATAGCTCTAGCTTCATCATTAATGTAGGATCCATTAGTTATTTTATAGATTGTTATTCATACATCTCCTCGTGTCACTCGAGCCCCAAGTTCAGCTTCCTAAAAATTTTAAAAATAATGTAACATATGTTTAATATAAATTAAATTTAAGATAGATTATAAGCAAATGCAAACTTATCATCTCATGCTTCTTCTATGCAATGCTTTCAATCAATTAGCATGTGGCATCGTTTGTCATCTTCTATTTTATTTATTTTTCTCATTTATATTCTAGTCAATGGTAGAAACATATTAATAATACCAACTATAAATTGATATACATTAACAACTAAATATAATTACCTTAGACTTCTCCTCAAGACAATCATCTATAAAAGATACCCACTAATCCCAAGTAATGCCTTCTGGGACGTCATTACATAATAGTTCTCTAGTCTTAGTCTCATCTATTTTAACCTATACAAGTTATAATGTCCAACTCTCCACTTTTGCCCAAGTCAGTGGAAAATAACCTTCTTGTGCTGCTCTTTCACTACAAAATCTCCCTACAATAGAAAGTACAGATATTAATAAAGATACATAATCAAGGTGATTGGGAAAAAATAACATATGTATTAAGAGAAAAGTTAGTACAATAGATAAGACTAAATAAATTGTACATTAAGAGAGTTAGAATACTTATCGTTAACATCAACTATCCAACTTCTCCTTCGTCTACCATGTCCCTACTACTCCAATTGAGGGGGTTGGTCTTGCTTGATGAAAAGATCATCAATATCAAACTCTTCTTCAGTGGCCTAGGAATCTTGAGGGGGAAAGATGGATTGGATAGCCTCATAATTAAGTTTATCAATGTCCTAAGACTGTCCACCCTTACTAACTACTGGGTGGGGTAGAAGACTGTCACGGCCCCAAATGATGGAACACATGACCGGCACGGCATAAGGGTTTCCCCCTAGCCGTAAGCCTAACACATAGCATGCACAAACATTCGGCACACAATTCAGAGTACATAATAAATATAACTGGCCACATATGCCACATCCAATATAAGAAAATACTGTATATATATATATATATATATATATATATATATATATATATATATATATATATATATATATATATATATATATATATATATATATATATATATATCTCATGAATCCAACATCCTTGATTCAACTTGGCCCATGGCCTCATAATACAAACATAGTTGTAAAACATAAAACTGTTTTCCAAACAATACATCAAAGTACACAAGAAGCGAGGATCCTGCCTGTAAGTTCATGGAGATACACTAGACATAAACTAACTAGGCAATCATTACAAAAACAGCCTTACCCAAACTGGGGCTCACCAACGCTATACTCAGCCTTCTACAGAGCTGTAGCTGGATCAAAGTTTCTTTGACTATCTCTGGGGAGAAAACAGAAGAGGGGTGAGATTACCACATCTCAGTGAATAGGTAAATCATATTATAACAGAAACAGGGCAAACCAAGCACGAGTGTTTCGCAATGAGTTTACTAATTGAAACATTAAGCATTTAACCATAATTTATTGAAAGAAAAGCTAAACAATTCAAATGTATGTTCAAAAGATAAAACAGGATTAAATAAGTAACCGTAAAGCAAATCAATTATGCATGGTAAGTAAGAAATGAAGTTATTTATGCAATAACAATGATGAATGAGAATGTTTAGAAACATTTAATTTTTAAGAAAAATACACTAGTTTATTGGAGGTCTTTCCTAACAGATCTATCATCTCCTCCAAGCACACAGCAAGGGTAAGGTAATCACTGTAGGCGTAGACATAAGTCCACCATAAATCCCTGTGTCTTAGGCAGTCATATGCCCGTCACAGTATCCTAAGCCGAAGCTTTAACATGATCATGGTGCACCAGGGCTAGCACTACCTGCGGCTAGCTAACAGTGATCTAAAAGGGTCCCTCCAATAGAAAATATTTGAAATATGCTATTCAAAAAAAATTTAAAGTAAAACATTTCAATAACATTATAATAAAGCGATAGTTCTCCATCTAACTCTTTTCATGCATAAAATTTCGTTCTAAAAATATGTTTCATCCATGTATTCCCATGGAGACCTTTATCATCATAAACTTTCCCCTTAAACATATCGTCCGAAGACGTCGCATAGATGTTCGCATGCATCAAATCATTTCATGGTTAACTTAGTTCATTTCTATGACTAAGTTCACATTTCTATAAATCTAGCTCAAATGGAGAATTATCAGTCTAGATGCTTGCCCTGCATACCTAGGGTTCAACTAGGATTGAAATTTATAATTTCTAACATGGTTGGAACATATTGGTTTTCAAAGCGGTAAAACAATTTAACATATATTCCAACTAGTTAAAATCATACGAGAGAGTTATAAATCAAATTCCTAAAACATGCGCTATAGTATGAAAAACCCACTCACCTTACTAGGAGTCCAACAACGAGAATTTCAACTCGTGATGGTTCAACAACCTAGAAAACATAGACATAACATGAGAATTGGAAAACTCTAAATGTCACTATTCATGCCCAAAAACACTATTCACTCACCGAAAACACTATTCATGCCGAAACTTAAAAACCCTATATTTTAGCATAGAAACTAATTCTAAGACTATCTATGGAAAGAATTTCGGTAACAACGGTACTTTGCTTGCTCAAATCGGACGTCCGGATGATGAGATATCTTAGAGAGAAGGTGGAGAAAAATTTTTGAGAGAGAGAGAGTTAGGGTTCAGATGAAAGAGAAATGAAGGAAAAGGGGGGACCGCAAAAAAAAGCTATCTGACGAATCTCGCCGCCGGCGAACTCATTCTCGCTGTGGCGAGCCACGATTTTCGCCGGCGGCGAGCATATTTTCGCCGCGGCGAGATCGAAACCAGAAAAACTCATGCTCTCGGGAAAATGCTGCAGCCTTCTCGCCGCCGGCGAAATATTCTCGCCGCGGTGAACTCATTTGGCCGAATTTGACAAAACGTCCAACATGAAAGTTGCCCTTTCTCTTAGCTTTCAGTAACCACTTGAATCACCTAATTTGGAGTTCATATGAAGGAGTTATGCATAAAATAGTGAGCAAAGGTCCAGACCACACTACGCTTCGGTTTTTGCCTCTTATCACTATAATATTCACAGAATTAGCAAAAGTTCCCAACATCAAAGTTGTATATATATGTCTTATCTTTCATTAGAAATTGGAATAACTTAATTTAGATTTCATATGAGAGAGTTATGCTTATATGAGTGACGAAAGGTCAGAAAAAAAGGTCAGAAACGCTCTAAAATTTTACATTGTTCTCAACTTCCTTGTTTCAAATGATTTGTACTTAACCTTCAAAGGTTTGGGTTATTACAAAGACTATTCGAACTGGATTCACCCTCCCTGCATGTAATCAAGGAACTAACTCTCTTCATCTTCACTACTCCTATTAATTAAAAAATGAGTTTAGAATTAATAAACATGTAGCAGTGCTAAGTTTATTGTAAAAAGCCAAGAACAAATATAAAAATAATAAAATTATTACCGAGATAAGCATAAATTTACTTTCCCAGCTAGAAATAATATTTCTAAATTTTGAGCTTGTAACGAATCACTCTTGTACATAATATCATCATCACTGTCACCCATGTTGAACAAGTCAAGAGATTTCAAATGCACAATCATATCCCTCTTTTTGTCTATATGATCTTCCATATAATGTACCTGGTGAGCTTTAGGAGCTAGGATGTGTGGGTCATCATCCTTACTTTGACTAGTATGAATCAATGGTGAAAAATCAACGAAGGTCGTGCTCAATTCATCAGTTATTATACCTCTGAAATTAGTTGTATGTGATATCTAACAATTTTCCATGATATGGGGCATCTCTGAAATGTATGTTGCTGTCACTACTACTTGCATAACCTCTTATCCCAAGAGTCCCAAAAACTCCACTATTTAGAGTTTTCAACTCTTGGTCTTGCTATAATGTTCAAAATCTAAATTTATTGACATTGTACGCACTATATTGCCTTGCTCTGTCTAGTGGCCCAACTACAAGGAATTTCAAATCAGTTGAATGAGAACATTCAACATCATTTGTTATCTGAAAGAAAAAAAAAAGAAATGATAATTTAAAGTGCTTGTATGATCAATTACTATATATTCTATAAATAGACATGTACTTACATGATGAGAAAACCAAGAGACGAACTCCCTGTTAACATTTTTACCTATCTCAGTAGAAGACCGGGTTTGACGTTTTAAACTATGCCATACATAGTCTCTAAATTCCCTATAAAACATACAAAAGAGATAAAGAAATAGTCACACAATTAGTTAAGCCCTAATGTAATTAATAAACATAATTTATCCACTAAATGAAATGGTCTACTTCTTTGCAGTTGGTGAGCACATGGCAATGTGCTTGCAGTTTTTCTATTGGAGAAAGAGTGAAATATTCAAAATCACCAACTGATTTTTCAATTGGCAAATATAAAGTGTTAGTGTCAGATGGCCTAATATTAGGTTGATTATCCACACAATAGGTTGATTAAATATCATCTTTATGCTATCCAAGTACCTCAAACAAAAAATTAGAACTTCCTGAGCCATGTAAGGCTTAGCTATTAAGTCTTCTAGCCTTGCTTTATTAGGCACAAAAGACTTTAACTTCCCTAAGTATCTATATAGAATACATTAAATCATAAGATATGAAAAAAAAATGGAAAAAATTATTAAAAGAATGTTTATTTACCTTTTTATAGGATACATCCATCGATATTGGATTGAATTTCCTAGTTTGACTTCTTCAACCAAGTGAATAGTTAAGTGAACCATGACTGTAAAAGATGAAGGCGAGAATAACATCTCCATATGGCATAGTGTGAAAACAACTCTATTATGAAGTTGATCAATTTTGTTCACATTTAATATTTTACTATATACCTGTTTAAAGAATAAACACAATTCGACTATAGCTACAAATACATGATTAGGAATTGTCTTCCTTATGGGTAACGGTAGAAGTTACTCCATAAGAACATGTGAATGATGACTTTTCAATCCTCAAATCTTATGTTGTTTTAAGTCAATGCATATGAAAATGTTACTTAAATAACCATCTGGCACAGTAATATTATTCAATGTTTTGTGAAAGGCATCCTTACATTTGTTAGAGTGAACAAAGCTAGAGAATATTTACTATTACCATTGGGTCACAGATTAGGCCTGACACCCATTTCCTATTAGTATCTTCATGCATTTAAATTGTTTTTTGATCATCCAAGATCATTGAGCAAAGTGAAAATCACATTTTCACACACATTTTTTTCCAATGTGCACAAGGTCAAAAATGGTTTACCCAATAAGAAAACTAGAAAAAGGTACTCTTCTTATGCCATTGTTAAGTGTCAAATTGTAAAATTATTCCAATTCTAAACACAATCCAATTAAAAATATTTTATTTTTGTTATTTTCTATTGAAATAACTATTTTTGAGTTCAATCTTTTATAAATTTTTATTCTAATTAAGGTCTACAATTTGTAAAATTTGTAATTTTATTTATATTTTCGAGTTCACTAACTCACCTTTTTTTTATTTTATACTTTTAATGCTTATATTTTATTTAAAATGAATTTGTAAATTTTAAATTGTAAAATTACACCAATTATGAATATAATCTAATTAAAAATATGTTATTTTTGTTATTTTCTATTGAAATTTAGGAAGTTAAAATTGAGATCTTTCTATCTTATATCCATTTTTCATTTTTTTCTTAATTTTTACATTCTCATTTATATCTGTAAGTATATATCTTATCTCAATCCAAAAATGACCACCACCCAAACATTCAAAAGCAAGAAATATTGTACTGTTTTGGTTTTCAAGTTTCTTTGATTCTGTTTTGGTTTTCTTTTCTTATTCTACTGTGAGGATTTCTTATCCTCCTTAATTTTTATATCGTTTTCCCATTGTTTTTCTATAAAAAAAGTATTAAGATCCAAATCCAAAAAACACCTAATCGATGAATACTGTCAAGCCAAACCCATCAATATTGACAATTTAGAACTAGATATTGTGTCCTTTTAAATTCATAAAATTGAGAATGATATGTCCATCAACGAGCACATTAGTGTCACGGCCCCAAATGATGGAACACATGATCGGCACGGCATAAGGGTTTCCCCCTAGCCGCAAGCCTAATGCATAGCACATACAAACCTCCAGCACACAATCCAGAGTACATAATAAATATAACTGGCCACATATGCCACATCCAATATAAGGAAATACTGTATATATATATATATATATATATATATATATATATATATATATATATATATATATATATATATATATATATATATATATATATATATACATCTCATGAATCCAACATTTGTGATTCAACTTGGCCCATGGCCTCATAATACAACATCGTTGTAAAACATAAAACCATTTTCCAAACAACACATCAAAATACGCAAGAAGCGAGGATCCTGCCTGTAAGTTCATGGAGATACACTAGACATAAACTAAACTAGACAACCAGTACAAAATAGCCTTGCCCAAACTGGGGCTCACCAACGCTATATTCAGCCTTCTACGAAGCTGTAGCTGGATCAAAGTCTCTTTGACTATCTGTGGGGAGGAAACATAAGAGGGGTGAGACCACATCTCAGTGAATGGGTAAATCATACTATAACTGAAACAGGGTAAACCAAGCACGAGTGTTTCGCATTGGGTTTAATAATTGAAATCAAAATGTAAATATAATAATATAAACATTAATCATTTAACCATAATTTATTGAAAGAAAAGCTAAATAGTTCAAATGTATGTTCAAAAGATAAAACAGGATTTAAATCAGTAACCGTAAAGCAAATTAATTATGCATGGTAAGTAATAAATGAAGTTATTTATGCAATAATAATGATGAATGAGATTTTTTAGAAATATTTAATCTTTAAGAAAAATACACTAGTTTATTGGAGGTCTTTCCTAACAGATATATCATCTCCACCAAGCACACAGCAAGGGTAGGGTAATCACTGTAGGCGTAGACATAAGTCCACCCTAAATTCCTCCAAGCACACAGCAAGGGTATGGTAATCACTGTAGGCGTAGACATAAGTCCACCCTAAATCCCTGTGTCTTAGGCAGTCATATCCCCGTCACAGTATCCTAGGCCGAAGCCTTCGCATGAAATCCTGTGTCTTAGGCAGTCATGTGTCCGTCATAGTACCTTAGGCCGAAGCCTTCGCATGACCATGGTGCACCAGGGCTAGCACTCCCTGCGGCTAGCTAACAGTGATCTAAAAGGGTCCCTCCAATAGAAAACATTTGAAATATGCTATTCAAAGAGTTTAAAGTAAAACATTTCAATAACATTACAATAAAGCTATAATTCTCTATTTAGCTCTTTTCATGCATAAAATTTCGTTCTAAAATATGTTTCATCCATGTATTCCCATGGAGACCTTTATCATCATAAACTTTCCCGTTAAACATATCGTCCGTAGATGTCGCATAGATGTTCGCATGCATCCAATTATTTCATGGCTAACTTAGTTCATTTCTATGACTAAGTTCACATTTCTATAAATCTAGCTCAAATGGAGAATTATCAGTCTAGATGCTTGCCCTGCATACCTAGGGTTCAACTAGGATTGAAATTTATAATTTCTAACATGGTTGGAACATATTGGTTTTCAAAGCGCTAAAACAATTTAGAATACATTCCAACTAGTTAAAATCATACGAGAGAGTTATAAACTGAATTCGTAAAACATGCGCTATAGTATGAAAAACCCACTCACCGTACTAGGAGTCCAACAACGAGAATTTCACCTCATGGTGGCTCAACAACCTAGAAAACATAGACATAACATAAAAATTAGATAAATCCTAAATGTCACTATTCATGCCGGAAAATACTATTCACTAGCCGAAAAACACTATTCACGCTGAAACCTAAAAAACCCTATATTCTAGCATAGAAACTAATTCTAAGACTATCTATGGAAAGAATTTCGGTAAAAACGAAGCCTAAAACGCGATTGGACGGAATTTTACCTTGGAGATTACTGTTCATGCGATTTTTTGGCGACTTTCCGGCAGTTTTCCAACAAAATTGATCGGTGGAATTTGTAGCTCTCCTTCCCACGAGTCCAATGGTACCTTGGTAGCTCGAATCGGTTGGCTGGATGGTGAGATATCTTAGAGAGAAGGTAGAGAAAATTTTTAGAGAGAGAGAGGGGAAGTCAGATGTAGGGGAAATGAAGGAGAAGGGAGGGGGAAGCTGCAGAAAACGTAGAAAACAGCCCGAAGCACGGCCTGACCGTGTCCTGGAGCACGGCCGTGTTCGGGGTACATTGCACCAAGTTTTTGGCCGAATTTGACAAAATGTCCAACATGAATGTTGTAGCCTTTCTCTTAGATTTCATTAGCCACTTGAATCACCTAATTTGGAGTTCATATGAAAGAGTTATGAATAAAATAGTGAGCAAAGGTCCAGACCACACTATGCTTCGGGTTTTGCCTCTTATCACTATAATATTCATGGAATTAGCAAAAGTTCCCAACATCAAAGTTGTAGGTATATGTCTTATCTTTCAACATAAATTGGAAGCGCTTAATTTGGATTTCATATGAGAGAGTTATGCTTATATGAGTGAGGAAAGGTCAGAAGAAAAGGTCAGAAACGCTCTAAAATTTTACATTGTTCTCAACTTCCTTGTTTCAAACGATTTATACTTAACCTTCAAAGGTTTGGGTTATTACATTCTCCCCTCCTTATAAAAATTCGGTCCCCTAATTTTACAAAAACCAACAACTTGAAAACATAAGACTACTCTTGGAACAGTTATGGATACTTCTCTCTCATGACGTCCTCTACTTCCCACGTAGCTTCCTCTTTGAAATGATTCTGCTAGATCACCTTCACTGTAGGGATATCCTTAGACCTCAACTTTATCACTTGTCTATTAACAATGGCCACAGGTTTCTCTTCGTAGGCCAACTTGTCATCCAAAAGGATTTCTTGCGGTTGAATCACATGAGATGGGTCGGGTAGATACTTCCTCAACATTGAGACATGGAAGACTGGATGCACTTCACTCAATCCAGGTGGTAGGGCTAGGCAGTATGCCACTATTTCTACCCTATCCAGAACTTCAAAGGGTCCAATATACCTCGGGCTTAACTTCCCTTTCTTACCAAACCGCATAATTCCTTTCATGGGTGAAACTCTGAGGAACACGTGATCGTCTAGAGAAAACTCCAACTCCCGACGCCTATGGTCAACATAAGCCTTCTGACGACTTTGTGCGGTTAAAAGCCGTTCCCTTATCAGCTTGACCTTCTCTATGGCATCTTGCACCAAGTCTGGCCCTAGCAACTTGGCTTCTCCAACTTCAAACCATCCAACGGGAGATCGACATCTTCTCCCATAAAGAGCTTCAAAAGGTGCCATCTGAATACTGGCTTGATAACTGTTGTTGCATGCAAACTCAGTTAATGGAAGATATTCTTCCCAACTGCCACCAAAGTCCAAAATACATGCTCTAAGTATATCCTCCAAAATTTGAATCGTGCGTTCTGACTGTCCATCTGTTTGGGGATGAAAAGCGGTGCTTAGATTCAACCTCGTCCCCAAAGCTTCTTGAAAAGCTTTCCAAAACCTTGCCATAAACTGTGGACCTCGGTCAGATATGATGGATACAGGGACTCCATGCAATCTGACAATCTCACACTGATACAGGCTTGCATACTGAGCCGCATTAAAGGTAGTCTTCACTGGTAAGAAGTGGGATGACTTGGTCATTCGATCCACTATCACTCATACTGAGTCATAACCCTTAGGGGTCCTTGGTAACCCTGTAACGAAGTCCATAGTGATCCTTTCCCACTTCCACTCCGGTATCTCAATCTGTTGGTGCAAACCGGCATGCTTCTGATGTTCAGCTTTCACTTGCTGACAAACCAAGCACTGAGCCACAAAATCTGCTACATCCTTCTTCATCCCACTCCACCAATACAAGTCCTTGAGGTCACTGTACATCTTATTTGTTCCTGGGTGGATAGTATAGGCTGATTGATGTGCCTCCTCCAAAATCTGCTTCCTCAAAAGAGTGATTTTTCCATATCACCTTTACTGTAAATATTTCCGTAGTATAGACACATGAAAAACTGGATAAACATTATCCAATGCAGGTGGTAAAACCAAACAATAAGCCACTGAACCGATCCTATCAAGAATTCAAATAATTATATATACCGAGAGGGTAACTTCCCTTTCTTTCAAAACCTCATTACCTCTTCTATGGGTGAGTCCTTCAAGAATATATATATAGTCACCAACTAATACTTTCTCGTGCTCAACATTCATAGTCCTTATAAACTTTTGACTTGTATTGAGTTTTCAGTATTTTTTTTTAATCAAATTCACTTAATCAATAACATCTTATAATAAATCTAACTCCACTGAGTCATTTAATAGAACATTTTTAACACCTCTTACATAAGGCTTACATCTTCTAATATCATTTTATTATAGACAAATTCTGTTAAGAAATCTCCTACCTATCTCAAAAACATATGCTTGAAGCATGCTCTCCAAACTAGCATCATCAATTTAGATAATTCATATGCTATCTATTGCATGTTATTCCAAATTAGATTTCCAAAGTTTAACTTTTCTCAATTCACTCACATATTAAGAAACCTATGATGTTCATGTAAAACTTCAAATGATGCCATTATGAGCAAGTTCAACTAAGGACAATTAATTTCTCCAAACTTTCACCACAATAATATAAAGATACTTAAAGCATAACTTCTAATGTATAAACACATTATTTAAATTTAGTATCAGTCATACTATTATCTAATAAAGATCTTTAGACTTCCTAAATAACTCTCTTGAGATAATATATTCAATTCGTACTTACCAACATACCCGCTAATGAAAAATTTCACTTGTATCTTCTTTTTACCATTGTACTAGTACAATTTTTTTTTATCTCAGTATATCCTTATTACCTCGGGTAATCCATATTCACAATCTATAGCTTCTTCTGAAATCTCTTTTCTCAACAATTATTCATACGTGAATTTCCAATCTCAACATAATTCACATCTTAAATACTAAATTCGATTTAGCATAGTATAAACCTTTAACACAAATATCTTGATTACTTACATTATTTTCGGACATGATTCTCAGAATATTCTCCATATTTTCAAATTAATAATTCAAAGATCAATTTAAATCCTACTTTCTATATTTTATCCCTCAAGAACTTCAGTACCACTAATTCACTTTATTACATTCCTCAAAGCGCCATAAGGCCATCATTTTTTTTCTATTCCTTTCATCTAAAAATCGTTATATAGTTCGGTGTCCAAACTCACTATTTTAAGTTATATTCTTCCAAGATTTCATTCATTAGTCACTTCTAACCAATTGAAATAAAAAATTTTCTACTTTTGTCTTATCTATCTTCCACTAAACCCAATATGTTAACATCCTCCTCTTATAACATTTTTCCACCACTATCCAATCCTTAAGCAATCCTAACATATATTACTTTCACTATTCATATCATGTCTGCCACTTATCCATTTCAATTCACTTTTCACACATTCATATATTTTCATGACATACTATCCAAATATCAAACATCACCCAAGTCACAATCTTGACAAACGAAATAGTCATTTACTCACTCACCTATTAGAAAACTTACGGTATTTTATGTAAAACTTCTGCCCAAAACTTCTTAAAATACTCTCTAAAAACAATCTGTGAACTATAGTTCTCGATCAGATATAATCGATATCAATACCTTATGAAGTCTTACTATCTTATTCAAAGACAAATTTGAACCTATCAATAATCACCCATTTTTATTCAGGTATCTCTATCTGATATTGTAATCTTGCAAGTCTTTGATGTTCTACTTTTACCTGTTGACAAGTTAATCATCGAGATACAAAATCAACTATATCTTTCTTCCTACTATCCCACCAATACATTTCTTTTAGATCTTTATACATTTTAGTTACCTCAGGATGAATTGTATATATGGATCTATGGGCTTCCTCTAAAATTTCTTCCTTAAGTTCTTCTTTATTAAATACACACAATCGCTTGCCCAATCTCAGAATTCCTTCAGAGTCTACAATAAATTCAATATCACTGACATTCTTGACCTCTTAAATTTTTTTACATAAATAGGCATCATCGTCCTGTGCCTTTTTCACCTACTCAACTAAAGATGATTGAAACTGTATGAATTTTACATGTATCACCATACAGATAATGCCTCCAAGCTTTGAGAGTAAAACTACTGCTGTTATTTCCAAATCATAAGTCTGACAATTTTTTGCTCATGTGGCTTAAGCTATCTAAATACATATGCAATGACTTGACCATATTGCATCAACATATACCTTAATCCCATTCTCTATGTATCACAACATACCGTATATCCTTCAGTGCCTAAAGAAATAGACAGTACTAGCACCGTAATCTAACATTTCTTAGTTTCTAGCAATTTCTTTCACATTCATCTTACTAGTTAAATTTTATTGCTTCCTTTGTCAACCTCGTCAAAGGAGAAACAATTTATTTTTTGAAAAATATTTAACGAATCTACAGTAATATCTTGATAAACAAATAAAATTACGAATCTTTGTAATTGTGATAGGGTGTGGCCATTGTTGCACTGCTTATACCTTTTTAAGATTAATTTGAATATCATCCTTGGTAATCACATACCCTAGGAAAATAACATTACTAAGCCAAAATTCACATTTTGCAAACTTAGCATATAACTAGTGTTCTCTTAGGGTTTGCGAAGCATTCTTTAAATGTTCTCATGCTCCTCAGAATTCCTTGAATATATTCTAGTATATTATCAATAATTATAATAACAAATTAATCCAGGGATGGCTTCAATACTCCTTTTTTTTATCAAGTCCATGAATGCAACTGGGCATTTGTCAGACTAAATAACATCACCAAGAACTCATAATGCCATAACGAGTCCTAAAAGAAATTTTTTGAATAACCTCTTCCCTTATCCTCAATTGATGAGATCCAGATATTAAATCAAATCAATTTTTTTTTAAATGTTGAGCACCTTGTAGCTGGTCAAACATATCATCTATATGAGGTAATGAGTATTTATTCCACATTGTCACTTTATTCAATTGTCTATAATCTATGCATAGTCATAGTGATTCATCTTTCTTTTTCATAGATAGAACTGGAGCACTCCAAGTAAAAGTTCTAGGGCTTTTAAATCCCTTGTCTAACATGTCTTGTAACTATTTCTTTTTCAGTTCTTTAAGTTCAGTGGGTGTCATTCTATATGGAAATATAGACGCTGGTCAGGAAATAAATCAATACCAAATTCTATTTATTTTTTTGGGGTAATCCTAACAATTCCTCAAGAATTATATCAGAAAATTCTCTAATCACTGGAACTTGATTTACAGTGGTATACTTTATATCAGCATCTCTCACCACTGCCAACTATCATTGGCACCTTTTTATAATCACTTATGGACTGCTAAAGCAGAGATTAGGTTACTGGGTATCTCACTAAGATTTCTTTGTATCAAAAGAGAAAATTCTCCAAGAATATTGAATTTAATCACCTTCTAGTGACATTTCAAAATGACATGACATAATGCCAACAAATTCATTCTCAATATCACATCACAATCTACCATATCTAGACAACCGGGTATAACGGATGTCACATTCAGAAACCATCATGATGTCTCATTCAGAAACCATCATATTTGGTATTTGTCTCAATTTCTTAAATTCTTTAAGACGCATCTCGCTATAAAACAAAGATAGCCCAACCGTCACTTAACCATGCCAACATAGCATACTATAAACTGACTTACTTGAACAAAAGGACAACATCCTATCGAACCCCTTTAGCAGCACCGTGAGTATAAGTATGTCCGGATTCATACCCATACTCAAAGTTCTACCTAAAGGTCCATTACTCCATGAACACAGGAAAACCTAAAGCTCTGATACCACTCTGTCACTTTCTTCTGGTGGCAACAGGGGTACTTATCAAAACACTGCAGCCCATACTGTAGCTCCTGGGCGGAGAGCCACGCTTCGCCACATCGTTCACGCGTGAGAGTTCCCAGGACTTGGCTTTTCAACCTTGGCTCTGATACCACTCTGTCACGGCCCCAAATGATGGAACACATGATCGGCACGGCATAAGGGTTTCCCCCTAGCCGCAAGCCTAATGCATAGCACATACAAACCTCCAGCACACAATCCAGAGTATATAATAAATATAACTGGCCACATATGCCACATCCAATATAAGGAAATACTGTATATATATATATATACATCTCATGAATCCAACATTTGTGATTCAACTTGGCCCATGGCCTCATAAAATACAACATCGTTGTAAAACATAAAACCATTTTTCAAACAACACATCAAAATACGCAAGAAGCGAGGATCCTGCCTGTAAGTTTATGGAGATACACTAGACATAAACTAAACTAGACAACCAGTACAAAATAGCCTTACCCAAACTGGGGCTCACCAACGCTATATTCAGCCTTCTACGAAGCTGTAGCTGGATCAAAGTCTCTTTGACTATCTGTGGGGAGGAAACATAAGAGGGGTAAGACCACATCTCAGTGAATGGGTAAATCATACTATAACTGAAACAGGGCAAACCAAGCACGAGTGTTTCGCATTGGGTTTAATAATTGAAATCAAAATGTAAATATAATAATAGAAACATTAAGCATTTAACCATAATTTATTGAAAGAAAAGCTAAACAGTTCAAATGTATGTTCAAAAGATAAAACATGATTTAAATCAGTAACCATAAAGAAAATTAATTATGCATGGTAAGTAATAAATGAAGTTATTTATGCAATAATAATGATGAAAGAGATTGTTTAGAAATATTTAATCTTTAAGAAAAATGCACTAGTTTATTAGAGCTCTTTCCTAACGGATCTATCATCTCCCCCAAGCACACAGCAAGGATAGGGTAATCACTGTAGGCATAGACATAAGTCTACCCTAAATTCCCCCAAGCACACAGCAAGGGTATGGTAATCACTGTAGGCGTAGACATGAGTCCACCCTAAATCCCTGTGTCTTAGGCAGTCATATGCCCGTCACAATATCCTAGGCCGAAGCCTTCGCATGAAATCCTGTGTCTTAGGCAGTCATATGCCCATCACAGTACTTTAGGCTGAAGCCTTTCGCATGACCATGGTGCACCAGGGCTGGCACTCCCTGCGGCTAGCTAACAATGATCTAAAAGGGTCCATCCAATAGAAAACATTTGAAATATGCTATTCAAAGAGTTTAAAGTAAAACATTTCAATAACATTACAATAAAGCTATAATTCTCCATTTAGCTCTTTTCATGCATAAAATTTCATTCTAAAATATGTTTCATCCATGTATTCCCATGGAGACCTTTATCATCATAAACTTTCCCTTTAAACATATCGTCCGTAGACGTCGCATAGATGTTCGCATGCATCCAATTATTTCATGGCTAACTTAGTTCATTTCTATGACTAAGTTCACATTTCTATAAATCTAGCTCAAATGGAGAATTATCAGTCTAGATGCTTGCCCTGCATACCTAGGGTTCAACTAGGATTGAAATTTATAATTTCTAACATGGTTGGAACATATTGGTTTTCAAAGCGGTAAAACAATTTAGCATACATTCCAACTTGTTAAAATTATATGAGAGAGTTATAAACTGAATTCGTAAAACATGCGCTATAGTATGAAAAACCCACTCACCGTACTAGGAGTCCAACAACGAGAATTTCACCTCGTGGTGGCTCAACAACCTAAAAAACATAGACATAACATGAAAATTAGATAAATCCTAAACGTCACTATTCATGCCGGAAAACACTATTCACTAGCCGAAAAACACTATTCACGCTGAAACCTAAAAAACCCTATATTCTAGCATAGAAACTAATTCTAAGACTATCTATGGAAAGAATTTCGGTAAAAACGAATCCTAAAACGTGATTGGATGGAATTTTACCTTGGAGGTTACTGTTCATGCGATTTTTTGACGACTTTCTGGCGGTTTTCCGGCGAAACTGATCGGTGGGATTTGTAGCTCTCCTTTCCACGAGTCCAATGGTACCTTGGTAGCTTGAATCGGTTGGCTGTATGATGAGATATCTTAGAGAGAAGGTAGAGAAAATTTTTAGAGAGAGAGAGGGGAAGTCAAATGCAGGGGAAATGAAGAAGAAGGGAGGGGGAAGCTGCAGAAAACAGCCCGAAGCACGGCCTGGCCATGTCTTGGAGCACGGCTGTGCTTTGGGGCCACATTACACCATAGTTTTGGCCGAATTTGACAAAACGTCCAACATGGATGTTGTAGCCCTTTCGCTGAGCTTTCATTAGCCACTTGAATCACCTAATTTGGAGTTCATATGAAAGAGTTATGAATAAAATAGTGAGCAAAGGTCCAGACCACACTATGCTTCGGGTTTTTCCTCTTATCACTATAATATTCACGAAATTAGCAAAAGTGCCCAACATCAAAGTTGTAGATATATGTCTTGTCTTTCAACAGAAATTGGAATCACTTAATTTGGATTTCATATAAGAGAGTTATGCTTATATGAGTGAAGAAAGGTCAGAAGAAAATGTCAGAAATGCTCTAAAATTTTACATTGTTCTCAACTTCCTTGTTTCAAACGATTTGTACTTAACCTTCAAAGGATTGGGTTATTACAATTAGTTTCAAAAAAATTATCTGAAAAAATTTATGTTATTTTTCAGCATTCACAATCCAAAGACTGAACTACTATGGCATGCGTATAATATATTCAATCTGGAAATAATCATTCAAGCATATGTGGACGAGCTAAAAATAAAACCAAGCTAAGGACAGTGAAGCCAAGAAAAATTAATTCAAGAAACCTCCAAAACAATATATTATTGCAGAAGAAGCATTGAAGAGCAAGGATGAACTCACCTGTATGCAAGGATGAATAAAAATGATGAATGGGGGAGAATGGCTAGCACGGTGGAGAAGAGAATGAAGAGCACTAGTACATGTGGCTAGAGAATTTGCAGAAGGAGGGAGGAAGGAGCTTGTATATGTGGATGAGAATGGCAGACAATGAAGGAGGAAGTGAAAAATATAAGAACTTAATGAAGTTTATTAAACGGTCATTAAGTATTAGATACCTTAACAACAATTTCTGTCTAAAACTGTTGTTAAGTGTCGTCGTAATGACGGTTTACACATAACCATACTAAAGTAGCGATGGTTATGATGAAACCGTTGTTAAATATTGTAAATTCCCATGAACGGTAAGAATTTAATGACGGTTATAAATAAACCGTTGTTAATTAGTAATGGTGTACCTATAACTATCGTTAATTTAACGATTCGTATGATGGTTATAAAACCGTTGTTATGTCGCATTATAATGATAGTTTTTGTAACCATCGTTGTATTTCCATGGTAATTCTATCTGTTTGTTGTAGTGTGCAAATATATCATTTATGGCACTTTCTGAGCAACTTTTGGCAAACATAATTCTTGTAATAACTGTGATTCATAGTTAGGCTCTTGCTTGTATCTTATCAACCTCTGCATCTGAACCTTGATTAACACGTCTTTCCTCCATCTTCAACTGCTAATTAACTTTCTTCCTTTGCTTCAGAGCCCCATTTTCCAAACAAAAAGTTTCAATTTTTTACACTTTTTTAGCAAACTATGTATCCAAGCATTGGAAGGAAGCGTGTTACCTTCTCATCAGTGGGTTAAGTGCAATGAGGATACCAACCCAAATTGACCATAAGAACCTTATCCATGTATCCAACATCTCTTGTTTAGTTTTGGTTATACCTTGATTCCTTTGGAAATGGGAGTAAATAAAGGGGTAAACAGGATAACACACACACACTCACACACACACAAACACACTTGAAAATTGTAACTTAACGTTTCTTCTATACCATATTATTTAAGAACTATTCAATAGTTTGGTATAAATGTTTCAAAATTGTATTAAACTATAATCCCGTCACATTAAGTTAACGCAAAAGTTTATCAAGATCCTATGTGGCTGTTTGGGGTCCTAAGTGACGAAATAGTCATAGTTTGTTCAAAAGATTCTTTTTTTAAAAGGTAAAATCAGCATAAATATAATAGTACTAGTTCCTCATTTAAATCCCCAAATCAAACAATTTAGGGTTTTTTATTTATAGAATTGGACGCTGCATTTGTGGGAAAACGTATAATAATGTAGAAGTTGCTGTCAATTCAACCCTTCTTTATCTAGAAAGCGAGTCCACTAGATCAATATTTTTCAATGAATTATTTTCTTTCTTTTGTTTTTCGTGCGTCTAATTCCACGATCAACTTTTATGGTCAATGGATTATTATGTTAGGAACTTTATAATGATACTTTTGCAACTAATGTTTCTTCCAACGTCTGTATTCCCAAACTCAAATTATCCCGTCAAGTCAATGCAGTAGGTATACCCACCAAGATCCCTTCCCCCTTGTTTGGGCCACATATACTAAATTAACTGCACTGACTGACCATAACGACTTCACAACACTCTTGTTTAGTTTTAGCTATAGGATGATAAATACAAGAGAAGATATTGCATTCCTCTCAATCTTTAATAATATTGACACCATGTTTTTTAAGCTATTAACCTTTTCGCATATATATCCTAAGATATTAATTAGGTTAAATTTTTTAAATTTTTTTCAACGAATTATGGTATTATCTACTCTTCCAAAAAGCTTTTTCATGTATCAATTTTTATTAAAAACATCATAATTACAAATACTTAAAACCATTGGATAGTTGCAATGGTAGCGGCTGTTTGAACCTCAGAAAACGACGAAAATTTGATTATTAAATATGCCAACTTGGAGAGAGATTTATTCATTGCGCTCTAAACCCAGAAGTGATTAGCCTTTCATCCCATTGGGTGAGAAATACCCCTGCTAATCATTAAAAAAAAAAATTTAAACCTGCAACATAATCATTTTCAATTTAATTTTTCATCTTACATTTGTTGCCATAGAATTGAACCTCAATTGCAGCAACCAGCTATAGCAACCAAATCCACCCCATCTCTCATATAATTTCCAAGATTTTTTTTTATAGATTCATTTAGCTTAATTCTTTGAATTTTCTTTTGTATACAAAATAATCTATAAAAATATCAATTCATTGCATGTTAGTTATTTTACTAGCTCTTGAAAATATCAAAGAATGATATAGAATGAATTTGATATTTTCAAAAATTAACTTGCATACACAAAAAATTTAGAGATTAATTAATCAAGTTATTTATAAATAAACGTGAGTGTCCAAAGTAAGGTACCCTGCATTTAATTTCATCAACTATATACAGAAACAAAAATTGCATTATATTAAAAGTGGTATTTAATTCACCACTTCTGATTTACAAAGGATCTCGAGTCAACAATTAACTTGCTGGTTGGAGTGTTCTACTATCAATCATGCAAGTTAAAGAGTTTGAATTCAAACTGTTCGACTTTCACGTAATTGGCGGGTGAAGTCAATGCGATAAGTCTCCAAATTGACCAAAACAAACATTTTGCATGTATCCTCATCAACATTTCGTATCCTCTAGAATGTAGGATTAATAGATCAATACTTTTCAATGAATAATTTTCTTTCTTTTGTCTTTTGTGTGTCTAATTAATTCCACGATTAATTTTTATGGTCAATATATTTTTTTTAAGAAAAATATATTTTATCTCTGTAAATTATAATTTAATTACAACTTTAAACATTTCAAAACTTTTCTCCAATCTTTGACAAAAGTGAAAATATTGAATTCTTATAATGTTTAATATCCTAATCACACGCAGTGAACATGTGGTCTTTGTAACTTAATAATTATGCACACATTTTGTCATAATGTTTTCCCTTTTCACTAACCAAAAACCAAATTCAACCTATAAAATTGAAGCAATTTTATTTGAAGACTGAAGGTGGTTGAATGTTGTTTGTGTCAAATTTCTTCTTACGTACACCACTCGTATGCATGTAACACTACAAGAAAAGCACCGTCTAACAGCCCCTTTTTAAAGGTTTAGCAGCTGTTTCTAACTGCCGCTAGGAATTTCATAATGATTCTAAAATCACATAAAAACTCACTATCACAAGGGATTTAGCTAGGGGTGTAAGCAACTTGAATGAAACTGATTGAATCTGACTAAAAAATAGTACATCGGATGGAGTAAATCGGGTTAGTGGGTTAGAATGGATTAATTTTTTGTAAAGTTTCAGGTTCATCGGTTTGGGTCAAGTTTGGCACATCTAACCCGTTGTAACCTGATCTGACCAATAAAACATATAAAAATTAAATCAAATCTAAGTTAACATAGTAGTAATGACTTAGTAGTAAGAGGCATCAGTGATAAACATGGAGACTTGGGTTTGATTCCTGTCTACCATGCTAAGTTTTCTTTTTCAAAAAATAAAATAAAATGAAACAGCATTGTTTTCTGCAGCTACATATGAAAGTGAAACCCTTGTTCCTCACCCTCATCTCCTATTTCTCTTATCTCGCCATCACGCCTCACACACGAATCTCCTGAAAAACTTTCTTAGAGAAAATTTCTTTACTCCCATCTATGTCAACCCCACCGAACAAGGACGACATTTGCCTTCGGTCTGTGTCCCTCACCCTCATCCCCTGTTTCTCTCACTGTCACACGCGAGTCTCCTGGAAAACTTTATCAGTGAAAGTTTCTTTCCTCTATCCATGTCAAGCCCACCGAACAAGATCACCATTTTCCTTTGGTCTTTGTCAAATAGTAACCCCCAGCATACTTATTTTGTTATTAACTTGTTCGATTTATTTCCCAAGCGTTCTTGTTCGGTAAACAATTTCCTTATTGAGCCCTAGCACAATACGATCAATGGCGTTTCTTCAGTTCTTCCTCATCTTCAGTAGCAGATCATGGAGATGTTTTCTTTTCTTTGTCAGATTCATCAGTATTTTTTATTTGCTTTTTGATATTCAACTGTTTCTACGGTTCTACACTTCATCCAACTTCCCTTGTTCCTCTACACTCTTCTTTTTTTTCTTTGAACAGATCTCCCTTCTTCTTCGAAGATGCCAAGATGCATGCTTCAAGTGACTCGTGACTCGTGACCTGATCAAAACATAAAAGCCCGAGCAAACCCGAATCATTTTGGTCATCCAAAATCATAGACGAGTTCGAATAGAAATTTTACAACCCAACACTATTCGGTCGGATTGAGTTTAGACCTCAATTCAATCGAACCCAACTCATTTACAACCTAGATTTAGTAGTGTTTTCGTTTGACTTTTGGAATAACCATGGTTGGAAAATATTTAGTGGCAGTGCTCTAGGTGCCACAAAAATTGACAAAAATGCTGAGTTTGGTAATAAAGGCGGTTTTTAACCGCCACTATAAGTTTAAAATTTTTAAAAACAAATAGCTACAGTTGAAATTGCCACTAAATGTTAAAAATTTAATCATGATAACAGTAATTCTGAGATTTTAAAAGGTATTCTAAATATTTTAAAAAAAATACATGATTAGAATTAAAAAAGACTTATTAATAAAATCTTAAATTCAAACTTATTAATCGCACTTGAAATAAAGGAAGAAGGGACAATCTCCACTTGTAAGAAATTTAAAACTAGAATCTTTAATTGATTGCTATCAACCTTATGCGGAGATCTGAACTTTTTCCATTTATGTTTCTAAAAGTTTCTTTTATTGGCTTTCAGTTTTAGCATCTAGTTGGGATGAAACAACATATCCTTGCAATAATTCTAAGTTATGTCGGATTGCTATAAACCTTACGCTGTTTTGGCTCCTAATCAGGAAAAAAGACTTGGCTGTAAAAATAATATTCAGACATTGGTGGAGTAACAACTAAAATGATTATCTTCTTTTCTGAAAATTGTTATAGTGCATCAAAATCTGATTAAGAGAATAAGTTAGAAGGGTGATATGGCTTTTATTTGTTGGCTATGTATTGAATTTTTCTGTATCTAAGTTGTACTTAAAGTAATTTAATCATATTTTAACTCTAACAAAAAATAAACTATTAATATCCATAACTAGTTGATCGCAGTAATAAGTGACTAAGTACAAAAATTGAATGGCAGTTGAATGAAAAGAAGAACAACTCTACTTTTTTCTCAAGCTTAAGATCACGTAAGCTTTTCTTCTCATAATCAATGCTTTACGGCGAACAATAATTCCTCCTTCAGGTAGGAATATGCATTCTGTGGTTGACATGAAAGAAAAAATCTTTGAGTATTAACCTTCTTCAAAACAGCTAGGATTTCTATAACAACTAGGCTTATCTGGTTTGTGGCAATTTTACTTTTATTTTATTCTGTTTTTCCTTAATTTTTATCACAAAACTAATATTTTTTACTCCCAATTCTTATCCTAATTTCCAATTTCTTTTTTAATTATTTATAACTCTTAGCGCTTCTATATTTTCGAAGATAATATCTTTCTTCCTTCCCCACAAGCTCATCTATAGCAAGATATGATGATTTTACTACACTTTGACTTTGGTGAAGCTATAAAGAGATGTTATGGAGGTATTCCTCTATGATATATATATATATATATAGACTTCCTTACACATCCAAGCTATAAAGGCAAAGTATGGTGAATTTTTTTATACTTTTTGCCTTCCGATGGAACTAATCTTCTATTATATCACATCTACACAAATTTATATATTAGGATTTGGTAGAAAACTACTCTTAGAAAGAAAATTTCTAATTATATATTTCAGTGTCTCTTTAATTGAAATTTTTGAAGCGAATACAAAAAAGGAGCCTTGACTTTTAGAGCATATATAAGCAATATCATAAATAACATTGATATCTTTGATGAAAATTATCTTTAAATGTTGATAAATATTGACATGAGGATGAATTGTTCTACAATGCCTTTTAAGTACGAAAATATGGCCAAAAACTAGTCAATAAAGGCGATTATCTCATAAGGGGGCGTCCATGGGCAATAGCCAGTAATACCACAATTCAACTGTGGCACAGGGTTCAAGTTCCGCTTATTAGGAGCCAAAATAATGTGGTGTTTTGTAAATGAGAATTTTAATTTTTTTGTAAGTATTTAAAAATTTAATTATAAGATATTTATGTGTAAGAAGTATGAAACTTCAGAAATTTTTGTAACCAAATACGAATACTAAGGGCCTGTATATTTGGGTTGCTTGTTTTATGTTTTCATTTTTATTGAAAACGCCAAACATGATTGAAAATATATTTAGTAGGGTTTAAGAAAAAATATTTTTTTTGAAAATATTTTCTAAAATAGAGTGAAATTTAAAATATTTAAAATATATTTTCAATATTTTTAAAAATACTAGAGACATTTTTATAACTTCGAAAGAGAATCTATTACAAATATTAAAGAAAATCAAAATAGCATTATAATTAATTATCGAAGTTTAAATTTAAAAATCAGGTAATATTTATACCAGTTTATATCAATAAGATTTGAAAAAAAAGATGAATAAATTTTTAAGTTTACAAAATAAATGTAATTTTTAAATAATAAAAACTTGTAAATAAAAATAGGGAATAAAAATTTTAAAATATTTTCACATATCAAACATATACAATACCATAAATTTGCAATAGCTGTTTGGTTTGGATTTCTTGAGGGCTGATCAAATTCACCCTCAGGATATTTATAACTTGGATTGACAGTTGGTTGAATAATCTGAAGTAAAAATTCCATCCTAGATTTCTATAGGACATCATCTTATTCACTATCAATATACTATCAGTCATTTGGTTTTGTTAGGAATGCATTTGTGTTTCGAAAAGAAAAAACCTTGTCCTTATGGTGCTATTCAAATTATCAACAAGACTTCTAAGTAATGCGTGGTTTCAAGAATATCCCAGGCTAAGGAATATTTTCCTTTCAAGGTGTTGTTCCTGCAGGCTGTTTCTGATCTTTACTAAAGCAATACATTTCTTTCCTCTAAAGTAAAAGGTAAAGAGGTTTGAGTTATGGAAGAAATGGATCACCAGACAGGGTATAGTGGGAAACTACAAATGCAAAAGAGAATTACACGACCACGAAAAGTGTAATATCTCAAAATTTTATTTTTAAATAATAATGTTTTGTTATAAAAAATATATTTTTATTATAAATAATTATGTTTTACTAAAAGAAAGTATATTTTTAATTAAAAGAATTATTGTTTTGCTCAAAATAATTATATTGGATTTTAATAAATTTTTGTTGTATTTTTAGAAATATTCTTTCTTTTATTATATATAAAGATATTTATTTTGTGATTTATTTTATTAAGATTTTTATCAATAAAAATCATGATCTAAGAGTTTAACTAGAATGTAAATTTTTAGAAAATTTTAGAAAATTTTAGGATGAAAAACGGAATTTATATGAAATTATATAAAAGAAATCCTATTATTTAATTATTAAATAATAATAATATTATTATTATTAAAAAAAATGAAGGAACGGCAAGCAAATGCATCACGCAGTAGCCCGCAGCAGCAGAGACGGAAAAACTCTCTCTCTCTAAATTTTTTTTAAAAACTTTTCTCTAAGATTTCTTTAATTCTAAACGTCCAATTGAGATACTAGAGGTACCGTTAGACTCATGGCGGCGAGAACTTCAAAACCCACCGCTCATTTTCGCCGGAGGTACGCCAAAATTTCGCCGGAATTTTGTGAATAGTAACTTAAAGGTAAATTTTTTAAAATACTGAAATTTTGATGGTTTTTCAAGATTTCAACTTAGGGGTTTTGTTAAGAATGTAGAATATTAGTTGTAGGATAAAATTTACGGTCAGAAAATGTGATTTGGTGATTTAATTTTGAAAAATTTACTTTGGTGAACAGTAACTATAAACAGTGCCTATGAACAGTGTGTGCCCGTGAATAGTATTTTCAGCCGCGCGTGAACAGTGTTTCCGGCCGTGAACAGTGCCAGCGTCTCGGGGTCATTTTTTTAGGTTTTTGGACCTTCCGGACTCATTTTTAATATCTAATTGATCAAATTCAGATGGAAAATGTGGATTTTGGGGCTGTCCAATCTGGAGCTCTTACACTGTGAGTGAATATAATTTACTATACCGCATTTTTAAATCTCTCTCATGTCCATGCATTTAAAACAAAATTTTAATTATGAATAGCATAAATTGAATTTCATGTTTATATTGATTTATATTCTTAGAAGTTATAGGACATGCAGAACAGACCTCTAATAAGTCCCTCCTGAATTTATGATGAAAATGTGGTATTATGATACACTTTATTAAATCTTATAATTGTATTATCTTTCATATTGTTTCATATGATTTGTGTTATAAATGATACCTCACTATTTCATGGATATGGTGAAATTGAATTTGTATTTGAGCTTCAAATGTGTCATTGATACTGGATATTATGGTTTATCTGGACTGGAATGAAAATGTTGTATTTCTGATTTTGGAGAATGAATTTCTATGCCGAAACTCTGTCCAAGGAATATCTTGGAAGGGAGGGATATATTTTGTCTTAAAAAGAATTTTAACTTCATAATTTTCAATTTTTCTTTCAGCTTATATTTTTGATTTATTAAACTAATTTATTTTGGATGAATCATTGATAGAAATACTGTTAGCTAGCGACAGAGATAGCTAGCCTTGGTGCACCATGAAACTTTAGCTAGCAAGAAAGTTGCTAGCCCCTTGTGTGAACAGACATATGAGGATTGAATTATGAATAAGTATGGAGTTGAGTATGTCTCCTCCAATAACCAGTGGCAATTGGCCTGGTTACTTATGATGAGAATGAGGTGATTTACCCATCCTATTGCTGTGTACTTAGGACAGTCAACATATGGAAAGGTCAGGGAGTTGAGGAGAACTCCTCCCAACCTTATGATATGAATTATGAGAATATGATGATTTACCCGTCCCATTGCTATGTGCTTGGGATAAAACAATGTATATGGTGATTGCCCTTACCAGGCTTTGTGCTTGGGTATAAAAATTATAATTATGGATCTACTTTGAGTCCTCCTCTAAACATTTTTTTTTATATAAAGAGTTATCTTTCTATTTTCTTATCTGATTTTGAAATTATTGTTTATTATACTAAATCTTAAGATTTTAGATTTTCTTTTAACAAAATTTACATTCTTTAAAGCTTTAGTTTGCTGTTATATACATTGATTTAGATAATGTTATATTCTACCATAATTTTTATTTATGAAAACTCGTGCGAATGGTCTGTTCTGTTTCAGTTATAGTAAACTATATTTGCTCACTGAGTTGTCAAACTCACTACACGATATTTCTACATTTTTTTTCAGATAGTTGACTAGCTAGACGACATGATCTCTGGGTGAGCCTACTTTGTTTCCAAGGCTCGTAGATTTTAATTTACATTGTACTTGTACTCTAGAGTTGCTCCATATATCACAGGCAGGATCTCAGCTTCCATTTGCAGAGTATTTATGTATATTTGAGATTATTGAAATTATACAGTAAGCTCTCAAATGAATGTGATTATGTGTTTGGTTACAATCTATACTGTCACGGCCCCAAATGATGGAACACATGACCGGCACGGCATAAGAGTTTCCCCCTAGCCGTAAGCCTAACACATAGCATGCACAAACATTCAGCACACAATCCAAAGTACATAATAAATATAACTGACCACATATGCCACATCCAATATAAGAAAATACTGTATATATATATATATACATCTCATGAATCCAACATCCGTGATTCAACTTGGCCCATGGCCTCATAATACAAATATAGTTGTAAAACATAAAGCTGTTTTCCAAACAACACATCAAAGTACACAAGAAGCGAGAATCCTGTCTGTAAATTCATGGAGATACACTAGACATAAACTAAACTTTACAACCAATACAACGGAGCCTTGCCTAAACTGAGGCTCACCAATGCTATATTCAGCCTTCTACGGAGCTGTAGCTGGATCAAAGTTTCTCTGACTATCTGTGGGGAGAAAATAGAAGAGGGGTGAGATTACCACATCTCAGTGAATGGGTAAATCATACTATAACAGAAACAGGGCAAATGAAGCACGAGTGTTTCGCAATGAGTTTAATAATTGAAACATTAAGCATTTAACCATAATTTATTGAAAGAAAAGCTAAACAATTCAAATGTATGTTCAAAAGATAAAACAGGATTAAATAAGTAATCGTAAAGCGAATCAATTATGCATGGTAAGTAAGAAATGAAATTATTTATGCAATAACAATGATGAATGAGAATGTTTAGAAACATTTAATTTTTATGAAAAATGCACTAGTTTATTGGAGGTCTTTCCTAACAGATCTATCATCTCCTCCAAGCACACAGCAAGGGTAAGGTAATCACTGTAGGCGTAGACATAAGTCCACCCTAAATTTTTCCAAGCACATAGCAATGGGTATGGCAATCACTGTAGGCGTAGACATAAGTCCACTCTAAATTTCCCCAAGCACATAGCGATGGGTATGGCAATCACTGTAGGCGTAGACATAAGTCCACCCTAAATTCCTGTGTCTTAGGCAGTCATATGCCCGTCACAGTATCCTAAGCCGAAGCCTTAACATGATCATGGTGCATCAGGGCTAGCACTACCTGCGGCTAGCTAACAGTGATCTAAAAGGATTCCTCCAATAGCAAAATATTTAAAAATATGCTATTCAAAGAGTTTAAAGTAAAACATTTCAATAAAGTTATAATTCTCCATCTAGCTCCTTTCATGCATAACATTCCGTTCTAAAATATATCTCATCCATGAATTCCCATGGAGACCTTTTATAATCATAAACTTTCCTTTTTTAAACATAGATCGTCCGTAGACGTTACATAGATGCTTATCATGCATCAAATCATTTCATGGCTAACTTAGTTCATTTCTATGACTAAGTTCGCATTTCTATAAATCTAGCTCAAATGGAGAATTATTAGTCTAGATGCTTGCCCTGCATACCTAGGGTTCAACTAGGATTGAAATTTATAATTTCTAACATGGTTGGAACATATTGGTTTTCAAAGCGGTAAAACAATTTAACATACATTCCAACTAGTTAAAATCATACGAGAGAGTTATAAATCAAATTCCTAAAACATGCGCTATAGTATGAAAAATTCACTCACCTTACTAGTAGTCCAACAACGAGAATCTCACCTCGTGATGGTTCAACAACCTAGAAAACATAGACATAACATGAGAATTGGAAAACTCTAAACGTCACTATTCATGCCGAAAAACACTATTCACTCTCAGAAAACACTATTCATACCGAAATCTAAAAATCCTATATTCTAGCATAGAAACTAATTCTAAGACTATCTATGGAAAGACGTTCGGTAAAACGAAGCCTAAAACGCGATTAGACGGAGTTTTACCTTTGGAGGTACTATTCACGCAATTTTTCGGCGACTTTCCGGCGAAATTGATCAGTGGGATTTGTAGCTCTTATTCCCACGAGTCCAACGGTACCTTGCTTGCTCAAATCGGACGTCCGGATAATGAGATATCTTAGAGAGAAGGTAGAGAAAATTCTAGAGAGAGAGAATTAGGGTTCAAATGAAGGAGAAATGAAGGAAAAAGGGAGGGGGACCGCAAAAAAAAAAGTTGTTTGAAGAATCTCGCCGCCGGCGAACTCATTTTCGCCGCCGGCGAGCCTAATTTCGCCGCGGCGAGAATGCTGCAGGGGAAGCTGAAAAAAAACAGTCAGAAGCACGGCCGTGCTTCGGGGCTACAGTACACCAAATTTTTAGCTAAATTTGACAAAATGTCCAACATGAAAGTTGTAACCCTTTCTCTTAACTTTCTTTAGCCACTTGAATCACCTAATTTGGAGTTCATATGAAGGATTTATAAACAAAATAGTGAGTAAAGGTCCAGACCACACTATACTTCGGTTTTTGCCTCTTATCACTATAATATTCACGGAATTAGCAAAAGTGCCCAACATCAAAGTTATAGATATATGTCTTATCTTTCAACAGAAATTGAAATCACTTAAATTAGATTTCATATGAGAGATTTATGCTTATATGAGTGATGAAAGGTCAGAAGAAAAGGTCAAAAACGCTCTAAAATTTTACTTTGTTCTCAACTTTCTTTGTTTCAAATGATTTGTACTTAACCTTCAAAGGTTTTATTAGTTGAGGGTTATTACATATACTATTTATGAAAAAATGATTTATATGTATCATACCAGAGGCTTATGGGATGAGATTATTCTCAAAACCCATGCCGGTTACATACTTCTATTTTTGGGTCGTGACAAAAAGCAAATCTCATCGTATCTCGAAAGGGTCATAGCGAAGTCTCCATGGAACTATAGTGGTTGTTAAGCCACAAAAAGCCAGTGTTTAAGACCCAAAAACTATTAAAAAGAATTGGCATTCATTCTCACTAAAGAAGCAATGCACTTTACTTTGAAAAAAAAAAAAAGAACATAAAGGAATTAGATTCCACTTACTAGAATACTAACAACGTTATTACAAAATTCTACATTGCGTAAAGAGGAATGTTTATATTCTCAGCTAGGAATAATAACAATGTAGAATTTTTTCCGGTAAAGCCAACATAAGTTGGTTTACTTGGCAAAAGACATATGCTAAATTAAGTCTTTACAATAACTCATGATGCACTGTTTCAAATTCTCCGAATACTAGGAGTTTGGTTTAGTAATAAACCCATTTTAAAGAAATTCTCTAGGCTTTGGTACCTAGCCAGTTTTTAAATAAGTCCCTGTTTGGCAATTGATATATAGGTCTTACTTGTGTGCTAATCCTTTCATCAAATTATTAGATATAAATACTGTGAACTTGATATATTTAGATATGAAGATAACAAAAATTAAAACATGTCGCTAACACTTGAATGATAATATTAAAATAACTTAATTTTATTATTTTCTTGTCATATTTTTTTGGACAGGTTACTATTTTTGTCAAGAATTTTCGCACTAAAGTTTCAGTCCGGTTGTGGGACCATTGTCCACGTGGGGACTTGGCTAGGATAAGTACCTGAGAAAAAGAAAAAAAATTCCAACTTGCATTAAATAAATAAAATAAATAAGAGTATTAATAATTTTTATTTTTAACCAAATAATTAAATGATAAAAATCATTTTAAATTTATAAACTTTAGCTAATCATTCAAGTAAAATATTTTATATTCAGTTTAACTTTTGCTAAATTTATAAATCTATTTAATTAATTTATTCACGCGCATGTTAACATGAATAAATTTAATCGCAACACAAAATAAATAAATAAATCATCCCCAGTATTCGTAAAGACTTCAGCACGGCCCCTCCATTGGCTCCCCTTTGCGAAACAATCCACAAAATAATTATTATGAAATGCTTTCTCTTTACGGTCGGTGGCTTTCATCTAGTGGTTTCTTTTGTAAAAGACTAAAACCAAGGCATATTCAGTTTAAAAATTAATTTAAGAAGAAAAAAGTGATGAGCCGAAAAAAAAACAGAAAAGAATAGTACAGCGTTACCCAACCGAGGAACTTAAAAAAGAAAAGTGACGGAGAGAAAGATGAAAAAAAAAAAAAGGCAGAGAAAGTATAAAAGAATAAAGTATAATTGTATGTCACCCAAAAAAAGTATAATTATTAAGAGAAATTCCGGTCTTGTAATGAATTTATTGACTTAAATGTATAAAATTAATAATGCCATGAAATTACTTTTATTGACTCTGATTTATGTCTCTAACTATAGTTCTTTTAATTTAAAAGAATTATAATATTCCTCTAATTTATATGCCTTGTTGTAATAAACACTTCTTTACACAAATCAAATATTAAGTTTAACATTTTAAGATTAAATATGACTCTTGTACTATTTAAACAACTTACAAAATCTATTCTATCTCTCCGGCTAGTTGGGTTTTGGGACCATCAATTAAAAAAAGTAAACTGGCAAAAGAATATAAGCAAGTAAAGGAGACATATAGGACACTTTCTAAATTGGCTTAATTACACTTTTGATCTTTTTATTTTTAGGAATGCATCAATTTGATCTTTTTATGATTTGTAATATGAATTTGGTCTTTTTAATTTTAACAAATAAGCCAAAATAAACTCTATTAAGTTTACTATATGTTCTACAATTAATTTGTCACATATACACCATGTATATACTACTAAATATATCATCAATATATATATTTTTTATAGCATATTGTTACTAAATTGAAAGGGCTATTTTATCTTCTATAGCATATTGTTTTGGTAAGAGGAATATAACATATTTATAAAAAATTTAAGTGACTAGGTGTGCTTAGGGTTGAACATCGGTCGGTTTTCACCGGATTGACCCAAAAATTCAATCCGACTGAATAGAAGTCGGATTGAAGAAAGTACATCCGAAACCGATCGAAATTTTAGACGACTCGTACTATTCGGGTTTATCCGGGTTACTTTCGGATCGGTCGGTTTAAGTCGGTTCATCATACAAAGAAATGAGATCAAGCCATGGGAGAAACCAAAACCAAAACCTCAATCGAAAATGAAAACCTCATCATCCAAGGCAGAAACCAAAACCTCAAACGAAAACAAAAAAGAAACAAACCAGAAACACTATCAGATGTTGCTCAGTTGCTTATATTTGCATCGAGCTTTAACCCCTTTGGGTTGGAGATATGTGCTTTGTAGATGAGACCAAAGTTGTCGTCGCCAATAATCAAGTCTAGTGATCTGTTCTTGTTGGCCTTGGCAAGTTCGTTCATGGACATCTGAACATACAGGAAAAAGATTAGCTTGCATCTATGGCAATGAAGGAGAACTCCGATTGGATTTGATTCTGGGTAAGAGGAGAGGACGGTGACGACGAAGAGGCAAACAAGATTGCACCGTTGTGAGTTACAAGTGAGGTTGTGAGGGCGAGGGATGAAGGTTTCAGAATTTCAGTCGAAGAGGTGAAGAAGGTAGCGGTTGCAGGTGAGGTCGTGAGGGTGAGGGTGAGGGTGAGGGTGAACCGGTGAGGGTGAGGGTGAGGGTGAACCGGTGAGGGATGAGGGTTTTAGATTTCAATCAAAGAGGCGAAGAAGGCGTTTGTTGTTGCGGGTCATGGGTGAAGGCGTGAAGCTGCGAGTGCAAGGGTTTCAGATTTTGAGTCTTTATATAACTGAGACAAAACGACATCATTTTGTTAAAAAAAACAGAAAAAGAAATGACGGTCACGTGGGAATCGAACACAAAATGCCACACATCATAACACAAGCTTCTTGCCACTGCGCTGCGAGTACAATGCTGGTAAAACTTACTTTCAGTTCTATATATTTTATCGGTCGGTTCGAGTTATTTTGGATTCAAACATATTGAACCCAAACTGAACCGACAACCTGAAATTTAAAAAAAAAACTCACTCATTTGAATCCGTCAACCCGATTTGATTTATCTGCAGTGTAATTTTTTTGTCGGGTTCAAACGGATTCATTCGGATTGGTCGGGTTATGCTCACCCCTAGGTGTGCTTGTCACGGCCCCAAATGATGGAACACATGACCGGCACGACATAAGGGTTTCCCCCTAGCCCAAGCCTAACACATAGCATGTACAAACATCCAGCACACAATCCAGAGTACATAATAAATATAACTGGCCACATATGCCACATCCAATATCAGAAAATACTGTATATATGTATATATATATATATATATATATATATATATATATATATATATATATATATATATATATATATATCTCATGATATCTCATGAA
>CM073470.1:23148066-23173066 GCA_037074535.1 Gleditsia sinensis
ACCTATCATACTTGATTAAGAAAAATGAAAATGAAAATGAATCCCTAAATCAAAGGGACCTTGTCCCTTGTTTTAAGAACATATTATCATAATTTTCAAAATACAAATCTCATTTTCCTATGCATATCTTGACTAAGGAAGAGGAAGACAAGAACATGAGTTGTTTGTTTTCCAAAAATCAACCAAGTGCATCCTAATTATGATAAGGTAGACCCATGATCATGAAAGGTGAATTATTTGATAGTCTATTTAAGCAAAACCCACCCTTATAACATTATAATTTCGTCCAAGTGAGGGAGAAGAAAAATAGAAGTAAGGTAGAGTGAGGAAAGGAGAGAAAGAAGGAAGAAGAAAGGAAGGAAGAAAAAGGATAAGTTTAGAGGAATAAGTACTCAAGGTAAATTAGCTTAATCTCCACTTGAATCCATCTTTCTTTTTCATCTTTGGGGTTCACAAAATCACCCTCCTTCTCTTATTTAAGCTGCTAAAAGAGTTAAGGGAAGGGAGGAATCTTGCTACTTCCTTCAAGAGGAAACAAGAAAACGAATTTATTAAGTTAGATAGGGAGATCCTTAGGTAGATTTAACAATATTTCTTTTTGAAAAGTTTTGAAATTTGTAACATTTATATAGGATTTTGATTTTAGAACTTTGATGATTGGTCATGGATGTTGCTATATCATGTTACATATTAATCTTGCATGTGATGTATGTTTGAATACTTAGGCTGGTGTAGATAGTTCTGCATAGGTATAGCTATGGGTGGCAAAATTTTACGCTTCTATTTTTAAAATTCTAGGAAGAATTGGTAAGAAATTAAAATAAATGGTTAACATAAAAAATATAGATATATTTCTCACGGACTTTTAGACACTGGAATAACTCAATTTGGAGTCCATATGAGGTAGATATAGTCTGGTTAGTAAGTAGTGGTCAGAAAATAATTAATCAAGAAAGAATCTATTAGGAAAGCTTCTGTATTTGAATTTTTGGAAACATTCTATAGGGAATTAAAATAACTGATTAACATAAAAATTATAGATATATGTGTCACGGAATTTTAGCCACTGAAATCACTCAATTTTGAATTTTTATGAAAGAGATATGGATAGTTTAGTAAGTAGAGGTCAAAACTTATCCGAGAAGGAATAACCTATCACTTGAGGGAGTAATATCACCAAGAATCTTTAATATTTGGCTAAAATATTCAACATAATAGTTTTAGATAATTGTTTTATCTTTAAATTGACACCAAGATCACTTAAAGCGGAGTTAGAATGAGAGTTATGCTCTGATTAGTAGAAGAATGTCAGATAGGATGAAAACCTACATCAAGAAAATAAGGAGATAAAAATAATATTTAAAAAAAGAAGAATTTAATAAATAAAAATAATAAATGACTAGTATATGTCATAATCAATGTCATCACATGAACTTCTTACCATCTTAAGTGTTAATTTTGACATGAAAATATTTTATAAAGTGATATTTGAAACAGTTATGTTCATGGCATGATTACCAATGATTTTTGGTAATAATTATATTTTGATGTGAGTTTAATGAACGTACTTGTTATTGAAATCATATTTTTGGCTATTATTGTGAAAAGAAAAGAAATGAGTACGGTCATATGGCAATCCGTGTGGTGCACCAGTAGGGGACGCCCTACCAACGGTTATGATTATGTTAATAAGAAAAGAAAGAGAAAGTGTGCAATGTCGGACGGAGCGAGAAAAGTCCATACCGGAGAGTAGAAAATACTCACCCTGACCGGGGTAGCTTGATATGAGAATAAATTGATAGTCATCATATGATATTTTGAAAATAGTTAATCCTGCCATACATGTCATTACTGTACGATTTTCATGGGCATAGATAAAGTGTATTCATGTGACCAAAGGTTTTTGCTGTAATTTATACAGATGAACATGATGTGATGAGCTATAATGATGATGATTATGATTTATTGTTGAACTTACTGAAATTTAATTCTCACTATTTTTTCATATAATATTCAGAAGATTAAATATGCAGCTATTTTTTATGACTTTTATTATTGCTGTACGTTGGATCGAGGTACCCTACCTTGAGCAAATATCGATTATATCGGATGTATCAGTAGTAGACGTGACTGAGATTCTGGTGGAGGTTCTTTCACCAGCACCAGTGTCCTCAGAAGTAGTCTACGTGGATAATTAGACTTTATATGTACATGTATATGTTAAACTTTTGTACAGGTGTTTGTAAGTTAATAACGTGTATATAAATTTAATATTATATAAATTAAATAAATTTTATTTTAAATTAAGTTGTAATGAAGTAATAATTTTATAAAATTTTATAAATATAAAAAAAAAGTTTATTACATAAATAGAATTGTTATAAGAGGGACCACATGGGGAGAGATAAATTGAGGCGGGCAACGCCGACACGCTGGCAGGCACCTGTGGGCAGCATTTTGAAAATTCAATCTCAGCTTGAATTTTATGATAAATATTAGGAGAGACCTCGGTGTGTGTGTGGTGGGGGGGGGGGGGGACAAATCGAGGCGGGAGTCAACTGCACGCCTCCATCCCACCATAAGCAGGCGAGGCGGCAGGCTTGCACCCCTCGGCTAGCATGAGCCACTCTTTCTGCATGGCTCTATCCCACGATGGGCAGGCGTGGTGGCAGGCTTGCACCCCTAGGCTAGAACAGGCCACTCATTTTGCACGCCTCCATCCCACCATAGGCAGGCGAGGTGGCAGACACCCATCGGCTAGCACAAACTACTCTTTCTGCATGCCTCCATCCCACCATGGGCAGGTATATAGCCACTACCAGTAGAAGACGAAGACTTGACTTTGGAAAAATAAAAAATAAAAAAAGAAGTTAAAGATTTCACGCCTTGTAATAATAATAGAAATAAAATAAGCAATTAGACCTAAGTCGTTGGTTTAGGAATCAGGTAAAGCGGGCTTAATATATACTTTTTTAATACATATAAGACGGCATGGAAAACTGAACCCTTTGAAAATGGGAAAGCACTCTAAATTTATTTGTACAAAAAAAATATTGAACACAAAGTTTCTCTCTTTTTTTTTTCTTTTCTTTTTTACATCTATTTCAAACAATACTAAGCTAAAATATAAACCAACCATAATAGTCTTTGAACCAACAAAAAGGCATACTATAATTAAAATTACTATTACAATTCTCTCTAATAAATTTCATGTTAATTAGGTACGAGATTTTGAGAGCATAAACTAAAAATATGATTAAGATTTTCTACAACTCGACACCCAAAAGAACAACTGCCTTTGATACTATTAAAATCTCTAATCGTTGATGATATTTTGTGATTTAAAAAAAATTAAACAATATAGTTTATTTTTCTGTGTGATTTAGACTCTTTCATTTTGTTATTATGTGATTTAAAAATTAATATTCAACTAAATAAAATAAAATATAAGATAATATCGTAAGGACTGAACAAAACACAAGCTATTAAATACCAATTTTAAATTACATGATAATAAAGTGAAAAGATTCAAATTATAATTTTATTTAAACCCGATCAATTATGAGATGTTAACACGATGATAAAAAGCTTTCTCAAGGATACTTAAAATAATTATAGATTGAATTTTTACATATCATTAAAAAAATTAAAGAATGATTCTCGTAATCCTTTAAAGTACACTAGTTATAAATAATAATAAAACACTACAAAAAAAAATTCATTTAGCCACCGAAATTAGTGACCGCAAAATTTCGGTCTCCATTTGCGACTTATCCGCCACTATTTGCGACTGAATTTGCCAAAAACTAATTTAGCATATTCTACGGCTAATTTAGTGACCGATTACGGGGAGGCAAATATTTTCGGTCGCAAAGGAGTCGCAGAATAGAAGCAGATTAGTATTTGCGACGGAAATTTTTGGACTCGTATTATCGGTCGCTAATGGCCACCGAATGGCCCGCTTTTGTCACCGAATGTGCGTTAAATCCATTTTAAGAAGCCCGACATCAGCTTTTCGGTCGCAAAAGCGTGGCAGAGTTGTGGCAGTTTACTATTTGCGACGAAAATTTTGCAACTCTCATTATCGGTCCATAATGGCCACCGAATTGCCAGCATTTGTCACCGAATGTGCGTGAAATCCATTTTAAGATGCCTGGATAAGCTTTTCGATCCATCTGTGCCCTAATTCCCAAATTCGGCTCCCGTCTCCTCTATCAAGTCGGGCCTTTTCTCTTCTCAATCTCCTCCTCCGCTAGCCTCCAGCCACCGGTGACCATTCTCCGGTCACCGATATTTTATCCCCATTGCCTATCGCGCAAGTTGGCTGAGTGGATTCCATCGTTCGTGACTCCATCGAAGCTCCCAGCCAGGTTAGGTGGTGACTCCATCGAAGCTCCCAGCCAGGTTAGTTCGTGACTCCATCGAAGCTCCCAGCCAGGTTAGTTTCAACAAATCTCTTTGTCCTGATGTTGTAGGCCTTTAATTCCTTCGGTTTTACTTCTCCATTTATTAAATAGTCAATATGATGATTACAATTTTTTCTCTCTGTATGTATGCGTGAACCACTGATGCTAGTAGCTCTTTGGACGCCTTCATGCTTCAAAAGGTCCAGTTGCTTTTGATGTTGACCAGGGTTATGGCATTGATTGCTTGTCCTTATCTCTGCATCTTCCATGCTAATGTTGCCTAAGCTTTCCTATTCCACTAATTCAAACTATTTTAAGATCTGAATTCTTCCAAGCTTGGTACACAATAATTTAAACCATACAAACTTACAATTGTTTCTTGGGCTGTATTCTGAGTATATAAAATGCTGATGTTATTTACCATTCTTTCTTCATATCTGATCTTATTTTAATAAGTGGAGGGGGAAGGTAACCTCATGTTTGTAGGTACTAGGTAACATCTTGGTTCTTACAGTATGAGTTTGGAAAGTGGAAAATAAAATGCAGCTTCAAAGTGTGATCAGTGTTCAGAATTTTGGAACCATTGTCTGCATGTGTAGCATTATCGTGTCCTCTCTTTGCTGAAAATTTTATGATTACATTTCATATTTTCTAGAAAAGTTGACAGCAACTTTGAGTTACACAAATTATTGTCTTCCATTATCTCTTTTACTCTCCATGTGACAAGTTACCATGTGAATTGGTGTCAAGGGGATTCGTCTCTTTTTCTATCTCTTTTTTTAATGATTTTTTTTTACTCGCATAGCAAATTATAAGAATGTTTGTGACAGGACACTTTTTGAATGTTAGGCATTGATCATTTATGCACAACTAAGATATTCGGTTGGTGAGTTTTATTCATAGAATGATTATAGTTGATTTTGTGGTCTTATAACCTCTGTTCAGGTAAAAAATATAGGATTTACGGGCATTTTCAGGTTGATTTTTAAGCCCCTCGTTGATGAATTTCCAGGCTTTGGAGCTGTTAGCTATTCTTTAAGGCATAAGGTATGGTATCTCTTCTTAGAGCAATCCATTTCCTACTTGTTTCAGTGCACCTACAATAGTATTAGGCTGTCAATCGATTTGTTCAAAGATAGAAATACAATATAAATTGGACCTGATTACATTGCTGACCAGATCTGGCATTTTCAAATAAAATTCGATTCGCAGATTCAATTTTTTTGGTGGTACTATAAGACCGATGGTCCTCTTAAGACTAATTTTAATTATATCAAACTTGGTAATATGTTAGTTGCCAGATCTGGCCAAATAAATTTATTATATTGGTTAAATGGTTAGAATCCAATTTATTGTAGTCTTGTATTTTACTTTCATATATAATTATTCTTTTTAGGTAATAAGTAATGTTCTAAGTTTGTTATGAAAGTTCAGATCTAAGTGACATTTGAGTCTTCAATATCTATTTTTAAGTTGAGCATGGCTTGCACCTTTTTTTATTAACTGATTATAAATTTGATATAGTACATATAAATAAATTCATTATCAGATGCTTGACTAAAAGTCCAAATGAGAGATCTACTCACAGACTTGAGTCAAGAAGAATGATTGATATTCATTTGTCCATAGAAAGTGTGGAACTACCAAACACTTAAATGCATTAAGATGGAAAGAACAAGTTATCCTGCAAAAGGATAGCAAATATAGGGGTCTAAATTATATTAATCCTTAAATTTGTTGATCCCATGTCCTTGGGAATTAGATTAAATCCAGTATCATTTGAAAGCTAGTACACCTTATCATATTTTGGAATTTGGCTTTCATGCTTGCTTTGAGGAGTGAGTATGAATCTGCAATGTAGATCATTACTATTAGATAAATTAATATTGTAGTATATACGAGATTTTGATATATAATATTAGATAAATTAATATTTGAAATACAAGTGTAGTGTGATTCAAGTTTAGCACCTTTACTTCTTCTGAGGGCAGTTTAGAATTGACAAATTAAGTGGTATTATTCAACACAACGAAAGGGGCCCAAGCTCTCTTGCAGCTTTCTCTATTTTCTTTAGTGGCAAATCAAGTACATATCTTGTGGCACCCTTTTCAGTAAAGGTTACAAGCAAAGTCTGATAAATCTGATAAAGGAGCTGTTCTGGCTAGCTGATGTTATATGTAGGCCATATTTTTTCCTCAAACACACACAGGGAAAATAGTTGAAGGTCCAATCAGTAATTGTCTTACTCTTTATATGTGGGCCATATTTTTTCTCCAAGCAAGGTCCACTCAATAATTCCTGCCTCATTATCTTACTCCTTACATGGCTATTTTTCATTACAATATGTGGATGTATGAAATAATATCATAACTCATCTACTAATAACTTGTCTTACAGTTGGTTATCAGTATGGAAATTCCAGAAAATCGAAGGTGGATGTATAATAGGTTAAATGAGAAGAAGTCAGGAATATTGGATGAGTTTGTGGATGGAGTTGTTGAGTTCATTCGTTTTGCTACTAGTCAAAGCAGAAATGAAACAACCGATTTCATTAGGTGCCCTTGTATAAAATGCAAGTGTTAGTCGTACAAGACAGTGGATGATGTTAAAGTTCATTTGTTTAGCAAGGGATTCATGCCAAATTATTATTGGTGGACAGCCCATGGAGAAGTATCACCACAAATGATGTCAATTATTGGTGAAAATTCGTACTACGGTGAAGATGGACAGAGGGAAGAATACAATGTCTATCAGCAAATGATTATGGATGCAGCCGGACCTGAAATTGGTGCTCAATTAGAATTTGGTGAAGCCGTAATTGAAAATGTGGAGGAGGACCCAAATCCAGTCGATCAGAGATTTTATGACATGTTGGCTTCTTCACAAGCACCATTGTGGGAGGGATGCGAGACTCAGTCGGAGTTGTCGATGTCACTGTGGGCTATGAGTCTGAAGTCAGATTATAATATGTCCCAAGGTTGTTTTAATCGAATGGTTAAGGGTATTGGCAGTGCATTACCAAATGAAAATCGTATGCCGAATAACCTTGATTATGCAAAGAAGAATGTCTCACAGCTTGGGATGGGATGTGTTAAAATTGACTGTTGTCCAAAAGGTTGCATATTATTTTACAAAAATGATAAGCAGTTGACACATTGCAAATTTTGTGAGGAAGAACGATATAAAACTACTAGACGAAAGGGCAACTCAAAACAGATTCCTAAATCCTGGATGTGGTATTTTCCTATCGTTCCAAGACTCCAAAGGTTGTATTCATCAATGTCCACCGCTGGTCATATGAGATGGCATAATGAGAACCAGAGAGAGGATGGTGTATTGTATCATCCATCTGATGGAGAGGCATGGAAACATTTTGATAGAGTGTATCCAGAATTTTCAAATGATCCTCGCAGTGTGAGATTGGGGCTATGCACTGATGGATTTAATCTACACGGGCAATCTGGTAAAACATATTCGTGTTGGCCTATGATTTTAACTCCATATAATCTTCCCCCATGGATGTGTATGAAGAGAGAATTTATGTTTTTGACAATCATAATTTCGGGTCCATCGAACCCTAAGAGTAAGATAGATATTTATATGGAACCGCTCATAGATGATTTGAAGATGTTGTGGAATGAAGGCATTGTCACTTATGATGTATCTTTAAAACAAAATTTTGTGATGAAGGCAGCATTGATGTGGACTATAAATGACTTCCCTGCTTATGGAATGTTATCAGGTTGGTCAACTGCAGGAAAGCTTAGTTGCCCAATTTGTATGAATCAGTCGAAAGCGTTTTATCTTAAGCACAGTCGAAAGGTAACATTCTTTGATTGTCACCGTAAGTTTCTTCCACTGAATCATCCTTACAGGAAGAATAAAAATTCATTCAAGAAGCGTTGTGAGGAACACTCTCCCATTCCAAAACGGTTTAGTGGTGAAGAGATATGGGATATAGTTAGAGAAATACCTACCATCCAAGAATCTCAAGGAACCCATCTACCTGGGAGTAATAGGGATCATAATTGGACAAAACAAAGTATACTTTGGAGTTTACCATATTGGAAAACACAACTTCTGCCTCACAATATAGATGTGATGCACACAGAGAGAAATGTGTTTATGAACATATTTAATACAGTAATGGACATAAAAGGTAAGACAAAAGATACACGTCAAGCCAGACTTGATATGGGTGAAATTTGCAGACGTAAGCAACTTGAGATGCAAAAAATTGGCCATGATAAGTACATAAAGCCCAAAGAAAAATATACTTTGAGTAAATCACAACGGTTAGCAATATGTGAGTGGGTAAAAGATTTGAAGTTGCCAGATGGATATGCATCCAATTTGGCTAGGTGTGTGGATATGAAGGAGGAAAAGTTGCATGGTATGAAAAGTCATGATTGTCATGTGTTCATGCAACGCTTGTTGCCCATTTCGTTTGACGCATTACCGAGGCCTATTTGGAATCCACTTGTGGAGCTTAGCTTATTTTTTAGGGATTTGACCTCTACAATGTTAAAGATAGATCACTTGAGGAGTATGGAGGAAAATATTCCTATTATATTGTGCAAACTTGAACAGATATTTCCACCAAGCTTCTTTGATTCAATGGAGCATCTTCCTATCCATTTGCCTTATGAAACTCGGATTGGAGGTCCAGTTCAATATCGATGGATGTACCCTTTTGAAAGGTGTGTGTCTATTTGCCTAAGTAATTTACTTTATGTAATTGATATATGATTTACACTACCTAATGACTTTATTGATTATTGTTTAGGTTTTTGCGAACTTTAAAAGAGAAAGTAAAAAATAAAGCTTGGGAGGAAGGGTCTATATGTGAAGCGTATTTAGTAGAGGAAATGTCAACATTTGCTTCTTATTATTATCCCTCGGATGTATGTTCAAGAAGGACTAGAATGTCACGTAATGATGGAGGTGAAAGTTCTTCCTCTCACACACCTATGTCAATTTTCAACTATCCTGGACATGGCAGTGGCAAATCTCAATCTGTGTTCCTTGATGATCGTGACATGAGAGCTGCCATTTTGTATATTCTTAATAACTGCGAAGAGGTTCAGCCTTACTTAGAGTAAGTGCAAATATAAATTTTACACATAAATCATTGTGCACGTGTTGTTATATTCAAAGCCAACTTTAAAATTAATTTATATTATATTTTATAGGATGTACGCTGAATTTTTGAAGGAGCTAGTTCCTAATATATCAGAATCTCAAATTGACTCTGAGATTGCTTCCAATTTTCCTATGTGGTTTAGAGAATAGGTAAGTATTTTACTTAATTATGAATTTGTTCTTGACTCATATGTTATATAAGATAACATCTTTTTTGAATTAGGTGGAAAACCCAACAAATAATATTCAAGATCATATTTTACAAGGTTTAGCTTGGGGTCCACTTACAAAGGTTGAATCATGGCCAATATATATAATCAATGGATATAGGTTTCATACTCTTAATCATAGCGAAGGCAAGCAAGCTTTAAATTATGGTGTATGTGTACGAGGCACTAATGGACAAATAGAAGATGACTTCTATGGGATATTGACTGATATTTTTGAAGTAAGTTTCATTGGTTGGCCTATCAAAAGAGTAGTTCTTTTTAAGTGTCAGTGGTTTGACAATACTCTAAATCAAGGTACAAAGGTACATCACCAATATGGACTTGTTGAAGTAAAGCAATCGAGAAGATACAATCGGGCATACGATCCTTTTATACTTGCACAACAAGCTGAACAAGTGTATTATACATCGTATCCAGAGGGTCATAATGGTTGGTTGGGTGTTATTAAAATAAAGGCACATAGTACAATAAATGCTCCTACTGCTCAACAAACTGAAAGAGATGTTCCATATCAACATGAAGTTCAAGATCTTCCAATGATACAAGTTAACACAGATGTATATGAAGATTCACTTGTAGATGGAGATGGTGATGTAGAGGAAATTGATGCGGACATGATTAACCAAGTAGAAGTAGATATGTCAAGTGAAGATATTTATGCTTCTTCAGATAGCGAGGGTGAATTTAGTGATTCAAAATCATCCGTTGACTAGTTTAGGTTAGATTATAATATATTGTAATGACCTTATTACAATAATAAATGGAGTTTTCAGTACTGTTATTTTTATAATTTGTATTAATTATGAAATTGTTCTTTTTTTTTAATTTATAGATGTCTGACACAGCTCGAGGACGTGGTCGAGCCACTAGGGCTCGTGGGAGAGGACGTGGTAGAGTGACTTATTCCACTCCCACTGAAGACGATTCCACCCAATCCACCCCAGTGATTCAAGGATCATCAGCACCATCTTCATCCACACAGCCTTCTCCTGCCACACAGCCTTCTCCTGCCACATTAGGTACTCAGGCACCTTTATCCGCTCAGTTTGATGAACCACATGATGGGAGGGTTTTGATTGCTCCGGGAGATGTCCATTTTGAGTAAGTCAACTGTGTTTATTAGAATGTTAATTTGTATAATTAATTTGAGAATTTATACTAACTTATATATATTTTTTTTGAAATAAGATTTGACATTACTAGAGGACCATCAGATATTATTGCTGATGCCATTAGATCTCACTTCACTGGACCTTGGACATGTTGGAGTGAGGTCCCTGAGCGTGAGAAGACTGTATGGTTCGCAAAATTTTGGGTAAGTTTATTTTTTTAAGCATATTTTAACTAATTAGTATGCAAGTGCAATTTATAATTGTTAACTAACTAGATGGCTTCCTGCTCATGATCATACAGTTAAGAGGATTTTTGACCATAAGGGTCAAAAATGCCTCAAAAACCTTATGAACAAACTCAGAGCGGGAAAGGGAAAAACCAATTGGGTGCATTCATCTGTCAAGGAGCAGTTGAATCAAAAATGGAGGAGTCCCCAGTGGCTAGATAAGAGTATCAAAGCCAAGCAGAATCGATCAGTGGATGTAGGTGCTTCATCATATATTGGTGGGTCGATCTCTACAGCTGAGCATAGAAAGAGATTGGTATAATTTTATAGCAATTTTATTTAATTTTAATTTTTCGTGTTATTTTGTTTCATATGTATTAACATTGTAATAATGAATTTGTCGCAGAAAGATGACCTGCATAGAGAGCCTACTGCTTTCGAGATTATGGAGCGGACCAAGAAGTTAAAGGATGGACAGTGGTCTTGTCAGAAGGCTGAACGTATTGCTGTATGTACATAATTCTAAATATATATCCTTTTATGTTCAACTTGTCATTTATACCATTAATTTTAAATGTACAGACTGAGTATCACCGGTATCGGGTTCAGCCCACAGAGAGTGTGGGAGAGAGTTCATTAGCATCTGATAATGCTCTCTACCTAGACGTTGTCGGAGGTCCGGGACGTAAGGGCAACGTCTTTGGGATGGGCGAGCTAGGCCCTATGTTGCTCACTTCAACACGTCCTGCATCATCTTCGTAGGCACCTGATAGTGCAGAGTTGGTCCAGTTAAGAGCCAAAGTTGCTGCCCTTTCTATGGAGCTCATGGGAAAGGATGCTGTTATTAGTGAAATCACTGATCGCCTCCACGAAACTGAAAGGGCGACACGGTTTTTATTTCAGCACCTTGGAGTTCCGACTCTTCCAAGTGCCACTTCAGTGCCAAATGACCAGCCTTCTGATCCTTCAGTTCATAACCAGCAGTGTGACCCATCACATGAGACCGAGCCAGCTCCTCCTGAACATCATAATAATGCGGATGTTGCTAATGATCCGTCTTAAACTAAACTTGAGTTGTATATATTTAATTTGAATGTTCTTTAATTTTTATTTTATAAACATGTTTTGATTATTGAATTCTTGCATTTATAGCATTGGAACTGATTTGTTGGATTGTTGACTCTGCTCTGAATTGGTGATTCTGTTCTGAAATTTTTTTGAAATTGAAATTAGGGAAATACAAAAAATAAACGAATTATTTCAATATATTAACATGAATTTGCGACCGAATTTTGAAATTTGCAACCGATAATTTCAGTGACAAAATTTGCGACTCCACAATCGGTCGCAATATATGCATGTCTGAGAAAAAATTTTAAATGGGATTTATTTAGATAGAGACCGATTTGCGACCGAATATTGAAGTGACAACATTTGTGACCTAAACATCGGTTGCAATATGTGCGTGCCAAAGAAATTTTTTTAATGATATAGCGACCGATTTGTCACTACTATTTGGTCGCAAAATTTGCCACGTCCGCTTATCGGTGGCAAAAAAAGTTGCGACCAGCATTATTGCAGCCCTTGTTACTCGGTCTCAATTCGGTCACAATTTTTTTTGCGACCGATAATAGCTTGTTTGCGACCGATTATTTCGGTCGCAATATTACCTTTTTTTTGTAGTGAAAAAAGCATTTCTATTGGAACTTTTGGGACACGAGATGTAATTAAAAATCAACGTAATTCGCTGTAGTAAAAATGGAGAGAGACAAGAAAGTGGACAATAAATTTTCACTAATCTTTATCACCATTTATATTTTTTTACTACATTCACAAGACATCTCCATCATTTCACCGTAGATAAGTAGAGAAAAGTTGAAATTTGTATCTAAATATCACTAGCACCATCATAAAAGACTGCATTATGCAACACTTTTGTTTAAAAGATATAAAGTCAATAATTACTGAATCACTAAAAATATGATAAAAATTTCACGATATACGATAGTTTTAAAATACCATAACGTCTAAAAAACTTAAAAAGAGATGGGAGGGGGGCTATCATTGTGGCGATGCCCTCCAAATCGGCAGAGTAGTGGTGCTAGAGAGAAAGAAAACCTAAGAGAGGCACTTCTCCGTCGCAAAAGACTGCATTGTGATATACTTTTGTTTAAAAGATAGGAAGTCAATAATTACCGAGTCACTGAAAAAAATTATAAAAATGATAGGATATACAATAGTTTTAAAATACTATAACGTCTAAAAAACTTAAAAAGAGATGGGAGGGGGAGGGGGGGTGGGTATCATCGCAGCGGTCCCCTCCAAATCGACAGAGCAGCGGTGCTAGAGCGAGAAAACCTAAGAGAGAGGCACTTCTCTTGAAAGAAATCAAACTATTTTTTATTAAAAAAATATAAATAAAGAGAGACAACAAAGTGTAATTATTTCAAATATCATATATTTTACTCTAAACTCAATTATAATTCAAAACTATTATTTTTAGTTTATCTAAACATATTTGAATACAATAACAATAATTTTGACATTTTAAGATCTAAGATTATTAGATTCCACTTACCAGAATAGTAACAATGTTATTATAAACTCCTACATTGTCTAAAAAGGGATGTTTGGATAGTGACAATGAAGAATTTTTACTTTTTTTTTTTAATTCTTTATTCATTTCTAATTTTTTGGTTGATTCTTTTTATGTGAAACATAGAAAGTAAGCAAAATTGTTTTAATTGTTTAAAAATTAAAGACAGTGGGAATCAAAATTTTTGATATTTTTTAGAGTTCAAACAGCTGCTGCTACAATGATCTGTCAATAATTTTGACATTTTAAGATCTAAGATTATTAGATTCCACTTACCAGAAGTAACAATGTTATTATAAACTCCTACATTGTCTAAAAAGGGATGTTTGGATAGTGACAATGAAGAATTTTTACTTTTTTTTAATTCTTTATTCATTTCTGATTTGTTGGTTGATTCTTTTTATGTGAAACATAGAAAGTAAGAAAAATTGTTTTAATTGTTTAAAAATTAACGACAGTGGGAATCAAAATTTTTGATATTTTTTAGAGTTCAAACAGCTGCTTCTACAATGATCTGTCAACATTGGATTATATATAGTACTTATTTTATTTAAAAAAATTTGGTTCTAATATTAATCAAAATAAATAATTTATAATACGTCTATCAATAAATGACAAAGAAGATGATGTCATAAGTTAAACCAAATGTAGATATATATTAGATATAACACGGCACGTACAAAAAAAAATTGATTTTAGATTAATTATAACTATAAATCACTTATAATAGTAATTAAATTTAAGTTTATGACCTAAGTTGTGTTTTACCTTTCTTCACTACTACTACTAACCTACACCTCTTTTTGATACCTTTTTTTTTGTTGAACAGTAAAGGTATTCTAGGATCAATTTTTGTGTTAAAAGAAATTACGTCTCCCTTTAAAAGATCTCAAAGGTACACTCCCGCATTGGAGCGAGGCGTTTAGGAGAATAAAATTTTATGAGTGTGGACTCCAAGGTTTGAACACTAATAATTGACAAACAAAGTACACCTCTTTGACCACTAAATCAATTTTTTAAGTTTTCTTGATACTTTTAATATATATATAAACTAAGTGGTTATAAGGGTATTATTATTGGTTGTCTATAAGACAACAAAGGATAAGTAACTATACACTAATCAGTTAATAATTTATATTTATTTTTTGAAGATTGGAAAGTTTTACATCATGACATTGATGTCTCTCAAAACTTCCTATTACTTGTTTCTTAAAAAAAAAGTTCGATTATAATATTAGTTGCAGATAAATGAGTTATCATAAGTTAACTAATTCTTGATAATTAATAAGATAAATAAAAAATAGAAAAAAAAATGAACCAGTTCACTTCCATCATAAGGAGGTGCAACATTCAAATTGAAAATTTAAACAGCTAAGATTCAAGATTAGGCGAGAAAAACATGTAAATGAGGGAGAGAAAATAGGATCTTAGGTATATTTTTGCTGTTATTAAATAAGTTTAACTAAACATTTCATGATTTACGTTAATTTAGTAGAGTATGTGTAAGTCACATGTTATCTTTAATAGTTCAGATTCAGACATCTATGTAATATTAGATATACTAAGGTGGACTAATGATAGAAATTTAATTTAAAAAATTAAAACTATGAATACTTAGTACTAAACTTTTAAATTACAAGGATATATTTAGAAATGAGTCAAAATTATAGAAGCCAATTGAGTAATTAAAAAAACTTTTAATATATTACGTATCTTGTATCTGTGTGAAAAAAGTCTTTTTTTCAGGACAATTTTAAATATGCACTGTCCCTTATTCGTTTGGTATAGTTGAAATTGTACTGCTCAAAGAATCCAAAACATATCGATAAAAAAAAAAAAAAAAGAGAGAGTAAATTAATGATTTCTTCTCTCAAACACGTCAACTTTCTCAATTGAGTATCCAAAAGAAAAATATCTCTCAATTTAGTTCTCCAATGAATTTGACCCTCTCAATTTGGTCCTTCTCTTAAATAAATTGACATAAAGTTGCTGACGTGGACAAACATTAAGTATTGAGGACTTCCCAGAATTTAATGACGTGGCATTTAGTCACGGAAAAAAGAAAAGAAAAGGTTGACAAATTAAAGTAATGTTATCACTCTAAGGTGGAAAAGATAAATTACCCGTTCTTCCGGTTGCTTCCGAATGAGATCTCACTGTCATAGCTAGGTTCCTTTGTTAATGATCATGGAGTTAGCTTCCTCAGCACTTGTTGAATGTCTCGATGTCTCTTTCTTTTAAGAATCTTCAATTTCATGTCCTTCATCTTCCTCTTAATGGGGCTAGTACGAGAGGATTGTTGGGGACGAAAAGAAGCTCGATATGGAGAGTTCAAGTTCTTCAAAGAAGAATCAAGCTTCTTCACTTCAAAACTTGTAAGGTAAATTTAATCATTCAGATCACATGCCTCAAAGACATGCCCAGGAGGAAGGGCAGGGTAGCTTCTAATCAAATCCTCTCTCTTTTTTAAGGCAACTATTGTTGGATTTTTTTTAATTATTATTTGTGGATTAGCATTAATCAATTATTAAGAATTGTTTATTGGATTATTAAATAATATCAATTATGAAATATTGACATATTATATTATTTGGACCAATTAATGGATTGGTAAGGACTTTGTAAATAGATTGTCTATAATGGGCTAGACTATCCATCTGTAGCCTACTTGAGAGGTCCCACTACACCAAAAGCGGGGCATAGTGACGGTCATTTAACGACGGTCAAAGAAACCGTCGTTAAAGCATTGTTTCACAACGGTTCACTAACCATCGTTATACAATGACGGTTGTGACTGAACTGTCATTATTTTACGACAGTTATGGAAACCATCATAAAATTCCACAGTAAATTGACTGTTATAAGAATAATTTGCCGGTTTAACGACGGTAAATAACGACGATTTATGGAAACTGTTGTAATTTTCCACGGAAAATGGACTGTCTATGGGGAATTGGTCTTGGTTTAACAACGGTTGGGGGTAAACTGTCGTTATACCACACGCCATTTGGACGATGGTTACCCTAAAACCATTGTTAAATCATATTTTAGCGACGATTTTTTTTTCAACCGTCGTTAAACCGAGATTTTCCTATAAATACACCTCTCCTCCTTCATTTTCAATATGCAATTCAAATTTCTCTCTTCTTCTTGCGACAAATACTTGTGAGTTTCTTTTTGCGATAAACACTTGTGAGTTTATTGGTATTGGTGGTTCGAATTTAATTACTCTTATTTGAGGTAAGTTTTTAAATATTTGTATTATTATGAATTAATTTTTGATTTAAATTATATGTTTGATTAAATTTATTAAGTTATTTATTTTTAAATTTTTTATGTAGATACTTTGCTTATATACAGATACTTGTGATTCAGAGTTGTTTATTTTTACATAAGGTATGTATTTTAATTTTTTTAATGTTGTGTATTTTTTTCTGATATATTTGTATGTTTGACTTAAATTATAATTTAAAACAAAAATAATTTATTAAAAATTGTATGTTATGTCTTTAGTAAATGTTGTATTATGTTATGTAGGTAGAATATATGTTTTTAATTTAATTAAATTAATAGTAAAAATTATTTAATATTTATATTTTTTAATTATAATAATAAAATAATTATTAGTTATTATTTAAGAATAATTTTGTAATAACCCAAACCTTTGAAGGTTAAGTATAAATCATTTGAAACAAGGAAGTTGAGAACAATGTAAAATTTTAGAACGTTTCTGACCCTTCCTTCTGACCTTTCTTCACTCATATATGCATAACTCTCACATATAAAATCTAAATTAAGTGATTCCAATTTATGTTGAAAGATAAGACATATATCTACAACTTTGATGTTGAAAAATTTTTCTAATTCCGTGAATATTATAGTGATAAGAGGCAAACACCGCAGCATAGTGTGGTCTGGACCTTTGCTAACTATTGTATGCATAACTCCTTCATATGAACTCCAAATTAGGTGATTCAAGTGGCTAATGAAAGCTAAGAGAAAGGGCTACAACTTTCATGTTGGACGTTTTGTCCACTTCGGCAAAATGATTTCCCCGCGGCGAGAATATTTCGCGGCGGCGAGAATGCTGCAGCATTTTCCCGAGAGCATGAGTTTTTCTGGTTTCGAATCTCGCCGCGGCGAGATTCGTCAGATAGGCATTTTTTAGCGGTCCCCCCTTCCTTTTTCCTTCATTTCCTCCATAGCTGGACCTTCCTCTCTCTCTCTAGAATTTTCTCCACCTTCTCTCTAAGATATCTCATCATCCGGACGTTCGATTTGAGCAAGCAAGGTACCGTTGGACTCGTGGGAAGGAGAGGTACAAACCCCACTGGTCACTTTCGTCGGAAAACCGCTGGAATGTCGCTGGAAAATCGCATGAATAGTAACCTCCAAGGTAAAACTCCGTCCAATTGTGTTTTAAGCTTCGTTCTTCCGAAATTCTTTCCATAGACAGTCTTAGAATTCGTTTCTATGCTAGAATATAAGGTTTTTAGGTTTAGGGTTAGTTTTCCGGCAGGCGTGAATAGTGTTTTCGGCATGAATAGTGACGTTTAGAGTTTTCAAATTCTCATGTTATGTCTATGTTTCCTAGGTTGTTGAACCACCACGAGGTGAAATTCTCGTTGTTGGACTTCTAGTAAGGTGAGTGGGTTTTTCATTCTATAACGCATGTTTTACAATTCGGTTTATAACTCTCTCGTATGATTTTAACTAGTTGGAATGTATGCTAAATTGTTTTACCACTTTGAAAACCAATATGTTCCAACCATGTTAGAAATTATAAATTTCAATTTTAGTTGAACCCTAGATATGCAGAGCAAGCATCTAGACTGATAATTCTCCATTTGAGCTAAATTTATAGAAATGCGAATTTAGTCATAGAAATGAACTAAGTTAGCCATGAAATGATTTGATGCATACGAACATCTATGTGACGTCTATGGACGATATGTTTAAAGGAAAAGTTTATGATGATAAAGGTCTCAATGGGAATACATGGATGAAACATATTTTAGAACGGAGTTTTATGCATGAAAAGAGCTAGATGGAGAATTATAGCTTTATTGTAATGTTATTGAAATGTTTTACTTTAAACTCTTTGAATAGCATATTTCAAATATTTTCTATTGGAGGGACCCTTTTAGATCACTGTTAGCTAGCCGCAGGGAGTGCTAGCCCTGGTGCACCATGGTTATGCGAAGGCTTCGGCCTAAGGTACTGTGACGGGCATATGACTGCCTAAGACACAGGATTTCATGCGAAGGCTTCGGCCTAGGATATTGTGACGGGCATATGACTGCCTAAGACACAGGGATTTAAGGTGGACTTATGTCTATGCCTACAGTGATTGCCATACCATTTCTGTGTGCTTGGGGGAATTTAGGGTGGATTTATGTCTACGCCTATAGTGATTACCCTTTCCTTGCTATGTGCTTGGGGAAGATGATGATCTGTCAGGAAAGAACTCCAATAAACTGATGCATTTTTCTTAAAGATTAAATATTTCTAAACAAGCTCATTCATCATTGTTATTGCATAAATAACTTCATTTATTACTTACCATGCATAATTGATTTGCTTTACGGTTACTGATTTAAATCCAGATTTATCTTTTAAATATACATTTGAACTGTTTAGCTTTTCTTTCAATAAATTATGGTTAAATGCTTAAATGTTTCTATTATTATCTTTACACTTGGATTTCAATTATTAAACCCATTGTGAAACACTCGTGCTTAGTTTGCCCTGTTTCAGTTATAGTATGATTTACCCATTCACTGAGATGTGGTCTCACCCCTCTTCTGTTTCCTCCCCACAAATAGTCAAAGAGATTTTGATCCAGCTACAGCTTCGTAGGAGGCTGATTATAGCGTTGGTGAGCCCCAGTTTGGGCAAGGCTATTTTGTAATGATTGTCTAGTTTAGTTTATGTCTAGAGTACCTCCATTAACTTACAGGCAGGATCCTCGCTTCTTGCGTATTTTGATGTGTTGTTTGGAAATATTTCCTTATATTGGATGTGGCATATGTGGCCAGTTATATTTATTATGTACTCTGGATTGTGTACAGTATTTCCTTATATATACAGTATTTCCTTATACTCACGGTGCTGCTAAAGGGGTTCGATAGGATGTTGTCTTTTTTATTTAAGTCAGTCAGTTTATAGTATGCTATGTTGGCATGGTTAAGTGATGGTTGGGCTATTTCTATTTTATAGCGAGATTCCACCAAGAACGAGATCAAAGGTTAGACAACCCACGGGTCAAGAGCAGATGGCTGAGGAGTCTGCTCAGTCTGCAGTACCCATGCCTAGAGGCTGAGGTAGAGGTCGTGGCAGAGGCCGAGGTCGAGGTCGTGGCAGAGGCCGACCTAGAGCCAGTGCAAGAGGCAGTGGCAGGGATGTAAGGGCTGCTGAAGCAGCCGAACAAGCTGAGTTGAGCAGTGAGCAAGCTGAGACTCCCAGGATAGGGGAAATGTCTTCTCACCCCCGGGATGATGTGATAGCCCAGATGCTGGCAACCATGCAGGGTATACAGCGGGCGATAGAAAATCTAGCCGAAAGAAGGGATGGGCAAGGTGGAAGGGACCCACAACAGCCCGAAATAGCTACCTCTGTTCCAGAACCAGTTAGGTCCGTGGAGCGGCATGTGAGACCCGTCGAGAGGGAAGTGGAACTATCTGAGTTCCTGAAGCTGAAACCGCCAACCTTCAAGGGGTTGTTGGCTAGTGAAGATCCCCAAGAGTTTATAGAGGACACTGAGAAGATCTGTGAGGTGCTTAAGTGTCCAGAGATTCGATAGAGTTGGCATCTTTCCAGTTTTCTGGTGTAGCGCAGGTATGGTTTAAGACCATGATGCGCAGAAGGGGAGCTACAGCGCCACCTTTGGGGTGGCCAGAGTTCAAGGAAGTCTTTATGGAGAGGTTTGTCCCTCAGAGTATCCGAGATGCCAAGTGTCAGGAATTTGTGGAGTTGAAGCAGACTCCCGGTATGTCAGTCACGGAGTATGATTACCGCTTCACATAGCTGTTGCCGTATGCACCGCACATGGTCCCTACTGAAAGGGCCATGATCAAGAAGTTTATCCAGGGGTTGATGCCAGCATTGTTTAAATCAGTGGCACCCCAGATGAAGCAATTCCTCAACTATGCAGAGGCTGTGGACTGTGCAAGAATGATGGAGACTAGGCATTTGGCTGATGTCGAGAATGCCAAGCTGAGAAAGAGGGATAGGGACGGGAGCTCCAAATGAGGGCAAAGTTCTTATTTCCAAGGACCACAATTTCAGGGCCAGCAGCGCCCAGCACCACAGAATGTTGGGAACCCCAACTAGAGATCAGATGCGAGTGGTAGGCTAGGTTTTAGCCAAGGGAACACCAGGTATACAGGTCAACCAGGACCAAGAGCCATTCAGCAGAATAGGCCACAATGCCTTATTTGTGGCAACCATCACTTTGGTCAGTGCCGCAGGGAGATGGTTGTTTGCTATCAGTGTAACCAACCTGGACACATGAAGAGGGAATGTCCCCAGTTGTATGGCTCAAGCCAAGGGCCAACTCGACCGGCTTTGCTACTAACCCCAGTGGTAGCTCAGCCTATAAGGACTATACCGGGCCAAGCAAGTAGCAGAGGTACTGGTAGAGGGATGATGGGCCGAGGTCAAAGCCAAGCAGGCCGAGGTCAACCGAGGATTTTTGCTCTTACCAGGCAGGATGCACAGGCTTCAAATGCGGTCTTGACAAGTACTCTTTCGGTTTGCCTACACGAAGCATATGTTTTGTTTGACCCCGAGTCTACATATTCTTATGTTTTCCCAAGTTTTACTAAGAGTTTGGGTAAAGATCCGATTAGGATGGATGCCCCTTTCTTTGTAACCACCCCGGTTGGTGATTGTTTGCCAGTAGAGCATGTATGCAAGTCATGTAAAGTGTCAGTGGGTGATAGGGAGACATCTGCTGATTTGATCATCCTAGACATGATCGACTTTGACGTAATCCTAGGAATGGATTGGTTGGCATCATGCTATGCTACCTGGGATTGCTATGGGAAGGCAATCAAGTTCAACTTTCCAAGTGAAGTTCCTTTTCGGTTCCAGTGTGACCGAAGTAAAGCTCTAAGTAACCTGATTTCAGTTTTGGTTGCTCAGAGGATGTTGAAGAAGGGATGCCAGGGATACTTGGCGTATGTTAGAGATGTGGATGGGAAGATACCCGATGTGGACAAGATGGCAGTGGTAAGAGAATTCCTGGATGTCTTTCTAGAGGAGTTGCCAGGATTACCTCCTGAACAGGAGATAGAGTTTGGTATCGACCTTATTCCAAAGGCTCGACCAATTTCTATACCGCCTTACAGGATGGCACCCACAGAGCTTAAGGAGCTAAAGAGTCAGTTGCAGGATTTGTTGGATAAGGGATTCATCAGGCCGAGTACTTCTCCATAGAGTGCTCCGGTCCTTTTTGTGAAGAAAAAAGACGGGTCTTTGCGTCTTTGCATTAACTATCGGCAACTGAATAAGCTAACGGTGCGCAACAACTACCCTTTACCCAGGATTGATGATCTGTTCGATCAACTTCAAGGAGCAAAATGTTTCTCCAAGATTGATCTGAGGTCAGGGTACTATCAGTTGAAGATCAGGAAGGAGGATATTTCCAAGATAGCTTTTAGGACCCGTTATGGTCATTATGAGTTTTTTTTATATCTTTTGGACTAACTAACGCACCAGCTGCTTTTATGGACTTGATGAATCGGGTGTTCAAGCCATTCTTGGATCGGTTTGTCATTGTGTTCATTGATGACATCTTGGTTTATTCTAAAGACTATGAGGAGCATGAATAGCACCTACGGGTCATTCTACAGATTTTGAGGGATCAGCAGTTGTATGCCAAGCTCTCTAAGTGTGAGTTCTAGTTGGACAGCGTTATGTTTCTGGGGCATGTAGTCACGAAGGACGGCATTCAAGTAGACCCTGAGAAGGTAGAGGCAGTACAGCAGTGGCCTCGCCCAGCTAGTGTGATGGAGATCCAAAGTTTCTTGGGTCTAGCAGGGTATTATCGGAGGTTCATCAAAAATTTCTCTAGGATTGCTGCTCCTTTAACCAGATTAACCAGGAAGGGAGTTAAGTTTGAGTGGTCAGATGCATGCGAAGAAAGTTTCCAGACCTTGAAGAAGTGTCTAACCACAACGCCAGTTCTAACTATCCCAACAGGCACTGGAGGATACTCAGTGTACTGTGACGCCTCAAGGGTGGGCTTGGGTTATGTGTTAATGCAGAATGGTCATGTTGTAGCCTATGCATCTAGGCAGCTCAGGAAGCACGAACAGAACTATCCTACACATGATCTGGAGATGGCGGCAGTGGTCTTTGCCTTGAAGATTTGGAGGCACTATCTCTATGGTGAACCCTGTGAGATTTACACGGACCACAAGAGCCTTAAGTACATCTTTCAACAAAGGGATCTTAACTTGAGATAGAGGAGGTGGATGGAGTTGGTGAAGGACTATGATTGCACTATCTTGTACCACCCAGGCAAGGCCAATGTGGTAGCAGATGCTCTGAGCAGAAAGTCAATGGGGAGTCTAGCCCATATCACCCTACTCTGGAGGCCGTTGATAAGGGATATTCATAGGCTAGAAGGTGAGGGAATGCGCTTTAAAGTGAAGGAGCCAGGGATGTTGTTAGCCCACATGCAACTACACTCTCCGCTGGTTGAACAGATTAAGGCAGATCAGGACAAGGATGCTAAACTGTGTAAGCTCAAGGATGAAGCTAGGAATAATCAGACTTCTGAATTTAGCGTGGATGCTGAAGGAGTGTTAAGATGTGGGAAGCGCTCGTGTGTACCCGATGTGGATAGCTTGAGGAAACAGATTTTGGAGGAGGCACATCAATCAGCCTATATTATCCACCCAGGAACAAATAAGATGTACAGTGACCTTAAGGACTTGTATTGGTGGAGTGGGATGAAGAAGAATGTAGCAGATTTTGTGGCTCAGTGCTTGGTTTGTCAGCAAGTGAAAGCTGAACACCAGAAGCCTGCCGGTTTGCACCAACAGATTGAGATACTGGAGTGGAAGTGGGAAAGGATCACTATGGACTTTGTTACAGGGTTACCAAGGACCCCTAAGGGTTATGACTCAGTATGGGTGATAGTGGATCGAATGACCACGTCATCTCACTTCTTACCAGTGAAGACTACCTTTAATGCGGCTCAGTATGCAAGCTTGTATCTGAGTGAGATCATCAGATTGCATGGAGTCCCTGTATCCATCATATCTGACCGAGGTCCACAGTTTACAGCAAGGTTTTGGAAAGCTTTTCAAGAAGTTTTGGGGACGAAGTTGGATCTAAGCACCGCTTTTCATCTCCAAACAGATGGCTAGTCAGAACGCACGATTCAAATTCTAAAGGATATGCTTAGAGCATGTATTTTGAATTTTGGTGGCAATTGGGAAGGATACCTGTCATTAGCTGAGTTTACATACAACAACAGTTATCAAGCCAGTATTCAGATGGCACCTTTTGAAGCTCTTTATGGGAGAAGATGCCTATCTCCCGTTGGATGGTTTAAAGTTGGAGAAGCCAAGCTGCTAGGGCCAGACTTGGTGCAAGGTGCCATAGAGAAGGTCAAGCTGATAAGGGAACGACTTTTAACTGCACAAAGTCGTCAGAAGGTTTATGTGGACCATAGAGAAACCCGTGGCCATTGTTGATAGACAAGTGAAAAAGTTGAGGTCTAAGGATATCCCTACAGTGAAGGTGATCTGGCAGAATCATTCCAAAGAGGAAGCTACGTGGGAAGTAGAGGACGTCATGAGAGAAAAGTATCCACAGCTATTCCAAGAGTAGTCTTATGTTTTCATGTTGTTAGTTTTTATCAAATTCGGGGACCGGATTTTTATAAGGAGGGGAGAATGTAATAACCCAAACCTTTGAAGGTTAAGTATAAATCATTTGAAACAAGGAAGTTGAGAACAATGTAAAATTTTAGAGCGTTTCTGACCCTTTCTTCTGACCTTTCTTCACTCATATATTCATAACTCTCTCATATGAAATCTAAATTAAGTGATTCTAATTTCTGTTGAAAGATAAGACATATATCTACAACTTTGATGTTAGAAAATTTTGCTAATTTTGTGAATATTATAGTGATAAGAGGTGAAAACCGCAGCATAGTATGGTCTGGACCTTTGCTCACTATTTTATGCATCACTCCTTCATATGAACTCCAAATTAGGTGATTCAAGTGGCTAATGAACGCTTACAACTTTCATGTTGGACGTTTTGTCCA